>CALQYR020007211.1:869654-1012080 GCA_943334845.2 Auanema sp. JU1783 | reverse complement strand
ATTCCAATGAATGTCGCACGAAATTCGTAATTCCTTCAAAGCTCCCTCCTGTGAAAACAGCTTCGGTATGGTATGAGGGTAAAACCTTCCTGTAAAATAAGAGTTTTTTCTTCGCGGTGTTGGCTCCACAAGCAACACATGTATAGATCAGTAACGGTCTGTATTTGAAAGTTTTATTTTCCCAACTGGACAGAATTTAAATAATTTAGAGAATTGGGAAACATTTTCATTTCTTCTAGATTAAATCTCATTAATTAGTTCCTACAGATCGCAAACTCCCGTATTGAGTAGTACCTTTGAAGCGGCGAAGACGACTAAACGTTTTATGTAAATTGAATAAAACATTAGTAAAATCAACAAGATGCAAAATTAAACAGCTCTCAAGGAGGATGACATAAAAAGATAAAACAGCCTTTTTGAGACATAATACCAATTAAACGAATGATACATAGTATGATCTCATCATGTATGCTATACGCACCTAACGATCTCATTCTGATTTCTGTTTGGGAGGAGGCGGAAGTACAACCGAATATGCTTGAACGAAGAGAATTGCATGTTTTTCCATGGTACTACTAAGCTGAGAAGGATCTAACGGAAGGGATAAAACCGGTGTAGCTGAAAGCGATAATTAGCGTCTTACTGATGTAGTAGCTTACTCTTCCTGTCGATGTTCTTAGGAATCTGCCAACCATACACAAAGCCGTTATGAACTTCTTGGAAAATGGAGGGTAAATCATGAGTTTGCTCACGACCGGAAGAATGGAATCGGATCCTGTAAAAGGCGTATCCAAGATCAACTTGACGTACAGTTCTTACATGGGATCTTTCGACAATATCTGAGCAGGGGTTCCTAGATAATCATTGTCTATGACGAGTTTAGTGCGTAGAACGTGTGGATACTAAACTAAAAAATCTTTGTATTCAAAGAGAATGATACGTACCAAAGCTGGCATGGCCGCATCGTAGGGAGAGAACATCAATGGTATGGCGAACACCAACTGAAATTCAGGAATGGACGTTCATAAACAATAACATCAACTTACGACGAGTTGGTCAGCGTTCTTCTCCAAATTGGCATCGAAACACTCTGTTCTTAAAGATAAGCTTATCAACCTCTGTAAAAAAAAGTTAGTATTAACAAGCAGATAAGTACTTACAGGTCGGACAGAAGGTTTAGAAGAAGACTTTGTTTCGGAGAAGCTTTCTATGCTATCTGCATAGAGAGCTAATCGAGTGCTATGAAGAGACGACACAGGAGTTATGACTTTCCATTTGCGACCACCTAGAATAAAAATCTTCTTTCATATCTTCTTTTGGATACTCACAAAAAGCCTTAACCCAAGAACACATTGCGCGTTCCAGGGCTCTGTAACGTTCCGCTATGAAAACGAACGCTCTGGTTTGTTCGGGCAATGGCTCATATTTGAGTTGTCTTAAGGAATCGAATAGAGTCAAATCGGCTCCATGCCACATCAGTTGACGTGCCTTAAATTACAGAAGTTTCAAGAAATATGAGTTGGCAGTTACAATTATGCTATGATTACGTACGACCGCGTATTGAATGGGAGATCTTCCAGTTGCATCGATATAGTTAGGATTAACATCTGAATGAGAGTAAAAAGATAACATATAATTTAGCGAATTCCATACTGAATTTTAAAAGAACGTCCAGCTGGCATGGGTTACCAGCACAAGCTGCAAAATGAATGGCCCGCATTCTAGTGGATATAGTACTATGAGCTAACAATCTACGCTGTGGCAAGGCAGGCAATGAGTTCAAAATAAGCTCGGCTAACCTAAAAAAAATAATCAAGAAACATGGAAATTAATAACTTTTCAATCTTACATGCAATCTCCATGTTTTCTATGAAAACAGGCAGGAGCAGCAGGTTCGATCTTATCATTCAGAACACACTCCGGAAATGAATGAGTTGTGAGATACATGAGTAAATTAAAGCCTTCTTCTGGTTCGATGAGCATTTGAACAACAGTCTGAACATTTTCTTTTTTAAACGTTAAGCTCGAACTAGTTAAAAACCTGTATAACCATTTCTAGCATTGCGGTGTTTCCTATATTCCTATAACTTGTATCATCCTCCCTTTCGCGTAACACTCTCTGGACGATTCGAACTCTCTTCCATGCCTAAATCAACATGCAAACGTAAACGAAAAAGGTTGATGAGAAATCATCATTGGTTATATCCCTTGAATGTATAAAATCTCACTGACCTTCATTATCTTTCCGTCCAAGAAGAGGTGGAGGAAATCCCGAATCCATTTGTTTTTGCTGATCTTATTGACTTTCTAAATGGGATAGTTGCTTCTCTAATCGAAGGTTCATTCAAAACCCACAGCTCTCAATCTACGACGGTGAGCACCTATGGATTCCCAATCCATTCGCATTCTATGATATTGATTTCTTTCATTGGCGAAGGTCTAAGGATAAAACATGTACATCCGGTAAAGAACAGGCACAAACTTCTTCAAACTCTTCTCTCCAATTGATACGTCGCTCACCGACATATTCAGAATATGTCACATCTGGGAACACTGATGCTTCATCCGAACGACAACCCTGAATTTCCGGAATTTTGTCGTAAATTCCTGTAGCTGCTACACCAAATCCGATTGTCGCGGCTAACTTATCAGCAGTTGGATCCTTAGCTCTACGTGGAATGACTCGTTAGTTGAGAAGTTAATAAGTAACATACTCGATGATTGGAGGAGTGTTAATATCTGTTGTATACATGTGCCGCGAATAAATCGTTGTTGCACTAAGAAATCAACTTATTCTACCAATGACGTCATACACCCAATAGACGTCAACGAACAACTAACTGTGGAAAAACAACTAATTAGTCGGATATTATGGATAATAGACGGCTTTTTATATTTCAAATAGTAGTAATGAGTTATGATGTCAGCTTTGGAACGTTCTTCCAAGTCATTTGGTGAAACGACCGATGTTCGTAGAGCAAAACGAGTGAAGAAGGTACCGAATTTGACATTTGAGTTTGAGAAACTGCCTCCCATTCAAGACTAGGGCGACTTGGAACTCATTGAGAAAAAAGGTTGTTGTCTCGACATGATATGTGGCAATGAAATGGTTCCTTATTGTGATTCACCAAGTTAGTGATAAGCTCTCATCAGACTCCAAACTAAGGTATACTCAAAACGTCGAAGTGGACAGCTCCTACAGTTCGTGCCTTCATTCCTAACTTTTTTTTTCATTGTTTGATCGAAAGGTGATTATGAAATTCATACTAATGGCTTTTCACTTTAGCTTCAAAGCTGACGTGATTCAAAATCTGAAATTTCTAAGTACGTTGAACTACAATTGATGTTCTACCAGAACCTTTAGAAGTTAGTGGAATGTGATAAAGGTATCAGGAGCCCATTGAAAAAGCACTATCTGCTATTTACCGTAGATACATGGCTAGAGTACATCACATATTAGAGTACCGGCTTTCTATATGATTACATGTGGCCAAACTCGATCTTGAAAACGTCGCAAAAGGAGCAATCTAGTTCGAAAAGTATCGTTACAAGTTCTGCATGAGTTTAACGATCTCCAAGCAAGTTGCAAATCTTCCGGAAATAGTGCAAAAGAGAATTCTTCCTAGACACTGTACTCTGCTTAACATGACAATTACTGATTATTGATATGTAAACTCAACTGAATTGAATAGACAAGAGGTTTTCTAATATTAAAAGTTTTTTTCAAAGACTCGTTTTACCATGACACCTTGGTTCTCAAAGTTACCAGGATGTGTTCTTCCGTTCACCGTACTTCGGTCGTTTCAACCGATCGCTTGGAAAGAGCGTTCCGAAACTGACTTCATAACCAAATTATTTCATTTGAGTTTTGAAAAGCCGCCTACTATCCATAATATCCGACTAATTAGTTGTTTTTTCCACAGTTAGTTGTTCGTTGACGTCTATTGGGTGTTTTTCTCAATCAAAAAATGATTTGTTCGCGGCTTCTTTATTTCGCTGTGTGAATATAGCACATTTTGTGTAATATTTCAAAATTTTATAAAAATTTATTCTCATTCTTGCAATTATTTTTTATAATGTATTACATTTCATTAAAATTGTAATTATATTATATACACGACAACGTTCTAAAGATCGGCTAAGAAAAGAAAGATAAATTTAAAAAAGTACAACCGTTCTCGCCTCCAATGAAAAATGAAATGAGATTGTCATGCTGATGCCTTGCTCTCCGATACATGAGAAAAGAGATTTAAAGGAATCGGATGTTTTTGGAAATTTTGTAAAAGTAAAATTTCTTACACGATATCTACAGGAATTTATTGCTCGAAAACTTCATCGTCATCCTCATTATCGTCAGTTGTCTATTTGAGAAGATTAGAAACTTTTAAAAAACTGACAATACTTGATTGCGAGATGTGTTCGAGGAAAGGGAAGAACTCTGTCCACTGCTGGGCTCGGAGCTCGTACTATCCATCGCTTTAACTAGAATCAAAGGGATATCGCATTTAATCAAAGGTTGTCGCTTGTAATAAGTCACGAGCTGATTCAAGGATGGGAACTTCTCTTTCCAAATGTTATAATATCCTGAAAAAAGACGTTTTCCATTGATGGTGTAAACACTCAAGACTACCAGAGTTTTTGAAAATGCGGAAATGTGTCAACTTTAGCTCTGAATTGACAACAGAAAGAGCAAATTCCCCACGAAATGAGCGAGATGGTCTAAATGAATGCCAATCTATGAATTTTGTTAGGAAAACTCCTTGTTTTACCTACAAATGAAAGTTCCAGTCTGATATCGAAGAAGTTGTTCAAACACAGTCTGACCATCTACCCTATCTATGTACCACGATGGTTTGTCATACATGAAATTATTATATTGTAATAAAGTGTATGAAGTGAAGAACTACTTTATATAATTAACGGGAACAAATCCTTCATGTCCTTTAATTTCAGCAAAATACCAATTGCTATCATCAGTATTTAAAATCTGAAAACCATTGAGCAGATGTGAATTCAAAATAAAATGGAAATAGGGAAGCAAAAACAAAAATTTGGAGGCAGCAAGCACATAATCCTACCTTAAGAATTGATCCTTTTGCGAACCTTAGTTCTTCCGCATCTGTACTCTCAAAATCATACAAAGCTACTGCTTCCATCTGAAGTTTATGTTCACCAAAAAATGAAGGACCAAGTTGAATTGTTAAGATAAGAATACAACCTGTCGGTCGTCTTGCAGTAAACTGTGCGCTCCAATATCAATAATGACGAATCCGGCACCCTTGAAAGACCGTAAAACCCTTACAGCTCAGTTTTCAGATCTTCGGCTAGTTTTGTACTAGGCTGTCACTACCTGAATTTTCAAATTATTCATTCCATCGAAATAACAATGAATAAGATGTTTTTCTCGAAAATGAAAAGTAACAACAGACAACTCAACCCGACCTCTGTCTCTTCACCACAATATATTGAAAAGTTATTTTTATTTGTTTTTAAATATTGTTCGATGACTGTAATTGATATGAGAAAGAGAAACTTTCACCCAGTTAGTTGTACTACCGACAAATCGATAGTTTAAGAATTTGTATTGTTAAGAGAAATAAGTAAAGAAATTGATAGCCTGTTAGTGAAATGGAATTTGCAACCAAAACGATCGTGCATCTTACACATCGAGAAATGAACTGTTGCGTATATCACCTGACTATGTCACGTAAAGAAGGATACGTAACGCAATATATGCTAATAAAGAAAGTATCTTGAAAAAAACTGAATTAAGTTACTTAAATGGTCTAGCTGATCAGACATCCAATCGTTCTCTCGCTGAATAGAGACCTACCTATCAGTTTTAGGTAATGTTTGAACGATATCATCTGTCCGTTGTATTCATAGTTCGTAGTTTGCACGATGTGTTAACCAAATTACATTTGACGTTTTCGTGATTTTTCATGTTTGTTATTATTACTCTTCCCTTTTCTATCAGCTAATTATATATTTAATCAAAATCATATTATTCTCCTAATTAATTCTCAATGCTGCCATTTGAAATGATTGAGCAGCAGATTAAGACATGTCAAGTAATTGCCGACTGAAGGAAGATGTCAGATAAATAGAGTCTTCCCATTCGTGTTAGCTGATACATTTCTAACAAACCTATATTTAAATCATAGGATTCTTGTGTTTTTAATACTTTTCTCTTTTGTCAGTTTCCCATCGAAATCAATTATCTGTTGTTTATGCTATTGTTTCTGGGTCTTTACATCAAATGAGAACATGTTCGTCTCTAGCATACTTTTCATTACAAAACACCTTAAAATTCTGCCTTTCTTTGTTCGATGGCCCTCTAGCAGAAAAAAAAAGAAAAATTTTCAATCAAACAAGGAATTAATGTTGGTAAATTGAGATTTACGTATGTTCATGTTGTTGTTGTTCGTCATTTTGTCATTTAGTTGGCTTTTAATTGCTCTCAAGTGTACAATGTCATCAAAGCGAAGTTCAAATTGTATTTTGATGAACTTTCGCAATGCCAAATTCTTATGTTGAATATCGAAAAAATAAGTTTCATGATAAAGTGGCTTTGTCGTTTTTCCCGTTTTTCCTGTGTGTGTCACCCCACTCCTACTTCTACTACTGCTACTACCACCACACTCCTTATGATACTCCCATGGAATATCATAGTAGTTAAGTAGATTGCCGTTATTGACCAAACTAAACATTTGGATGAATTTATATTTCAATTTTGAAATTTCAATCTAGATTTACACGTAATCCATCTCATATCATGCGTTTTAGCGGAAGCCTGTAGTACATTTTGAGAACAAATGAATTCATTTTTGGACTATTGCCTAAATGAGTCCGTTTCATTAATGATTTCAGAAAATTGATCTTTGCCACAGGCTTGACTGTCGTTCGTGACAATTTTGATCTTTTTCAACTCAACATTAGTTTTTCCTTTGAGACTACACTTATAAAATTAATTTGCCATAAAATCATTCATTTCAATATATTATTCGTGAGATTTGAGAAACCTTGGCTTGTTTGGATGTCTTAGGGTGTCCTTTCCTCCACTCACGCCTCCTACACGCTTTCATAGTTTCTCCGTTTCCCAACCTTACTCATTATAATATCAGAATAATAAATTAAGTACCTAATCTCTCCAGGTAGTTTGTTTACTTCCAAACGACTCGATTTGTTCACTGAAAAGTCAATATCCTTCGTTGTTTCCCAACACGTCGCTTGAGCTTTGAGCTCAAATCTGTTATTCCGGCATGCCTAAACAACTTCGAATATTGTGATTTATAGTCGTAAAATCATTGGAATGTTCATTAATTATTGCTATTCTGTTAACTTAAGATTATACACGGAGAGACGAAAACAAAATCCTTCTCATTCAGCAGACAGCTACAGCCTTAAGGGTAGTTCAGAAATCTATACAGTTCCTCATACTTTTGCATTCTTATTTCAAACTTGTTTTCATCTTCCTCTCTTAATGTCTGCTACTTCAACTATCACCTCACTCAGTTGATTTCTGATCCGTAACTTGGAACTTTCTCTTCTCTTCTGTAAGTGCCTTGAAAATCCGATTGAAACGAATTTCAAATTTCCTTCTATTGCCTTTCAACTCAATATATGGCAATCACCGTTGTTCAAAACATTCACATTTGATCAAATTATTCAATTACAACTTTGACATATTTAAAACTCTATCTCTCTCATATATTATAATATTATTTTCTGTTCCTGGTTTCTTTCAACATTGGTTTTTCTTCGCTTTGCTCTCCAACTCCTCTCTTTCCTTTTCCGGATTACGTACACCTAATGATCTCAGCAATTATACGTGAGTTTTGAACTTCACGTGTTTTCGCAAATTTTTTTCGCTTTCATAAGCCTCGCTGTTCTCAGCAATCTTTCTTTGTAGTTTTTAGTTCATTCTAATCCCACCTATAGTTCCTTCTTCGATGTTGTTACTGAATTATGTTTTCTGTCTGTCATCATTTGCCATCGTTACATGATTTCAGACAACAAACCATCTTTGATTTGGTTTTTTTTTCTCTTCTCAAAGGAGGAGCGCCATGGGCAAGAAGAAGAGTTTTGGTGTTGTTAGTGTTTCTTTGCCAATCTACGCACATTCCCTAGTTCAGGCAATAATTACATAATCTATTGACAAAACACCAACAATAGTGTCATACTTATGCCTCGTTGATGTTCCTGTTTTCTTATTCTTTCACGTTGTGGACCATGTCATCGTTGACGAGTACTTGCTATTTTATGTCATCATTATTTCTTTTACATCATCTGATTTCAAGCAGTTAGAAGCTTAACCATACAAAATATTCTTTTTTTGTCTCTCACAATAGACAGCAGACAAGTTCCTTCATTGCTTTCCTCTCTTAATTTATTCAAAAAAATGTGTTTCTTATCTTTATTGTCACGTACTATCAGCATTTGCATGTATTGTTTTTCGTGTTCACGTGAAGGTCACGTCAAAGTTGTTTCATTTCCGTGATATGCAAACTAAGCGACCGGTTGCATTCGAGATTTTCTGTGTTCGTTCGGTATTTTATTTTTTTTTCTCGTGTTCAATTGCTATTGTTTTGTTCTTGTCACCACCACAAAAAATGTTTCCCTTGTTGGACAAAGATTTAAAGTTCACGCAACGTCTTGTTCATTTGCCCTTTGACTTGTAAGCTTCTTCTGCAAATAACCCTTCCATTCTGATTGATCTGTCCATGACTGTTCTGTCTTCACGTTTCATCTTTCTTTTGTCTGATATTTTGTGTAATAATTTATTTTGTTGGTTGTAACCTTTCTCGACTCATCTTTTCCTTTTTGCGTGTGCCCAAGGTCGTTACATGATGCTTTGCCTTTGTTCTCACACTGCTTTCTCCTCTTCTAGCATTAGACTGACTCCATAGTTTTTGTAACCAGCTGACGAGGCGTCATCCGTCGTCATCACCGTCTTCGACCGCGGCGCCGTATTCGTCGTCTGTAGTCTATGGTTGTCAACCATTTTGCAGCTTGAGACATCTTTATTGTTCGAGACACCTTGGGGTTACTCTGGAAGATCATTCATTGCCACTTCTCCTCGTCTCTCTCCTCTTTTTATTTCCTCATCCTACTATGTGAAATGAAGAAAAAGAAGAAGATCTATCATGACCTCACTCGACCTTTCAATAGAACATGCGTTCATTTCGTCTTTAATAATATATTGAAACCAGTCATATTCTCGTCTGTTTTTCTCGAAAGCCATTCGGTTGAAGTTTTTCTTTTTCCACTCTCAGAATAAGCTTGTAATTATCAGCAGCTTGTTTATATAGCTAATCTTAGGTGAGCATCAAGTAGAAATCCATTTCTTCCACATAATTCCGTTGGAAGCGTATGCTTTTCCACAGATCAAATATCAACAACAAACATTTTTACTTTTCTCTCTTTATTTTTTCTTTTTTTTTTGCTTCGTTTTTCTCGTGCTTAGAAGTCATGCATGACCTCGGGCATTGAACTGTCATCGTTAGGTGTGATCTTACACAACCAAATGTTGTCGATGCTTATCGGACGACAAAGCCGGAACAAACGATGGCTTGTTTGACCCCCAGCATCATTCAAATTTCATTGTTGCTTCTTTGGCATTTTCTGGTTTGTGTTATGAAAAGTTCATCTCTCGTTCACCTCTTTCCCCAATCGGCCGATCACTTTGCTTCTCACACACACACACACACACCAAAATTCCATTTCTCAGACACCAAGGAAATAATGAGTTTTACAATTAATTTCGCAAATCCGATTCCACAATAAAATTTTAATTAAGCAATCCTTGAAACATGGATATACTATTCTCAATAAGATTTCTGTGACGGAACTATCCGACAACCTCAATTATGGAATATTTGGGTTATTATAATTATATTAAGAATAAGTAATTAAATCTCATATTCTATCTAATTCTCTTGCTCAATCTTTGTTGCGAGGATCTTCTTCGTCGTCTTCTTCGTCTTCATCTTGTTAGCTCTCTTTCTTTTTCTTTTTTTTTTTTAAATAATCTTCTTTTTCTTGTTATTTGATCGCTGAACTCTTGTTTTTCCTTATTTTTGCAACTTGTAAGATTTTAGATGCAATCACTATGGCCATATCATTCGTTTCGTCCTGTTACATGGGACCGTTATTATGTGAATGATTATCATGAAAGTAAAATTATCTGTAATTACCATAAATGGCTATGTTCTATCTTTTCAGAACCTACATCATCATCAGTAAGTGGAGGTGTTGCAGCAGGATTAACTATTGGAATCTTCTTTATGGTGTTCATATTCACATTCGGATGTCGAATATATAGCCAATATGTTGATAGAACCCAACAACAAAATAATAACAATGCAGGTGTGATTTTGAATTATCTACGAAACCCGTCTTTTACCAAAAACTGTTTGTTTGCTTGCCAAATAACACATCTACGCATTCCTTTTGATCCATAGTGATCGTCGTATATAAGCTTTTAAGGTCCTTTCATAATATTATACTAATCATGAGATCATTTCAGAGAATATGCTCAGTGAATCTATCGCGGAGGACATGTGGATATGTGGGATTCCACGTAATCCTCCTCCGCCTTATGAGGTAGCTATCAAGATGCCAATCAGCCCTCCACCTAGCTTGATCAACAATAGCTCTTCTTCTAGCTCTTCAACATCAACATCTCCTCTTAGCATGACACCTATTTCGAATTCTCCACCGCCAGTGTTTTCGGCGTTACCTCCACCATCGATATCGTTGTCATCCTCTCCCCCACCATCAAGTAGCTCATCTTCACCATCAACTTATAGTTCAGCTGATCGATTGACTGTAGAAATTTGAAAAGTGATTAGTATCCTGTAGATATCCTTTCTTCCTAAGGAAGAAAGAGAAAGCATAAAAAAGAAAGAGAAAGAGAATTAGAGAGAGAGAGAGAGAGCGAGAGAGAGAAAGTGAGAGTAAAATATGATAAAGTTGATGTTAAATAGGAAAAATTTTAATTATTCAAATATATTTTTCTGAGGAAAAAAAAGTAAAATTAAATGCGGGTCACTCATAATCATGTCTTCTTAAATAATCAAAAATTAAAATATTTCTCAAAAAAATCCTTTCTGCCTCATGACAGGTCCTTCCGCTTCCAACTGGGTCGTAAAGTTTTCTTTTCCTTTTTCATTGTTTTGTCTTTTTTTTTGTCTTCCGTCTTCTTCTTCTTTTATTTTGTAAAAGAAATATTGTTAAGAAGAAGAAGGAGAAGAAGAAGAAGAGAAAAAGATTTTTTCTCACCTATCCATCCATGTTTGCTCAATAATCTATCTCCTTGATGAAGTAATTCCTTTCTTTCTCGCAAAACATTGTATGATCTCTAAGCGATTATGTGTAAGAGCAATTATTTAATGAAAAATGAAAGTTTTTTTCGTTCTTTGCATCTGATTTATACTCTCAGTAACTTGAAGAAAAAAAATAAGATTTATGCTAATCTAATGGTAATCGAATGGAATACATTGAGCAATAAATAAAAAAAAAAAAATTTTTTTTTTCCTTTTTTTTTTCAAAAAAATAATTTTTTCGTTTATAACGTCTACGTACTATGCAGATATGGTTAAGGTTATCATAATGTTTGTTCTTCTCTATTGAAATTGAACAAGTACTTTGTACTATTATATGGAATTGTTCTTGTTATAATTGTGAATGATTCTTTGTGAACTTCAATGTCAAACATGTCGTCTGTTGAGTTATTAGGATTTTCAAACTCATAAAGAAGTCGATGCGCTCCTCTGTTTGCAAAACTGCGAATCATAAGGTCACACTTAGTCTGAATATAATATATTAATTCATTTTATATAAATGCTTATGTAAACCTCATTTTTACAAATAACATCTGCATTACGTCTCTCCAGTAACTCAACAGAACCACCTGGACTCAAAAATATGCTTTTCTTTCGAATAACATCCGCAACAGAGTTATGAATTATGGTATCGGGAAGCCATATGTGAATATTATCAGGAACCTAAAATAAATATTTTATTCATCCAATTATAGTGTTTGAACGCATGTCTGACAGTTTTTTTTTGGCACAAAAAAAAAATGGCCATGGAATGGCTAGACGTCAACTCATAACTTCAGAATTTGAAATGCGACCGCTATGTGCTATGATGTTTAGGAATGCAACCGCCATGTGGAACGTTTTATGAGTTAAATAGAAATATGAATTCCGTGACTCACGTGATTTGCGTACGACACGAAAACCACGTGGATTATGCAATTGTATAAATGACATGAATAATTAAAATATAATTAGTGACATCTATCATACGCATGATGAACAGTGTCACGTGTGTTGCATGATGAGAAATAACTTGGAAACTTACCGGAATCATTTCATCACCATGGAAAACAAGACGATAATCTATCCATTTTTGGTTTAAGTCAAAAATAACTTTAAGAATATTGTCCGTTTGATCATATTTAGAAGAAATGATAGCAATTGATACGGAAATCTGAGAAATAAGAAAAAAAATAATATAATGAATCTATTATTAGAACAAACTGATAAATTAGCTGAAGGTGACGAATCAGGATTGTATTCCAATATCAGATCATTCCATTCAATATGTGAAGATGATGGTCTTTCAATAATGATGGGACTGTCAAGTATTCGCTTAGAAAATCCATTTTCTAAAGCTATTACAAACAATATAACTTTTGCAAGCATTCTGAAAATAGAAAAAAGCTTAAAGATTCATTAGTCAGATAGAGTTAGAGATGTTTAGAACGATTTCATTCGTCTTCAGTCAGTTGAGAAAAGAAATATGTTCGAATCATCTATAACCAACGAGACTTCTGATGATTTTTGAAGTATTGGACAACGACGAAGAAGAAGAAGAAGGAAAAAAAGAACATTTTTTAAAGAATGAAAAGCTTTAGGGATGAGGAAGAGTAAAGAATATGAAAGAAATAAGAATGAAAGGAATGAGAAGTAGGTTCATTTGGTGGTAAAGTGAGCAAAATGAAATTAGATGGTTATGTTCTCTGGGGACAATTTAGAAGATCCAAGCAGAAAAATTGAATTAGAAGCTTTGGGTGAGAAGGTGATAGAAAGAGAGAGGGATGCTGAAGAAATTTTGGATGAACAAATTGATTAAAAAACGGAATTTAAATCTTTGAAATAATATTTTTTAAAGCTCTATATGTATATAGTATATATACTATATGTATATGAATAAAGATTCTTCCTGAAGCTTATGCTAAGACAGGACAGAGGGCAATTAGCTAACAGCATTTAGTGAGTACACTTGTAAGTGGTAATACTTTAGCTTAAATGACCTTTTTTCTTGAACGAAAAAAGGCAAAAGAGGAGAACAGAACCGTCTCAACGATCGTGGATTAAGTATTTTGGAGCCAAAAGATTTCATCTGTTTACCAAATAAGGAGTATTGCTTTGTAATCTCTTGAGGTTAAGCCATCTCGACTTCTTGTCTGAATCAGTTAGAGGCACGCAAAGAGAAAAAGAAAAAGAAGAAAAGCAACAAGAAGGAACTATAGCTAAAGAGATCAAGTGAATGCTACCCAAGTGTTGTTAGATACCTTCTGCTTCAAAAAGAAAATGAAGATGCGTGTGAATGTTCTGAATACTCAGCATCCAATAGGAATTGTTTGAACATTTCCCTGGTGGCTCAGACAGATGTCTGTAGACTCTTCAAGCTTTTTTTTTTTTTATTCTAAAAAGATTTTTTTTTCTTCTCTCCTTATAAGCAGCAGCAGACAAAAAAGAAATGAAAATAAAAGCTGAAGATATTTTCTGTCAAATATATCAATCATCATCAAAACTATCAATGTACTCAACAACATCTTAACTCTCTCTCGTTCATTCTCTCATTCACCCCGCTTTCCCCCCTCTTTTCCATCTGCATGTATAGATTTATATAGTTAAGAAAACTTCTATATAGTATAGCTGGCTATAAAAAATACAAAAAGATAATTTTTCCTTGGGGATTTTGCAGAAACATTGGCGACTTTTACTAACAATGGCCAACATATGATTTATAGAAGTTGTGACACAAGAAAAAGCATTTATGGTAAAGTTGCTTTTCTAACATGAAGCAGCTTTCTTTAAAATTTAATAAAAATGAACTTTAACTCCCTGAGGACGAGCTATTTGGAGAGCAAAAAATGTGAAAAAGATTTTGAAACATGAAGTGTGTGTGAAGAAATGTGATGGAGTGTGAAAAGGCATAACTGTATCAAATAGGAAAATCATTGATGATGTTTGGAAAAGTGGACAGAACAACGACCTGTCTATGTATATCAGAAGATCAAGCCAGCAATAGTTTTCATCATTATAAATAACTTTTTTTTGGCTGTAGAATTGAAATGAGAGAAAAGACGGAGAATTGAAGAAAAACATCAAAAATGTGAGAAAAGGATAAAAGGTTGTGGTTGAGCCTTTTTTTACGCAGGTAATCGATTTATGGAAGAATAAGAAGAAGAAGAAGAAGAAGAAGAGACTGAATGTTCATTGGATGAACGTTTGTTGTATAAGGAAGAAGCTAAGCAGAAACATTTCAGAATAAGGTTTCAGCAGATATTAAATTACTGCATAAAGGGTAAAAGCAAAATGCTGAATTAAGTCGAAAAAGTATTTCTGATGGTTGGGAAGATAAAAAAATATTTTATAAAAGAAGGAATGCAAATGTGCAAAGAGATAGAGAGAGATTGAAAGAGAGGGAGAGAGAGACGGTGGTGATCTGTAGAAGGAGATACATAGAGTGAGAATAAGGAATCTGTAAAGGAAGAAAGAGAGAGCAAGAGAGAAAGAGAGATGAAGAGAAAGAGAAATAGAAATGGAAGAATAGAGTCCACTTGATGCAAAAATTTTGTTCGTTTAAGGTTCGTCGTAAAAAATGTTTTTTTTGCATCTAATGAACATGAAAGCATGAAGGAATAAGAGCTTAAATATATATATATATCTTAGATAAAATGCTTGAATAGAGCATAAAAAAATGGAAAAAAGAAAACAAAGACGAAGAGAAACGAAATAAGAAAATGAATGAACGAAAGAAATTTGTTTTTGGAAGAGAGAGAGAGAGAGAGAGAGGAAGAAGAATGAATATCTTTCTCTTACTGCTTAAAGGAAACTCTTGACGTTTAAGGCAGTTTCTGAAATTGATTGAGATGAGTTAAGAGATATGTACTTAGCAGTCATTTGAAACTTTTTTTTTTTCTGAAAAAGCAGCAAAGAATGTTGCAAAGTAATGAAAAGATGGTGTTTTCGACTTCATTCCAATACAATATTATGAGCATACTTGGATAGAAGCCACACAGAAATGTACAAATTTTGTTGATCAAGCGACGGCACAAATGAGATACACGATACCTTGGGGAGATAAGCTTCAAGCTGTGTGAATGAGATCCTATATGAACATCAGTCATTATAGGATCTTAGACAACGACCGAGGAAAAAAAAAGGATTTTCAAAATAAACAAATAAAAAATAATAATGAATGAGAGTGTCGAGCTTGGAGCTGTAGTAGCATTGCTTAAGAGATAGATGCATAGTGGCAGACATAGTTTCTTCCAGCTTACAACACTGAAGCTTGTAGTTGTTCATTAGATGACTCGTTGACAATTAAAATTCCGCTTTTTGATATTCCCATTCAGTTTTAAATTGTCTATTTATGGTCATCTTCCGAACATATAAAGCTTATGCGAATGAGAAGATACGCGTATGAGCAGTGCTTAGACCGAAAAAAATATTTTGTGTGGAACTCATTCTCTCTCTTTATGTTAAATGAACGAAGCAAAAGGAGAGAAGAAAAAAAAAGTAGAAAAAGAAAAAAATTTGTGGAAGTGAATGGCTTTGTAGTTTAGATTATGGTTACGTATGTGTCTGGAGAAACCATTTTAGAATACAACGTTGATGAATCAAAAAGAAAATTTTTGGTGAATTATTATATTACGAAGAGATATTTGTGGAAATGTGGCAGCGTAAATATAATTAAATAATTCTGGAGAATATAAATTATATTTTTTGAGTCGTTTTGATAAGTAGTGTGAATTTGAAAGAGAAAATTCTGCAAGGATGCAGAGAATGATAACGAGAAAGAGAGAGAGAGTAATGGAGAGACAGAAATAAAGAGTAAGAGAGAGAGAGAGAGAGAGGGTGAGTAAAAAAAGAAACTGAAAAGGAGGTACTGTGAGAACGAACAAGAATAAATGATTCGTCGTCGTTGCTCGAGATGGTGAAGGTATATCCATCTAACGTTCCCAAAGTGTGCTCAATTAAGCAATAGAACGCCTCGTTCTATCTCATCGTAATCCTCTTAGGAAGACAATTAATGTCGGATATTCTGAGAACTTCAGCTGTTTTTCTGATTATTGCAATATTTCTATATATAAATATACATATATGAATATCATGCATGTATTTAAGCATGTTCATTCTCATCAAACCATTCGCATTTGATTTCGTGTACAATCTTCTGTTTCATGTAGCGGTACTGTGAGACTCGCTGATGATATCGTGTTTTCAGAATTCTCTTCTCATTTTTTTTCTTTTTTTTCTCTTTTTTTCCTCATCATGTAGAGAGTCAGTCAGTCAGTCGATTGAAAAGAGAAAAATGAGGAAATGAAGCTATTGGTTGTGTAGGTTTATTCTGAAACAGTTTCCTTTTCTATTCGTTCGTACTGAGTTAGATGCTCATGGTGTATCTCTCATCAACATCATACATGATCTTATCTTAGATATCTTTTCAGATCCGCATTCAAAAATGAGAAATTGTTGAGGAAATTTTGGAAATAATATGACGTCAATCTCCAAATCCGAAGAACATTTTGGTTCGTGCAATCATATGCTTTTACTCAATTTAAATCAGTTTTTCTTTTTCTCTCCATTCCTCGTCTACCTCATCTTCTTCTACTTCATGTGTCTGTATGTGTGTATGTGTCTGCATGTGTCTGCATGTGTGTGTGTGTGTGTATGTTAAAGAAGGAAAATAGGAGTAAAATTTTAGATTCTCTATTATTATTATTTTTTTTGTAAACAGAATACGAGATATACTATTATGATTAAATATGTCATTATTGAAGAAAAAGCTATATCATGCTCTTATTGATATGAAACTCAAAATTCTTTTTCTCTCTCTCTCACACCACTATTCAACAAACTCAACGATCGCATTTTTCATTTTCCTCGAAAAGGCTTACTTTTCACATCAGCATTTGATTTGTGTCATGCTAATTTCACGTAAGACTATCGTTTACATATTCTCACGTCATTTTGAAGAAACGACAACGTATAGAACGGTTGATTTCATTTTCAAATTCCAGAAATATTATTTTTTTTGTTCCTGTTTTAATATCTTGTTTTACTTAACTGTTTGGTTGTTGAGCTTATAAACCTAAGTTTCTTCATCCAAAGCTTTTCACTTCTGTTATGATGGCTGTGTCGACACAATTTTTCAATTTATTTTGACGTGATACACCTCCTGATTTCCATATTTAGCTTCAATCATTTCTATTTTGATTTGCTTTTTTTTCCTCGCATAATAAAGAAGACCCATTCGGAAGAGAGAGTGAGAGAGAGAGAATGTTCCTTTTTCGGATGTTAACTCAAAGAACACGAGTTGTACCGTACATTCTCGTATCATAAAGTCAATTGATGTTGATGGAATAGAATGGAGATGGAGAGACTGCAGTCAAAATCATTTCCTTTCATCTCATTCTGATCTCTCAAACGAGTCGTTCGAGCTCAAAAATGAATTAAAGCTTTTTCTCTTTTTTTGGGTGTCTCCAAGACACACAAGTGAATTTCCTGATAGCCTTATATATCCAACTGAAGGCTATATGATAAAAAGATATAAATTAAATAAAATTTCGGCTGAATAGAATATGCCTTTTGACTTAATCACATTCTCAATTACCATGAGATGCTGAATAATATTTGAATGTCAACTTGCCATATGATATGAGCTGAAATCTCAAAAAGAGAAAAAAAATGTTTCAATAAAATAAAAAAAAAAAAGAAAAAAAAAGTATTTTGGATAGTTAAGATATCAGTGATTTTCACTCAGACTGCCATTATTTTTGTGACAATTGGTTAGCGTTTCCTTGGAGATATCGAAAAGAGCCTGATTGGTGGGGCGTAGTAGATGGAGAGCAACAGCCGGTACGCATACACAGGACGACAACTGCTTGCTTGTAAGCTCCCCCCAACAATGTTAAGCACAAAATGAAGATGCCTTTATATGAGAATGAGTCTAAATGTCAATGCTTATCATACATCATATATATACATTGTTTGCTTATAACTTTTTCATAATTTATTCGAAATTCATAGATTTCACTTCATTTTTGAAAAGACGAAACACATTTTCATCACGAGACATTCATATGCGGTTTTTCAAGTCAAATTCTTATTCTCAATCAGCTTCTTCTTTGCCTCCATTCCAAACTCTCATTCAATTATCACCTTTCAATTAATTTTTCATATTTTTTGAATATTTTATGAAACCGACAAAAAAAAATTAAGTTTACTCCTACATCGTTTTATTCTTAGCCATAATATCTGTCTTCCGCTGTTTCTTACTTCTCCACTTCACTTTTGTGATCAGCAATTTATTTTTTCTTGTTTCTTCGTCCTCATCGTCGGTCGTTGTCGGTCGTCGTCGTTGCCGTTGTCGTCGTCGTCGACGGCTTTCTATTGCGTGCGAAGTTTCATAATCAATTTCTCAGTTTTATTAAATTTTCTCGAATATAATGATCTTAATCATATTCGCTTCATATTGAAGCAACAAACGCACGTTAACCAAATGAGATTAATATTCGAATTTTTTTCATTTTCACGTCTGATTTTCACGTGAGCATTCTCTTCTCATTGATTTGACTATGTGTTAGTGTATATGTATTGACGTCAATTGAACGGTTGTTTTGTTGAGTACTAACACTAGGTTATCTCATACTCTCCATATATCTCTCTATACATGCATTTGAAAAGATTGTTGTTAAACAGCAAAATATTCTATATCTGCAATGTACTTTTAAAGAATAATTACAATAAAGCTAACAGAAGCCAGAGATAATAAGTTAGTTATGCCATATAGAAATAGTATGTGAGCTCATGATAAAACTGGATATAACAGAATGATAAACTTCCTATATTAAACTTCAAAAATTTGATCAAATTCTTTCAATCTTTCATTCATCTCTCTGTCCCCCCCCCTCTCTGTCTATTTCTCATGCCCTTCATGTACAACGAATAGCATATATTCACATGTTTCTCCTCTTCTCACATGTATCTATGCTTCTCTCTCTCGCTCTTGTGCTTTGCTCAATTATTTGCAGATTCTGATAACAGTTTCCACATGATAATGAATTTTTTAGTGAACTGATCCGCTTCGTACATGAATTTTTCTAGATTTCTTAAAACACATCTGAAACAGAGAGCGTTTCTTGATTTCCAATCAGTATGAAGTAGCAATGACGGAAGTATTTCATGTTGTTACCTTAAACTCATTTTCTATATCTCATACTCATTTTCAAGCATGTCCTTTCATGCGTTTTCTTTCTTTCTCAACGTCTCTCTGTTTTCCTCCTCTCCTCTTTTTCTCTCTCTCTCTCTTTCTCTCTTCGTATCTACCTTCATACAAAGTAACAGACATATTTAAATTATAACAGATAAACTTGTCAATTGTTAGACGATGTGGTTATGTTGGAACTTGGAGTAGCAAATTCTCTCTTCATCATTGTACCCTTTGTTCTATTTGCTGCTGTTTTCGTGTTAATTATTGTTCTTCGATCCTGTTTTCTTGTCAAGTAAGTTTCGAATATTTTCTTCTTCACCAGACACTTCCCTTTCCCCTCCTAATTACCTGAAGAAAGCAAATCTTCGAAAATATCAGCAAAATGTAAATGAAGTTTTGAGCAGATAGTACAGAGGAGACAATTCAGCGCCAGAAACCGCGTTTCTTTCTCTCGTTCACACATTTTCTGCTTCAAAACTTCTTTTCAACGTCTTTTTCATTAAAAATATAATAAATAAGTAAAAAAATAAGTTTTTGTACCCCAAAAACCATCCCACTGCTTGTCGTTTGTGCTTTATTGCATTAAATTCATTATAGAGCTTCCAATAATCATTGGTCATCTATGCGACAACGATCAAATCCGAGTACGACGAGTATCACTTTACCTGATGTAGTTAATCATTCATCTGATTCACATACCAGTAGTCAGAGTAATTGTGGGAACAACGCTGCATCTTCAGAATCATACATCCCTCCGCCGAGTAAGTAATAAGCGAGTTGTTGCATTTGCATACGTCAATGCATCACCTGCGAAAGAGTATTTCCGCTTTCATAATTAAATTTTTGTTAAAATTTTCATCCTTTCTCTGTTTTCAGGTTATTATTCTGAAGTTATGTCTGGCAGTGATTTCAGTTATCCTGTTTATGTGCCTCCATATTCTGTTAATAATGGGTCTCCTTTAGCTTCAATGAGAGATCCCCGACGATTTCAAGTTCGTTTTTAAAATATTTTCTAATACAATAATAATATATGAAGTAGGCGTTTAATGATAAACATTAACAATATAATTAATATAATATATGTCTATTAAGGGAATTCCTGGAATAGCAGCTCCACCACCTTATCCATCACCACCAAGCTACAGCCAGATAACGAACTATCCTGAATTGCCAACAAGCACATCATCAAATCGTCTTGATAATCATAACAGTCCCAATCGTTGCATGAAGAAAGGAGAAGATGTCATTGCTCCAATAGAATAATAATAGAAACACATTTTGTATTCTTTCTCCTTTCCCGCGCAATAACGTCCAGTGGTGCTAATTTATATAATTAAGGAGTATATTATACATCTATATATATATATATTTATATATGAAATCAATCTGGATCTCTGATAAGTTTATCTTTCAGTTTCATATTGTAAATCAGCTCAACAATTCTATTTGAAAAGGCCAAGCAAACTGATTAGTATCATTCAATTGTATTCGACAAATCTTTATGATTTCACTTACAAGTTCATTTGAGTCTCAAAATTGAAATTAAAAATGTTTTAGCTAAAGTTGTATGACGGGTAGTCTATCTTTTTTTTGAATAATAAAAATATTCAATAATTTCTTATTAAATGAGTTATTTTAAGTGTATGTAGCCAGGCATGCTCATTTCCAAACCAAAATCGATAGATACCATCATCATCACATGATATCTCATCAATACATGGAACAAGTGTTGGACCCGGCACTTTCTAGATCATTTAACATATTTACATAATTATATATATTTAATTAACATACGCTGAACAATGGATATGCTCTTTCCATTTTTGTATAGTCATCACCCACGCTCTTATCCAACTTGTAGATACAGAAAGCAAAATGACCGCTGGCGTGTACTTCCCAACGCAGTTTTGAATTCTAAAATTAAATAAATACAAATTAATATTATTTTAATTTAATAATTATTTTTCTTATAATGAATTAGCTTCTTCTATTTTTTATTATTACAAAATTTCAGTTGCACATCTCTCAGCATCGTCATCATCATGCTTCTTCTCTCATAGTACACTGCTATTCAGTTTGTACTTCCATTAATCATATAATTTTAATAATAGCTATATATATATGTGTATATATATGTATGTGTATATGAGCAGTTTATAAGGTGGTTTTATAGAAACTGCTCACGTCATATATCTCCATTACTTCCAATCATTATTATATAAATTGTACCTTCTTAACGATCATATCTACGTATCCAGTTTTACCAGCAGATACAGACAACACTTCAGATCCTTTCGATATTCCACCAGAGTAATAGCCTGTTTCAGGAAATTGTAAACCAATTTCAACATTTGCTTTGAAAGGCTTTAAATAATATTTTTTTTGAACCAAAATTTTTTATCCGACTCTACCCCATCATTTCCTTCCAAATTCCAGTATGATGGCAGCGTATTTGGATCAGCCAATTTTTGGACTTCTTCACGCCAGTTTCCGCCGAGAATGTTTACTTTCAAACGAGTTTTCTCAGGTAACAATGGTTTCGCGATAGACCTACGAAATAAAAAATTAAAAAATGAAAACAAATTTTTCCAAAACAAAACAAAAATAATAAAAAAGGGAAAAAGTTTGCACAACCGCTTCTGCCATCTATTCGAATTAAAATAACGCCCTCATAATTACACGTGAAAATGACGTACAGTGAAATTTGAATAACAATAGCTGTGCTAAGAGAATCAAATGAGAAATATTTAGCGAAAAAAAAATGAAGACAAAAAGTATATTACCAGATTGCAGAGATGAATGTTGGAACGTTGACAAGAACGAAGGAATGAACCATCTCCACATAATGCTCTGACATGAAAGCTGAGATTGCTGATAGTCCACCTGTCATCAAGGTAATAGTATGACGATCCATAACTATTCCAGACAAATCCATAATGTACAGTATAGAGCATTGTTCTCCTTAAAATCAAATCATATTTCAATTATTTCAATTCCATTATATTATTAACCTGTTTGTTTTTCCATTTCCATCACTGATCGAAGCATACTTTCCAAGTCGTACACACGAGCTCTTCAATTAATTTTATTTTTGAAACTTGCATTTTGCAACATTTTGTATTACCTCAGAATATCATTAATTGGATAAGTTTTCAATAAACCCCAATAGTCATTATTTCCTGATTGCTCAATGTTAACAATGGTATTGGGTGTGAGAACGGAAGGACCTGTTAGTCCAGACTGAATCGAATAAGACAGTTATCAGAAGAACTAGGAAGAACTCTTCACCTTCCAATGATCATGAACTTTGTGGTTACGTGGAGCGTCAGCTACCTTATCTAATTGCCAATCGGATGTACGAAGCTTGAGGTGATTAATAAGCTTAGGCAAGATAATCTTAAGATCATAATCATGACCCTAGAAAGATATAATTGATGCTTTCATCTGTAATTCCAACCTTTAGCCATCTCAATAAATTGAAATCAGTGTCGTAATAGGGTGTTATCTAAAATTGAAAAAATCGATTTCTCAAACAAAATATTTTGAAATCTACCTGATCTTTAACAAGTTGACGCAATTGCTCGATTCTTTCTTTGTCAGCAGAAGAGATGCCCATCTTCAGTTACAGTTTGAGTGTGCTTGTTGAGAGTATAAAAAAAATTTTATATTATAGGAGGAAAGATTCCACAACTTGTGGTTATGAACGTTAGAAGGAACAAGGCCAAACGTGTTAGAAATGGGTCAGAAAGAGAGAGGATGGGATTAGAAGAGTAGCGAATAAAATCAATGTCGATGACTTTCCTTGTTGTTTTTTGTATCTGGAAGGGTGAGGAAAGTATTGTTAAATTTAATTTCTGTATCAAGCTGTATTTTGTGCTGTTTTGCCGGGTCAGTTAAGATATGACATGTTGTTCCAGTCTGCTATTCAAACATCATCCTATTGTTTGATACAAAACAGTTTTTGAAGTTGAACAACTTATCCATGCATGCAACAGGTTGTATAAGGAAATCCGTATGAGAAGGTTAAGCAGATAACAAGTTTTGTTCAATTATCAACTGCAACCTAATTCTCTTACAAGTTATAGAATGGAAAAAAACATTTTTTTATTTTATAATAACATTAATAAAACACATTAAACTATTCCCGTATGGTTTCATCATCCATCTCTTGCTGCTCTTCACCCGTCGCAGTTTGAGAAGATCCGTGTGAGCGTAAGAAGAAGTCTCTTGTTGATCGAAAAACTTTCCGACTTCGTTGCTGAAGTATTTCATTATTTTGTTTATTTTTTTGTAAATCATACTTTTTTCATTGGTAATGGAGGTAAATCCACCACTTTCTGCATCAAATCGACGATTGTTGATCGGATGTCATCGATATCGTCTTTCGTCAATCCAAGCATGAAATGTTTCTTAATGATCACAAAAATTATTTTTTGCTTCATTGTTGCAAACTTACTCGCTTCATACTCTCACAATGATATTCCAATAAAGGCATATGCTGAAATTAACAATTTGTTTATTGAAATTCAAAGATTCTCATTACCCCTTCTCGAACTTTCTTCTGTTCATCTTCTATTTGAAGATCAATTTGACGTAGTTCTTCCATTTTTTTTGCGTTGCGTCCTCTGAATGACTTCATTTTACGACCTTTTTTCTTGTTTGGCTAAAGATTCGTTTCAAAGTTCAATCAAATCATTCTTTCTCACCTCAGATGATCCTCGTGTTAGCTGGGATGTAACTGATTTTGCAATGTTTTTGCCAAAATCTGCTAACACTTTCCATGAGTTTCGAGAAGTAATGTCAAACGATTTTGCTTCTTGTTCATCATCGGATGATGATGCTTGTTGACTAGTACCGGCATAACTCAAAGCGAACGGGAGAAGCTGAGGTGGGCGTCTTCGTGATGAAGGTCCAGCTTCACTGAACTCAGACTTGATTGGAGAGTCGGAAGAGGTCGATTCATCAGGGCTTGAGGCTGTTTCTCTACAAGGTGGCAGCTCAAGCGTTGGCGGTGGTGTACAGCAAGGTGATCGAGATATAGCAGAAGAGGGTGAACAGATGGGCGATAGTACAGGAGCAGTTATTGGAATACTAGTAATATCATCCGAAGATTGTAAAAAGTTATATGTTTCAGGTAAGTATTCTGGAATTTCATCATCGTTATCGTTTCCACCTTCTTCCTGTCCTTCATAGTCTAACAAAGGCGGAGTTCCCAGTGGCGATCCCGGTTTTGACTTTGTTGATTCATTACTCAAACTCATCCGCTCCATCAAGTCAGATGTAGTAGTAATCGTGCTTGGAGAAGACGACTGATTTGTTGCGCTTTTTGTTTCAACATCTTCTCGAGGTTTTTTGACTGTTGTCTGGTTGTCTTCGTTATCTTCTTCATGAATCGGATCACCAGCATTCATCTGAAAAAAAAGTTTTTATAAACCAATGTTCCTTGTATTATCGAGAAAACCTTTTTTCGACGTCTTGTTAGCATTTCTAGTGATTAACAATATTCTGAAAATAAAAACGTTTAAAATACATTATAAAAAAAGGATTTATTTGGTGTTAGTAAGCATAGAGAGTAACAGCACGCTCCAGTAATGACCTACCTCAATGCAATCTGATGAAGAGGTCGAGAAAGACAGACGGCCATTGAAAGAGACAAAAAAATATAAGAAAAGAGAAGACCTTAAAGATAATGCAAACACAGGAGAGTAGAAGGAGAGGTAATGATATCAGAATAATTAGAATCAAACGTGTTTAAGAGAGACAGCAGCTGGGAGAGTTATGTAAAGAGTTTTGCAAATGAGGATGTATTTGAGATAAAAAGAGCAATAATTCTTATTTTTGTACAAATCTTATGAGAGGGTTGATAATGACAGAGAGTAAGAGGCAATGGATAAGAAAGAACGAAGAAAAGTAAGAGGGATAAGTGCAACCAGTCCACACGTCACTGTCATGAAAAATGAAATCTGCAATGTTCACGGATATTCCACGTGTGGCGTCATTATTTCAATTTGAAAATTTTTTTTGTTTCCCTCATCATCTGTATTCATAAATCATTTGTGAGTTCATAAAGAAAATCGTATAATTTAACTAAAAGCCATACAAGATCTCACGGAATGGAAGATGAAATGTCAAAGTGTCAAACCTTCTATTGATACAATTGGAAACAAACAGCCTGAGACAGCACTGAGACTACTCTCCTATTCAGCTGAATTCTCTCTTAACTTTATGAATCTCATATAAAATCGTATGAAAGCCCCGTTGTACCTGTTTAATTAAAATATTTTAATGCAACTTTTTATAATGTATTGTCTTTTGAATGAAAGGGAGAGGTTGAAAAAGGACAAAAAGATAGCAAGAGAGACAAGGGAGGATAAAATGAGATAGAGGGAAGAATGTGAGATGAGGAGAGAAAGAGAGAGAGAGCAGAAGAGGTTTGAAAACGATGATCTGTCTTCATTTCCATTTTGACATCATAATTTTCATTGAATTCTCTAAGATATGCTTCATATTTCTTCATACTGTTCCTTTTACAGAAAGCCGATGTTATAATCCTCAGATCGTAATAATTTCCCTTTTCAGGTTATCTTTTCGTTCCTTTAATTTTCTCTTTATCTATAAATGATTTTCAACTATGCAAAAGATAGATAGAAATTAGGAAATAGAATGCAGATGAACGTAACTTCAGACATATTCGAATGACGGACATAAATATTTTCAAATATTATATTAGGTCATTCAAATATTCATCTCATATTCATCACCTTAGGGCATTTATTGCAATGTCGTCTTCATCACCATCTTCTTCATTTAATTTCTAAAATCTGATTTTATAATTTCAACTATGAACAGTTCCCTTCTCTTCTCTCTATCCTTAGTTTCATTACAGATTTGTGATTTGTGTGATTCAGATGGAGAAAAAAATTGTTTTTCTCACTTGACAGCTTTCTATTTTTATTTCATCAACATATATCGTTTCAACAAAAATATCCACAAACGTCATCTGAAAATCTTTTTTTTTATACCCGAAATACAAGATTTCCACACATTTGAGCATGTCAAAGACCGGTCAGACCTCATCATCCACTCGAAGCTACTCCTACTTCTTGCTCTGCGTTTTTTTTTCTTATTTTTTCTGTTCCGATCGTATAACTTGCTTGTTTGAGCCGCTTTCCTTATACTGTCGTTGTAATCATCACTTCAATACTCATGATAATATAGTTACCAATGACCACGGGAAAGGTTGAATCTAAAAAGGTAGCTCCTGCTCCTACCAAGGAGAAGAAAGTCATTCCTACATCCCCTCCCGATTCCAAAGAGAAAAAAGGAATTTTGAGAAGTTTATCCTTTCAGGTAAAACAGTCATTTAGTCTTACCATGCTATGTTTGTTTTATTCAAGTTCTCTAATCTTGGGGTCAGCCGTAAGAAAGACAATCCTTACGATCTCACACCTGAAGAAGGACACTATGAAGAACTCGGCCCTGTACTTGGCGTTCAATGCTATGGTACTTTGCTCAAAAAATATAAAAAGAAGAACAGACCAGCCAAGTGGACCAAAAGGTTTGAAATCAGTAGCCTGAAACAGTTATATATCCTTAACTAGGTTCTTTCTCCTGAAGGAATGTTTCCTCATCTACTATGCTGCTAAGTTTAAGAAAAACTTTGAAAAAACTCGACGTATTGATCTCCATCCAAAGGTATTGTTTTGTTTTTGAGTTTCTGATTCACACTCAGCTTTTAGGGTATCATCCCACTGATAGGTTGTTCTATAGTTTGTGGAGGTGATGTTGGAAAAAAACATTGCCTTCTTATTGCACACCCACAGCTACCATCGGCTATCATAGTCGCTGCGAGTGATCCGAAGAGTCAAGAAATGTGGCTTAAGGCTCTCAGGACAGCAACCAAAGTGTGAGAAACTTTTTTTTTTGAAGTTTTGTTACTTTTCTCTTTCTCAGTTCATACAAAAATACGATATATGGAGAAACTATGATTCGTGAGTTGGAGACACGTGGAGTTATGTTGAACGAAGAAAAGAAAGGATACGAAGAACGACTAGAGAAGGAGGCTAAGGAACGTCAAAAAGAACATGAGCGAGCGGATGTTAGATTATACTTCTTATCGCTAGTGCATAGTGACTATTCAGGAATTATCTCGTGTGAAAGATGAACTCGAAGAGGAAAGAGAAAAATTGATCAAAACTCTGAAGAAATTACGTGATGACTTGCAGAACGTTAAAAAGTAAGTTTGCACAACCGCTTCATTAGTTTGGATGATTCAAAATGAAAACTCCAAGTCCAAGTCCCACGTTAATTACGTGAAAAATTTTATGAGCTTATCGTGAATCGTTTCAGTGAATTGAAATTAACAAGTGAAATGAAGAAAACCTTAGAACAGGAAAAGCTCTCCCTCAACTCGAAAACCGAATTCTTGCAGGCAAACATGGAGGTATTTTACCTTTTAACTTGAAGATTTCTACATTCCTATTGAACTTTTCAGTCTTTGAACATTGAAAAAGAGAAGATCCAAGAACAGATGCAATCTATTTTACGTGAGCGCGAGCAATTTCTTCTGGAGAAACAGAACTTGTCAACGACAACCTGTCAGTTGAAAAACCGTCTGTTGGAAATTGAAACGAAAACTAATTGTATTCAAACGGAAAAAGAAAAAATCGAACACTTGTAAGAAACTCTTAGAATCATTATTCTTATTTTGAATCTTGAAGGCTCCGTTTGAATGAGACTAAGACTGATGATCTGGAAAAGGAGAGACAGTATTATACCCAACAAACAAAAGATTTACTTTCAAACCTTAAGGTATGCATCTGCTCACAAAATTTTGCATTCGTAAACTTTTCAGGAAGTGAATGAACAGAAAGAATTAACAGAAACCGAGCTTCGTGAGCAGGTTATTGCTCGGATGGGTGCCGAAAGACAGTTGCAGGCAGCTGAAAAAGCATTGGAGCACTTAGAAATGGCTCTGAAAATGACTGGAGCTCAAATGACAGAACTTCAAGAGCATATCATGCCTGATGTTCACAAGCTACGAGGTTACTCTCAAAGCATATAAACTCTTCACTCACCTTATGCTCTTCCAGAATTCTTCGAACAGTGCGCAGAGGAAGCAAAATTGGAAGCAAACAGGACAGGGATCATGCGACAAGCTATATATGCGAGGAAGTAAGTTCGATTCAGCCACCCTATACTGTTAATACTATAGAAATGATTTGAATAACTTAATGCTTAGAATTATTCATAATTAACAACTTAGATGTTTCAATGAACCAATAGTTCCTGTAAAAGAGAAAGATGCAGATGTTGATGGAACTTACATTCCATTCACAAGGAGGTTTAGAAATTTGATGAGAACTTACTTCTCCTTTCATACTATTCTACTTCTATACTTTTTCCCATTTTCGAACAAGTTTCTATTGAGATTACTTAACTTTCTTCTTCCAGATCGTTACGTCGATCAAAACGTGGATTTCGCTCCTCCATCCGTAAGCAGTTGTCATTCAAAGAGAAAGACAAAGATATCAACGATAACAGTGTTGTATCAGCAGAATCATAAAACCCTACTCTCACTAACTTATGCTATTATATTGATCATTCTAATATTTAATTATATTTGTAAATATTTAATAAAATTATTTTGAATAAATATTTTTTTCCATAGGAAACAATTGAAAACATTTCTAAATGGTATATAAACTATCTCTCATTTGATGATGATCGAGGACGTCGGGGCCTTCTTTCCGAATCTTCAAACTTCGATCTCAAGTTGGCTACCTTAAATGTTATGAATAATCTACGCATACGTTTGATTAGTTCAAACCGTTTGTTCTCTAGTTTCCTGATGTGAATCTCTGGATTTTCTCGGTTTCTTGAATGATGATGCCCTGAAATAAAAATTTTTTTGCAACCGGAGATCATCACTAGTGCACCTGGATATCGGTCTGGATGGACCAGGTGAGCTCTCAGCTCCACCAAGAGATTCAGCGATTGATAAAACTGAGTTGGTACGAGCAAGCGACTCTTGGCTTCTGTTTGACAAAATTTAACATCATAGAAAGATGGGCTTGAACATACCTTACATACTCAGATGAGTCTGTTTTTCTCAAGTTCACCTTTGGAAATTCACTTGTGGATTTCTGCTAGCACTCAAAGATTACACAAATTCAATGCGCAGGAAACTACCTCTGATTCTGTACTATCCCGATCATTCTTTCCATATATATGTTGAACTCTTGCAAGCACGCCAGTTTGAATACCAATATCTAGCATACGCTGTCGGCGTTCCAGGTCAAGCTCAGCCAGGTAGACCTTAAAAGAAGAAGTTATGATCAGAAAAGTTTCAAAAATGTGAAGCGAGTGTGAAAGATATGCGATAGTGAAAAGCTCAATGAAAGAGTAAAATGCATTCCCGTGCTTAAAAGTGCTTGAAAGTGATCTCTGAAAGAAATAGTGTGCGTGCATGTGTGTGCAGTGATATGTGATGATGTGGTAGAACAGATGCTATCTACCTCTTTCCAATCCTCCTTTCCGTCTTGACCGATCCCTAGTGATCTAGTATCAACTACTGCTTGAACTTCAGCTTCTTCAACCTCAGGTTTTGAAGGTATTTTCTTCTTTCGCACAAGCTTCTTTTTAACAACTGTAGTTTTCTCCTTCTTTCCATCTGTAGGATCAGCTTGTAATTCATCAACGTTTTCAGTTGATTTTGTCGCTTTCAGAGTTTTTTTTTTGGGCAATGGGGACGAAGGCACATTCAATGAATCTGCTGGATCATCTTTGCTGATTTCTCCGAACTGAATTGGAGAAGTTGCGGCAGATCGAAGTTGAGTTTCATCTTCAATAGAAGCTTGGACGCCTACATCGGTTTTCCTTATCTTCCTGCCTTTGCTGTTATCATCGCTGTTTTCGATATTCTTCATACTTTTTCTTTTCCTTAGTTTGATCTTGGTTGGCTCCTGGGAGACCATGTCTTCCGCTGACAAAGAGTTGTAACTTCTCAAGTTGTCTGATCCGAAGCTTGTCTCGCTCGAAAGCCTATCATTTCTTCTTTGAGCAATTGAGGTGGCTGATGCAGGTAGTCGTTTGACTCGTCTCTTCACGAACTTTCCATCCTTTTCAACTATCTCGTACTGCCCAAGTGAATTTTCAAAGATGACTTCTTCTTCCTCATCGTCTTCAGATACGAAAACTTCGCTGTCCAAACATGTATCGTCATTCAAAGAACTTCTCGAAAGTTTTTGGAATTTCAGCTGATCGTCACCATTGGTGCTTTCATCTCTACTCGTTCTAGAAAATCTCTTAGATACTACATCATCTTTTTTCGAGCCATCCAAAGACTCGAGTTCAGAGTCACCGCTTTTTAATGAGTGAGCTTTGGTCTCGAAAGCATCAACCATCGTTTTGACAGTGACTTTTTCTTTTTTACTTTTCTCCTTGGCGACACGTTCGCGATCATCGTTCTCGGTTGAGCTCAGAACTTGCAAAACAATCAGCTTCTCTATTTGCTTCTTATCCAAATCTGTCTGACATTCGGTGTCCGTCGTAGTCGACGCATTCGGATCTGATTCAGGAGATTCCGGAATTCGGTCAAAATCGCTCCATAGGTTATGAGTTGGTACAAGTGGGAGCTCCTCTCCCATCAGCTCGTTCAAATCATCACAATCAAGCATTTTGTCCTCATGCTCATATTTGACTTGAACTTCTTGTTCAAGAGTTTCACAAACTGCCATCATACCCTAAGGTTCAGATTTGTATACAAAAAAATTTTCACGTTATCTCTGCTTTGAACAATGAATTGTAAACTTAAGTTACCTGGCTACTTTTACTTTTCATGTAAATATCAGTTTGTGTGAAGTCATCAGTTAAACACACAAGTGTATGTTGTGTATGAGAAGTTGTCACACTAGGCATGACTTGGATTCCAACGCATTCTGTTTCGAATATCTTGCACTATAAAAACATTCATAATTATGTTTTCTAATATGAATAACCTGGGATTCAACCGATTTCTGCGTCTTTTCTTCCATGGATGTTCCTCTTTCCACGTTAAAACGCACTTCTGCTAGTTCTTCTTGTAGTTTCCAGGAATCCTGATCAACATAATGATTATTCATTTTGTCTCTTTTAACTTTTTACTTCGTCTTTCATCTGGAACATTGTTACATCTGGTTGAACCACCGCAGTCTTCAAAGTAGGCGTAGCATCAACACTTTGATTTTGTGTGTCTACTTCGATCTAAAAATTAAAATAACTTTGGGGATATTTCTCTTTTGGAAACCTCTGCTTGAACTGTTTTCTGATCGATTTGACCGTGTTCTGTCTGAGTATCATTTTCCAACAATGTAGGAACTAGTGTTTGGGTAGAATCGGACCTGACCAGAGGAGAAATAGTCTGCACTTCTACTTCTTCTGAGTTGTTAATCGATGTCATCAACGTTTGACACTCAATACTGAGCAGGTCTCCTAATGAGGAAAATATTGTCTGCGTTTCAGTATTTTCAGAGTCTCCAACACAAGACAAAACTGTTTGTGTTTCTGATTGGTCTACTGTAGTATTTCTAGTCTGAGCCTCCATGTCCACCACGTCCGGGCAAGTTTGAGTAGAGACAGGGAAGTAGTCGCCAATGCTTGAAACTATTGTTTGTACGACTTGACACTTATCACTCATAAGATTGTCAGTTTGTGAGAAACATTCCAATACGGGAGTCTCATTTGTCTGTGTTTCTCCATCGGCTTCTTCACGGCGAGTTTGAGTTTCTTCTTCGAACCGTTCTGTTTTAATTGTTTGACATTCTTCGTCAATTACATCGAACGAAGTTTGCATATCCATATTTCCTACAGGGGGTCTAAAATCTATTATTTCCACAGTTTCAGTCTAAATTTGCTCAGTTGTTTTTTTTAGTAACATAAAACACACCTGGCATACTACTGAGTAGGAAGGAGTCACCGACGTTTGACACATACCGTCTGCCAGGAAGTTACATCTCTGTGGCTCAGGGCTGCATGAACCTGACGAACGATCTTCCGCACTTTCATTAATTGTTTCTAACCCCGTCTGAATCATGTATAGTTTAATCAAAATTATAGAAAATAAAAACTTGTGGGATAGCATAGAAGGAAGAACTATTTGTTTGTACGAAGCTCTCAGTTGTGATCGCAGCTTTCTCCAACATTTCTGCTAGCAACTCTTGTTGAATTCTTGGTCGTAGTTCTTCTTCTATTTCTTGCCTTATTTCTTCTAACTTGTCTTCAAACATGTATTCGTCAGTCTATAATTACGTTGGCTAATATAGACAAAGAGGCAATTGGGATTACTTGAATAACTGCTTCATCTAGCTTGGCCTCAGTCTGAGTAGAAATAGTTACAGAAAACTGTTCTAGGTCTTCATCAACAATATCATCGTCTGACACGAAGACGTTATCATCAAAATCATCATCAAAATTGTCGAGATATTCTCCAGACTCGTCCACTGCTCGGTTAATAAGACATACATTCAAACTAACCTAAACAACAAGCACTAAAACTTATTAAGTCAGTCAATAATACCTCAGCTGTGGTTTCTGGTTCGGAACTATTCGAGCCATTGTTTTCATTGACTCTATCACTCGATGAATCTTCAGATGGCACATCTTGGCCGGGTAACAAGTTTTCATTGATTACCGCAGAAATCTGGACCAACGGAGAACTAACTTGGGATTCTGACGAAGCTCCGCCAGATACATCAGTTGATAGTAATCGTAGGCCATGTCCTGCACAAACAATAGTTTTCAACGCGTTATCAAGCAAGTCACCTTCATAAGAAGAAACAGATTCAATAACATCTGTAGATGATGTGCGGGATTGTCTCTCCTCACTCTGTACCACTCGGCGACGCTTTGTAACTTTTTTCTTCTGAGCAGTAGCTAGTTGATCCCCTGCTGATTTTATACTAAATGATTATAACTTCAAGCTCATGTGATTTAATGTATTTACCATGTAAGTTTTGTTTGACATCGCCTTCCTCGAGTTTCAGCCACATGCTGTGTGGATGTACTGGAAGTGCTAGCTTTGTCATTCTGGCAAGCGATAGAACTAGTAGAAATAATAACTTGAGCTGCGAAATCTTCGGTATCACAGGTGGTCTGAAAATGTATAATGTCAGGAGGCGGAGGAATACTGTCGTGGCCATTGATGTTCGTCACCCTATTGGTTGACGAAAAGCAAAAAAAATCGTTGTTCCACATTTAGAGAGAATGACGAACTTCATTGGCCACAATTTATCAAGAGTACCTGAGACCCTGAGCATTTCAGGAAGCGCAAGTTTTTCTTCAGTAGGCGAGCTTCTCTTCGGAGTTCCTGTTGCTTTCTTTTTTCCTCTTTTTTCGCTTTACGCTTTTCTATCGCAGCCTTCCGAGATGTAGTAGGTGAACCTGTAGGAGTTACATGTATAATCGTCTCTTGTGATTCAACAGAAATTGACTTCTGAAGTAATTGAGAGTGAGCGACCTGTAATGAAAATCAATTTTTGATGGAATAACATTTAGTCAACCAACAGCAACAGTTAAATGATCAGGAGTCTTTTCACTGTCGTCTAATTCTTTAATATCGAACAAATCGTTTTCTGGATCAAATAAGCTCAGAGAGCTGTCAGATGCATAATCCTCATCAATGAAATAGATGCTTGAAACTTCTGGTTGTATGCCCGTATCTTTTGTCTGTGGTTTTTCTTCAACGATTTCACATTGGCAGAAAGAGTTCTGAAAGATTGATGTAAAGAGCATCCACCTTCTTTAAACAAAACCATAGTTTTTGCTCCATCGTGTTGAACAGAGATTGATTCTAGCGATGGCCATGTCTAAGAGAAAATTTGAAGGAAACAATAAATCCAAACAAATACCTGTATTCCTTCATCAACACTTTCACAATCTGATGTCTGAATTTCTTCATCTGAATATTCAGGCGACACTTGTAAACCATATGATGCCTTTTCTACAAATTCCACAATATTAACAGAATGAGTCTGAGAATGAAATAAGTCTAAAGAACTTCATACTTTAAGCGATCTTGTACCTGTGTACCGAAACTAGATGTTGTAAACATTCTACGCAATCCCTCCTCGAACTGAGGCGATTTGGAAAGTAACCGCGTTTCTTCTAACTTTTTTTCTTCTTGCCGTTTCTCGTCCGCCTGAAAGTTGGTAATGACGCTGTTGAAGAGATCAAATGTAGTACATGTTCAATATAATCTTTATATTCATCCTTTTGAGCAGTAATGAAGGCTGGTTTTCCTGTATTAGGATTGATATCAACCAAAACAGCTGGAGGCTCTATTCCCTAAGAAAAATGAGAATAAAGTTTCGGTTTACACTGAGGAGAAAACCTGAGCTTCACATTCTTCTTTGAATTGAGTCATTACTTTAGCTCCCTGGTTCTTACTCATGAACGGTAACAAGAACTTCGCACCTCCTGTGAATCCTGCCATCATGTCTTGGGCAGCATTTTCATCTCCGCTCTCAAGAGCAGCAATATAATCCTAAAAAATACATTATATCAAAACTGTATTATAGATTCAGAAAGACTTTCAGGATTTTCTGAAGAAGCTCCATATACATGAGCTCTAGTTTTGCTTGGACTACATTGATACATACAGTGACTAACGACAATCCGACCATAACTACACCGAATGCTAAAATCATGTACTCGGGATGAGCTGGCGTAACATCTCCTAATCCTGAAGTTTGCATCAATTATAAAATAATTGGATGAAATGTTACCAATTGTACTACAAGATATGAAAAAGAAATAAATACTCGTAAAGTATGACCAATCTTCCCAAATACAGAAAACTCGAGCAGAAAGGAAGATCCATCCAAATGTAACTGAAAAATTCCCTTGTTTATTCTTACGTAAGCGTACATTGCAAAGAGCAACCGTATTTCAGAGTTTCAAAATTATAAATGAAGTTTTGATTTTCCACGTGTCATATTCTAATTTTTTATGTATTCGCATACCACTCACCTACTATTGCAGAGAACACCGGCGGATCAGGTAAAACATCTTCCCGGTTATTATTTGTTTTTTGAGTCAAAGCTGTTGATTGACCATCCGTCTACAACATTTTTCGAATAAAGCAAGCGATAAAAACAATATGGAAAGTCTACCGTTTCAATAGAAGTGTTCGAAGTAGAAGAAATGATTTTGTTCTTAACTAGTTTAGATCGAAAAGCTAAAAATCTTTTTCTTCGTTTAGAATCTTCTTCTAAGGTTATAACTCCCCAACGAACACCTGAACACAATAAATGAATTCTGATTAAACAGCTTCCTCTACCTAGAAATAGAATAGAATCACTAGTCGTGTTTGCTATCCATTCTAATGCGTGCAGTAGAAAATCACCCAAGTCATTTAAAATTATAATCATAATAGGAATTCCAACGAACGCATACAGTAACGTGGCGACTTGCCCTGCTTTTGTTTTACAGGCAATGTTACCATATCCTGCAAAAGTTATTTTATTTTGTTTCTGATATACATCGCTGCAGAAGTTTACCGATTGTTGTGTAGATGGTTCCAGCGTACAGGAACGCCATCCAGAATGTCCAATCAGTGTCAAGACTTGGTTCATCAAGACTCAAATCATTCTCAAACTGTCTAATGGCATCTTTCCAACGTTCTTCTCGATCTTCCTTCTGCGAATAATAAATGGCACGTAAGCTGAAAAGGGATGGAGGAAGTGTATAAGTACAGTATGGCTTACTTCAGAATCATAACTTCACGGGCTATTAATCGAGCATGATACTGCTCTTCTTTCAACTGTAAGTCAGTTGGTACCTTAACAATCAGAAGCTGCATGAGTAACAGTCAGTAATCTTGCGAACCTCTAACGTGGTGAACAGCCACGCTCCGAATATGGAATAAATAGATATAACAATTAACAGTTTCGACTTATTTAGAATATACTTAATAGCATTAACAACTGGATCACAATAATATTTTCTGAAATAATATTTCGTATGACTGCAGACTGAGTGCGAAGAATGGTTTTGTTAATAACCTATAACCCTACGTTTTCCGAATAGAACTTCGAATGCTTTTCTTGATGGAAGCAGCCGCTGATGAAATTTGCTGTTCTTCTTCAAATTTGTGAATAAGATGTCTTCTTGAAGATCGAATACCAGTCTCGACATCATAATCATCTATTGATAATGAGTCATCTGGCGGATCTATTTCTAGAGCCTAAAAATGAATAAGTAACAACTGCACTCAAATATTATTGTCCTAATATTTAAGATGAAATTAATTTTTTTTTAAAGTTCATTCAACGTCAGAGGTTGTTGACACTCTTCAGTCGGCCGTGGTATGATAACTCGAGAACTTATCCTTTCATTTAGTCAACTATTTGACAAAAACTGTCCTCTAAACAACTGAACAATGCAGATTGATGTCTATGAAATATTAAAATGGAAATATTTAAATTATGCTTTTGTTTCATATAAAGTAGCTGCAATGTTCGAAAAAAAAACTTTTTCATTAATACATGCAGCCAGATGCATTTAAAAACATTTTTATTCATTTCAAATATTTTTCTTTCTACTCATGTTGCTTTGATATAATAATATGAAAATAATGTAACTCATAGACTTGCAACTGCTTTTTGTAAAAAAAATTATTTTTGAAAAATAAAAATAAAATATTTTTGATGAATGAGATGGTACGGTAGTGTAAAACTTACAAAATTATGTTCAGCCATACGTCTAGTTAGATTAATATAAATAAATATGAATATAAATGATAGAGAGATAGTATGAGAAGTAGAAAAGAGAAAAAAGAAGAAAAAAAGATAATGGAGAATGTGCTATATGAGACAGTTGATTGGGTGTACAACAGAGGAAATACAGACAAGAGAACTAAGCGATGAGTGGCTCCGTTGAACATTCCACTTTTAAATGCACACACACACGCACACAAATCACCACATAGATAGGATATACTATATCATATAATTAGAAAATTATATAATGATTATTTAGAGTTTTATCTATTTTATTTTTTTATTTGTAAAAAGTGGTGTTTTTGCTCATTTGGACATTGTAGGTGAAGTTTCATTTCACATTCATCTACCGCGTATCACGATGACGTGTCAACAGCTTGTTTTGAATATTTCTTAGAGCAATTGATGAGATGACGGTTGTACCTCTTGTTACCTTGTTTTATGAATAATATTATTTTAAATGAAAATTGTTCAGCTTTATCGGCAAATCAGGACAACAAAATGTTATTTGGAAACATCTGCTATAATTGAATGAAATTTATTTTTTTTTATTATTCTACTGAAATCAGAGAAAAAGAAAGTACAATAGGCGGTGCATCTTAAGAGCTTTTCTCTCAAATCCAAACATTCAGTTGTTCATTTGTGATTTCTTAAATCTTTTCAGAATTGAGTGTTTCAATTGTGGAAGATAAAAAAGAAAAAAAAGAAATTTCTTTTTCATTTTTCAAAAGTATAACTTGAAGATGAATAAGTATCTATATCATTGGACAATAACTGATTATGAATTATACAACTGCAGGTAAGTAGTTTCAGTAACTCACGTGTGAATTACATTATGTTTGAGTGTGATGACACCTGAGCAGCAATTAGTTAATCCCCCGTATCCAAGACCGACTTGGGGCTATTTGAGTGTTGTAGGAGGATTTATAACACTGGTATAAATCTATATCTTATTGTTTTTTTTTTGATTACTATTTGAAGCTATTAAATTTTGTTTGTATAAAAGCTATGATGAATGAACGTAATTGGAAATTTTCTTGTTATAAACTAATGGCTTATTTGACTTTCTTTGATTCTGGCTCTATCGTCTGCGGCACTATAATATATGGTATTTAACATTTTAATACAGATTATAAATAAAGAATAAAGGAGGCATATTCATTACTGGAGTAACGTTCTGTGATTATCCAAACACTGTATATCTAACAGGAGCTCATGCCTTACGTATGCATTTTGGAATTAACTTACTAGCCAGGGCTCCTCTTTCACCTTTAAGTAGAACTCCTTTTTTTCATCTCAGGAACCAAGCATTATACAACCGAAAATTAATGAGATAGGAGGAGCACTGTTGATAAATATTTATATTATCTCTATAACTATTAAACTTTCTTGTTTAGTCAGTTATTTGATTTCATCCACAATCTGTCTGCTTCTGGTGATTCTTCGTATTGTGGGATTGACCAAGTGAGGATAGTTAGTTATATATTATTCAATACTAATCATTTAAGTTACACTTTTTTGAAAAAAGTATTTTATACTTCAAAAATATATTATTTGATCGCTTTTGGAGTAGCTTATGGTCTGGCTGGATACATATTCTGTCCCCCACCCATAGCATCATCATATCATGGTGCCGGTCAGAGTGATCCATTGATTTATCCGAATCGGAGAGACGATGTGAGCGTTCAATTGATTTTTAGAAAAAAAAAACATTTGTCTTTCGCAACTGAAAAAAAGGCGGAACGCTGTTCATAGAATATCAATGCTAAAACGAATCAATTTGATTCTTTTATGCTAGGGAATATTCTCACACCAATACGGGTGAGCGTAGTTGTGCCTTACATCTTATTCTGATATTCTCTGAAATCTATACATTTATGAAAATGATTCATTGCTGATAATTGTTTTTGTTCCTGGTAATGTCAGACTTTATCAGCTATTTTAACATGTAGTTTGCTCTTTTTATTTTACACACATGATAAGATCTAACTACTCATCGAAATTTTGAAGAAAAAAAAATTTGATTTGGTTATAGTATGTGAATTACGCTATGTTCATTAATTGCGTTACTGTTGTATGCATGACAACCTTTCTCTACATGGTCTTTGCGCGACGTCTACAAAATGAATTTAAGAAAAATTCTGCAACGTATAGTCCAACAAGACAGTTCCAAAGTCGAGCTGTGAGTTCCTTTTTTTCTTAATGAATCACGCATGCATGTGTAAGCATAGAAAGGATGCTAGTATAGCATTTCTCATACACATGATTCATCTGATTTTACAGATGTTTCTTCAAATTTCAATCCTCTCTGTTTGTTACTTCTGTACTTCTTTCTTTTATGTTATGATTCAAGTAATCACCTTACCAAGAGTTTTTTTTGTAGTTGCTCAACTGTTCTATCAAATTGTCACAGGTATAGTCATCATCTTTCTTCTAGTCACAATGAGTTTGATGCTTTAAGCAATGCCATGCTTTCTATATTTACTTCTCAATAAAAATATCAGAACTGATGTAATGAGTCTGACTCTGAATGGAATACATAAAGTGTTCATACATCAATTACTTATCTATTTTCTATCTTTTGCAGTTGCCGTTCTCGTTTATATCTTCCTCGACAGTGAGTCAGAAGAGTAAAGTTCATGACGAAGTCACTCATAAGTATAAAAACTCATTTTGATTCGGCAAAGGAAACGTTTGACACCTTCCTTGTGTCACCCACTAATTCATATCAATCTTCTCTCTTAGTATATTCTCTCTTCGTATACGTATAAGTACATACTTTATGAGCTATAGTCGTATTATTTGTGATTATGCCCTCTATTATTACTTCTCTTATATAGAAATGACTGCGATCGAACTAAATTCACAAAACAACAAAGACGAGCCGAAGAAGCCAAAAAAACCAAGAAGTAAGTGTGAGCAATTAGCAGATTGATGGTCTTTTTTTGAGGAAAGAATAGAAACAAACAGAGACAACGATCCAAGAAGACCAACGAGATATCGGGTAAAATCATTTATTCATTATATTATATTATTATAAAAAATCTTTACTTTCAGATGAATTGAGCAAAGCGGTGGAGATCTTTCAAAGAAGCCCTAAAGATGGATTATGCGAAATTATGATGCTTCTGAATGCATTTGATTTACAACATGATACTCTCAAGATAGAGCAATGTGATTGGATGCCATACGATGTAAGCCTGATTTCGAACTGTGAACCACCTTTCCAAATTCAAGCTAAAATCCCTTTAGCACCACTAGGACTAAGAGGGTGGAATCCAAAAGAGCACGTGACTGCTCATATCGGTTCAGCCCAAGTCTCTCTCATGATTATTGCTTTGGAAAAGTCCCGAGATTTCGCTAATGTTTCTTTCGTTTGTACCAGTAACGATTTGCGACTCTTTGCAATGATTCTCAATGATCAACAGGGTACCCCGATTCCTGCTCGTATCAAGCTGAGTAAGCGTAGAGATAACAAAGATATTGTGGATATAGAAAAAGTTTTCAACTCACTGGCCTTTACTATTGTAAAACAGATGTATGACAAGAACATCAGCGCAGCAGAGAAGAAGTTGATTTTGGAACCACTCTATGTTCCTCGCATCGATACAAAAGTTAGAGTTGGCCAACAAGTTCTACAATTGACAACTGATCAAATCGAGGCAATCAAAGTAGCAGTGTCGAGCAAAACGTGCTCTGTAGTACAATCTTCATTCGGTACTGGTAAAACTCTTGTTGGAGCTCTGATTGCAGCTAATGTAAGCAAAACGACCAAAAAACCCATCTTACTTATTGCTCAAACCAATTCAGCTGTAGCTCAGTTTGCAAGAACAATACAGTCCCTTGAAGACTATATGCATTTGAATCCCGTTAGAATTAAGGCAGAGGATATGAATTCTTTCTCCCCAATTCTTTTCGATATTTATGCTTCGACTCCAATTGATATTCTCTCGCTATGCAAAAGTTCCTCCTTCCTGAATATGTCCGCTGATGAAAAATCAGTGATTGCGAGGTTTGAAGCAGTTTACAAACAACTCGAAGATCGTGTCAAGCAAGCTATTCAGCCGGGAAACCTACCAGGCAACATGACCTCTCCCGAGGCCATGACAGATAGAGTAGAGAATCTCTCTAAAACTGTTAAGAATTACTACTTGTTCAGAGATCAAGCTTATCGCCTTGTTTTCAAGCATAGGAAGCCGCGTGTCTTATGTATCACAGTTGATAAACTTATACGCTCTTTCAAACTCGACAGCTCAAAAAATGAATACTTTTTCCGTTTCGAAAATGCGGAAAATCCCTATTTGACAGATCCCGAAATGATAATTATTGACGAAAGCTCTCAACATCCCGAATACAACTTTCTCACGCTTCTTTCAATCTTTCCTAAGACAAGGTTTTGCTTGATTGGTGATGATAAGCAGTTAACTCCTTACTCTTCGGCACCTTCGGAATCCAAGATCACATCAATAGGTAGACGATCTGTCCTCGATGTTTTGGTGAACCAAGCCGCTCTGGGCAGTTGCAATCTATCGAAACTGTTAACAACTTTCAGATGTCATCCATCCATACTGGAACTCCCAAATGAGCTGTTCTATTCAAAAACTCTTATTAGTGGCTGTAGTGCAGAGAGTAAGAGCTCTGTACTGAAAAAACTTAAATTCCCGAACCCTCATAATCCTATGGCTTTCATAGATGTGAAATCAACTCACTATAAGAGTGAGAACTCCCTATCCTGTGGTAATGACAAAGAGAGAGATAAATGTGTGGAACTGATCAAGCTTCTGTTAAAGAATGAGTGCGTGACGGCCCAAAACCTCGCAGTTGTTAGTTTTTATGCTGAACAACGTATGAGACTTTCAGAAGATTTGAAGAAAGATGAAATCACCAAAGAAGTGAGAGTGAACACAGTTGATTCGGTTCAAGGTGCAGAGTTTGAAGTAGTTATACTTCTTACTACAAAAACTGCTTTTGCCAAAAAAGAGCCTTTCTTAACCAACCCAAATCGGATCAATGTGGCTATAACAAGAGCTAAACATGCTTTGTTCATTATGGGCAGAGAACTCACTCTTAGATCTCTTCCAGTCTGGAGAGATCTTATAGCATTTTGTGAGAAAAACGCGGGGATGCTCGGTGAGAAAGATATTCCACAGCTCTTCTAACATATATATCTTGCCATTTAATGATTGTCACAATTCATTTCTCATCACTCACAAGTATTGTAGTTTTGATTGTCAGTTTTCAATAAAATAATTGTTAAATATTGTTCTTCTTCTGGATAACTTCGTTTGGCTATCCCAATAGCTTACACCAATTATTTTCATAGGTGATTAGCCTTCGCTGGAAAATTAGAAATGATGAAGACCACAGCTCATTTTTGTAATATTGAGGTTTAACGTAAAAATTTTTTCTTTCTCTCTGTGGGCTACTGATTGTACATAGCACGGATAACATTCAATAGGATTTTCCTCCTACAGGTAAGCAAACTATACTGAAAGTGTAGGTATCGTTATTCATTATGAACAGTGCTCGAATCCCAACAGAAATGTGTGCATGTTGCTCATATAAGGCACTCATTCAAAACTTTGAAATGATTTATAATTTCATGTTCTCAAGCAGGAACCAGTTCTCACGGATGGCAATCTACCAAGATCCAGCGCTATCTGATAAATTTTGAATTTTCAAAAAAATTCTTCACAAAAGGCGCGTAAGTATCTCCATAGTGAAAGCTGTGGTGAATTTGTAGTTTTTTCAAGACATTTTCGCCATTAGCTATGATTTAGTACTAGTAAGAGAAGACGAGGTTTGAACAGGAGTGTTTGTTTTTTAGTTTCCGTTCATTTGTTCTTATAACTCGTTTGTTATTTTTTTCTTACCAACTCGAATTTCCAATAATGGCTTATTGGCAATAAGACCAATCATGTGTCGTCGTCCAACTGGATCAACAGATCATCGAATAACAATCAATTCTTATTGTTAAAATAAAGTAATTTTTGAAGTTTCTTCAAACATTTATGTTGTTTTAAAGTTTTGCACGAACATTTCTAAATGAAAACGTTAGCAATATATGTCAACTTAACCACTTTTCACGTTGATCCTGTATAAGGCAATTACTCCACACTTGGGCCAACCAGATGTTTCTCTGACCAACCATTCATCTTTCTCTCTTCACTATTATCCCTATGTCTCTTCATCCTTCTTTGGGTCCTTCTCTTTTCTCGTCTCCCTCGTCTTTCTTTTCATCTTCTTAGTCAAACCACAACCTTTCCGCGATCTTCTCTATTACCCTCCGCTTTCTTCCCTTGTCCACCTGCACGACCTTATTGACTATTTTTGGAAAAGGAGCGTGTTCCTCTATATTAAAGCTGGTTTGCTCAGCTAATTTAACTTTTGTATAATTTCCTTGGAGAACACTCTGCTCTTTTCAGATTTCTATTGTCAAAAGTTGTTCATTGCATTCTGACAGTGACTGGCTGTTGAACAGTTATGACTCAACTTTTCTTGCTTAAAAGGACTTCATCAAAGTCTATGAGTCCTTTGTTTGTTTCAATTCGTCTGAACAAAAGTGTTGAATTATTGAGAAGATTTTCGCGTCACTTTTATTACCAAAAGGCTGTGAACGAATATTAAGTTGTTCGTAAAATGCTTATGCTTACATGTCATCAGTTACAAGAACAAACTGTATTTTAACGATTTTTTTTTATGTATTCTATGGTGCGTCTGATGTTTGTTCTTGGCCGTAAGTTACGCTCCAAGATTCATAAACCCACGCAATCAATGACATCCTTTTCTAGAAGTTCTTCTCAGTTGTGAAATTATGTGTTTCGTACTTACTTTTTGTGTTGAGGTGTCTTCATTTCCGTCCTTGCTATCCCTCTTCATACTGTTGTTCACATTCTTTTTCATCATAGTTCACATCTTCTAATTCTGCATACTTCTGTTGGTTTGTCATCTAGCTGACGTTAAGCTTTCTTGCCCAATATGAATTGATTGTTGTGTAAACATGTCGTCTATCTTCTCTAGTTTACCTTGATGACCTGTAAGAATTCTCTGAGTTCACTGGCGTGTAACTGGGAACCTTATTCGGCAAAATTTCTCATCTGCTTCTTCGAATTATCGATTCATTCATTGAAATCATATTTATACATCGTCGAATACATTCTTGTTAAAATCATTGTATGTTTTTTCTGTCCACTCCACTGCGCTTCTTAATCTCCCTGCACGAGGACTCACCAACACAGACGAAATTTCGAAGGCGATGTCCACCAGTTGCCCGACTGTTTGAGCTCGTCGACATCGCCTCTATTGTACTAGAGAGAAGAGAAGCCAATGTTTTTCATTTGATGTTTTAGTTTCTTTTTTTTGTTTGAAAGCAATTTATGATTGACGACAACATATTAACAATCCAAATTTACCTTGTTGTCTATCTGTTTGTTTGTTTTCTGCCCATTGGTTGTTTTTTTCAGCAATTCTCTTCTACTTCACAGTTTGAATTCCATTACAGGGGGAAATTTACATTATTTCTAGATCCTTTTATTAATATATGCAATGCGTTACATTCTTCTCAATAGTTCTCTCGAGTTCGAATTGATTTTCTCTCTTTTATCGTGTTTTTTACTTTTTCATCTATGCTAAATCTACTGCAGATCGGTGTTTTTAGTGTTTTGTCGTTTATTCTAATTTCACGGACACTTAACGTATGCTAATTTCACGGACACTTAACGTATGCTAATTTCACGTAAACTACCTGTAGCATTTCATTTCAAAACATTCTTACGCAAGAGTTGGTCGTTCTATTCTGAAAAGACGTTTTTATTTTTGTTTCGTATTATAACCTCAAAGATTATAGGTTTAACCCATTTTTCTATTGTGGGCTTGGGTTTCTCATTTTCGTAGCTTTCGCGTTTTGTTTGTGTTTTTGGTTTTTGGGGTATCTTGCTCTTCTCAAATTAGATAGTGCGCGAATATTCAGTTATTTATAGGGAAATGCTCGCTCATATGTACTATATCAACCATATAAACTTTGAATGTCATAAAAATTTGAAAGTAAAATTTAGACCATTTTTAGTGGTTTGTGTAATCCCCACCACTCAGTCACTCACTTTGGGTCGCGGAACAACCATTAGTTTGATTCTTCTATGTGTAGTATTTTTCAGTGGGTCATTCGCCTTATTATCCCATCTTTTTTTTGTGAGAGATTCCCCGTTTAAATAAAAGTTTCATTTCACTGGCCACAATCTCGATATCTCATGGTTTGATTCGATACCCACTCACTTATTTATGATCCACGGTTTTATGATCCACATTTCGTGACAGATTCATCTGCTCTCAACTTCTGTATATTTATCTCTTATTAAATCTACTATTAGTGACAGTTAATTCCTTTATGTTTTAAATCACTCATTATGTTATTTTTAATCACCGTATATCTTACGGGAACACGACTGGTGTTAGGAATAGAAAAAAATAGAAAGCGCGCGCTAAATCACAATACTGGGATGGCAGTAACTTGAGCAATTTCCTTCTTTGAATGCTTTATATATATAATTGTCATTTCATCGATTTAATGCTGTACATACTATTTGTTTCGATTGAACATAATGGTTTACTTCCAATTTGTAGTTCACTACTCTTATAGGTACGATTGATGTGTAATCAACTGATTATAATTTATGCTTTTTCTTCCTTTATCGATTGTGTCCGATTTGCCCATTGCTTGTATTGAGAATAATTCCGTGTTTGTTTATTGTTGCGAATTGTATTACACGTTTTATCTTGTTTCCTAGCTATGACTCACTTTCTTATCCTTAATTATTTCATAATAGTGAGTAAGTACTTCTTCATTGTTTCAGTTAATGCTAATTGAAATTTTCCATGGAGCATAACGGTACTTTAGGAAGAGGTCATGTCTTTCCTCTCGAAAACTACAAGGTGAGTTCCTTTTTTTCAGAGTTTTTTTCATGAAGTATGTTTAAGAAAAATGCTCGCGTTTGGCATCGTCATCCAGAACTGGTTTGGATAAGCGGAGAGCTTGAGGAGGATATATCTTTTCAATCAAAAACTGTCAAAATTAAGTTAGAAAATGATCAAGTTGGGAAGGAAATTAGATACAACTGTAAAACAAAATTCTTCAGCATGTAGAATACCCTATCTCATCACCTGATCAGTTACCGTTCTTGAGAAATCCCACCATTTTATTAGGAAAGGATGATTTAACTGCCCTTTCTTATCTTCATGAACCCGCAGGTTTGTAAGCGTTTTCCACATCAACAACTGTTTGTTTCAAGTTTTGCATAATTTACACTATCGATTCGTTGAACGCGAAAATATTTATACATATTGTGGGATTGTTCTTGTTGCTATTAATCCTTATGCTGATTGCTCTCATTTGTATGGTGATGATGTTATTCAGGTATAGCTCCTCATATGTCTCCCTTGTATAAGTTCCTCTTTCCAGGTTTACCGTGGAGTAGGAAAACAAGTTCGTGATCTAGATCCACACATATATGCTGTTGCAGAAGAGGTTTTGGTAGTCCAATATTATGGAATTAATTTGAAATCATAGGCGTTCTTCGATCTATCTGAATTCGGAAAATGCCAATCTATTATTGTAAGCGGAGAATCGGGAGCTGGAAAAACAGTTTCCGCGAAGTTCGTGATGAGGTATGGCTGCGAAAAAACAAAGAGGAAACATTGATAACCGCTTATTCAGATATCTTGCGTCTATTGCCAGCTCGCGAAAAGGATCCATGGGAATAGAAGAAAGAGTGCTAGCCACAAATCCAATAATGGAAGCTATAGGAAATGCAAAAACCATAAGGTGACTTTTGAAACAAATAAAGAAAAGATTAATGAAATTATCATGATCCAGAAATGACAACTCGTCAAGATTTGGAAAGTATATACAAATAAACTTTGGTGACCGGTTTGCTATATCTGGAGCTGAAATGAAGACGTATCTTCTGGAAAAAAGTCGACTAGTCTTCCAGGTTTGACATTATCATGATGTTTTTCAATGTACCGTAATCACAATTGAAGGCTAAGAACGAGCGTAACTACCATATCTTCTATCAAATGTGTCGGTCTCGCGACGTTCCTATGCTTAAAAATCTTCAGTTAGGTTTGTAAGAGTTTTTATTTGCCGAACTATTTATTTTTTTATAAAGGGCCATGTGAATCATATTTATACACCAGACAAGGAGGTGACAGTAGAATTCCCGGTGTTGACGATCGGAAAGATTTTGATGAGACGCTGAAAGTATTTGCTTGTTCTTTGCTCGTCAATAACATTTTTTTCAAGGCGTTCAATAAGTTAGGATTCAGTGAAGATGTGCAACAACATGTAATGACAGTGTTAGGCGGAATTTTATTACTAGGAAATATTCAATTCACTGATGTGGATGATAACTGTTCTGTTACGGTGAGTTCCACACCAATCTTAAATAACTATAAGTTTATAGGAGGAGAACGCTCAAGATATCGAGAGGTTCTGTCAGGATCTTTATCAAATCCCTGCTAACGAACTGAAACTTTGGCTTACTATTCGTGAAATTCGTGCAGCTGGCGAAGTTGTTAGGAAAGGGCTCAGTAAAACGGATGTAAGCACATGCAATCTGTTCATAAACGTCTATAGAGAAATTTTAGGCTGTTCGCTCACGAGATGCTTTATCCAAACTGATATATGCTTCTATGTTCCATTGGCTTGTAGAAAAGATGAATGAAGCACTGATGCCAAAAGATAGAAAAATAAGAAGAAACGAAAAGTTTGTGGGTGTTCTAGACATATATGGGTAGGAAGTTGATATTAAAGTACCAACTGACTCTTTATTTAGTTTTGAAACTTTCGAAATCAACAGCTTCGAACAGTTCTGCATTAACTATGCTAATGAAAAACTACAACAACAGTTCAATCAAGTTTGTTCTCCGTATGTACTTCTCATCTCATGAACATTTCCAGCATGTATTCAAATTGGAACAAGAGGAATACGAAAGAGAAGAAATCGCTTGGGTTCGAATCGAGTTCTATGATAACCAACCTGCAATCGACTTGATAGAAGGAAGACCAGGGTTAATCGACTATTTGGATGAACAGTGCAAAGTATTTTCATTTTTTTTGTTAACTGTCACACCATTCCGTTTCAGGTTGTACGAGGTTCTGATGATGGTTGGCTAAATCAGATGACGAACTGTCCGGTATTGAAAAAGAACGCACAGCTTTCTATGCCAAGAATCAAAAGCAGAGACTTTATAGTAAAACATTTCGCTGCTGATGTATGATTTTTGTTTTTTCTTGGTTTTATGAGTAACTTTTCTTTATCCAGGTTTCTTATTGTACCACTGGTTTTCTCGAAAAAAATCGAGATACCGTTAGTGAGCAGCTCTTGGAAGTTATCGGAAATACGAAGGTTCGCTTTTCTTCTCATGTCGTCCAATATATTTTATTTTTACAGTTCAAATTCCTATTGGAAGTGCTAGGTCCGATTGTTGTAGTTGATCACTCTGCAGGGGGCAAGCGTCTTGTGAAAAAAACTGTTGCTAGTCAAGTATAATGTTTTTACATTCCTTTTAATAATAAGGATGTTTCCAGTTCCGTGATTCTTTAAAAGAATTGATGGAGGTGCTCTGCACAACTCGTCCTCATTATGTTCGATGTATCAAGCCGAATGATGTTAAGGAGAGGTTCTAGATTTTTTTTTGAAAATTAGTCATGTGCCTACTCTTAAGGTATTACTTCGAACCTAAAAGAGCTATTCAGCAACTACGCGCATGTGGCGTACTTGAAACTGTCAGAATATCTGCTGCCGGCTTCCCATCCAGGTACCGTTATCAACGCGTCCAATTAGCTAGTTTTTTTATAAGATGGCCGTATGAAGACTTTGGGCGTAGATATAGAGTTCTATTTCCTGAAGGTAAAGCATTGTGGCGAGATAAGCCAAAAATGTTCGCCGAAAAAGCTTGCGAGAAATGTTTGGAGGTAAATAAATTTGCTACTAGAAGTGTCATAAACCTTTGTTTAGCCCGATAAGTTTGCTCTTGGAAAAACTAAGATATTTTTCCGAACTGGACAGGTTTGTGCTTTGAGACATTCAATTTTAGTTCCATTTTGAAGGTCGCCTTGCTGGAGCGAATCAGAATTGAGACTCTCAGTGTTTCGGCTGTACTGATCCAATCGTGCTGGAGAGGTTACATAGCCCGGAAACGCTATGAAGAATACAAGCAAAATATCAAGCTGATTCAGGTTAGAAATTTTATTCTTTTTCCATGTATGTAAAACGAAGACTCTTTATATGTGCATTAGAAAAGAGTCAACCCATGTTTTCTCATGGGATCAAACGTTTCCGTTCTGAAGAATCAAATTATAGTTTATTTGACATTATTTTTTTTCTGCAGGCTGCTACCAGGGCTTACATGTTCTATCGTCGGTTAAAGTTCCTCCAAATGTACAGAGCTATTGTTACCATCCAGTGTGCAGTAAGGTAAGCATCAATCAGCTCTATTGATATTTCATTGACATATTTAGGCGTCATCAAGCTGAAAAGAAGTATAAACAGATGAAGCATGCAGCTTTATCTATTCAAAGCTACTATCGTGGATCAATTGTTCGCCGTCAATTCGAGAAGGTGCCTACTTCTTAGTCACCTTGAGTATGCTCTCTTTTTTCCAGATGCGCTACGAGCAATCAGCTATCATTTTACAAAAGTATTGGCGAGGATATTTGGTCAGAAGGGACCAAATTAAACGTGTGCAAAAGATTGTAATTGTCCAGTCATGCGTTCGAAGATGGCTAGCGAAACGTAGACTCAGAGAACTCAAGGTACTAAGAATACTCTTTAAAGTGTTAATTTTTTAAAAATATAGATCGAAGCTCGATCAGTTGATCATTTGCAAAAATTGAACACCGGACTCGAGAATAAAATCATCGAGTTACAAATCAAACTGGATTCAGCGGTTAGTTTTCTTTATACACATTAAGATTCTCTCTATTAACGCTAGAATGAATGAACATCTTCAAATTAGCGAAGGGTTAGTTCGCAGAATCTGGCGTCCACCTGATTCGTTTTTCTCTTGTTCCAGCTTAGTCTATACTTTTGGCGTCGTGATTTTTCTTTTTTGAGCTTTGCATTTTAAGTTAGTTGACTGACCACAGAGTTTGACACTCATAGCTCGAACTTGATGCTGTTTTATCCTCAAGAGAATTTGCAACTTCAAAATCTCAGCTCTATTTATCTGTCAAATTATATTATTTCTTTTCTTAGAATTCGCGTATGTAACAAAAACTTCATCAAAACCTGAACACAGATCTGAAAGTCGTTCATTGTTTTATCTTCATTGAACTCTTTTTTTTTCCTAATCAGCTTTCTATCCTCATATTACTAAAGATATTTAATTTGTCATTATAGAACCGCGAAAAGAAGAAGCTAGCTATGATTGCTGATAACTTTGCTCATGCCAAAGCTCAAATAACTGTTTTAGAAGAAGAAAGGTTCACCTCGCCGATTGTTAGGAAAAATTAAAATATCTTTATAGGCCATCTTTGTTTGCTGCCAGGGAGAGGATGGAAGAGCTGGAACTCGAAGTAGAACGGTTAGAAACTGAATGCGATGTGAAAGAGGGTGAGAAAGGAGAACTGGAGAACAAACTGAGTGAAGTCCAAAGTCGCATGGCATTGGTATGTTTGTTTTTTAGAGAAATAATTATGATAATAATATATAGCTTCAAAACGAGAGTTCTTCAAACATAACAAGTTTAACTGAGAGTTTGAATTCATGTAATAAGAAGATGAAAGAGTTTGAAGATGAGAACGAAAAATTGAAGCAGTTGATATCAGCAGGTAATTTGAACCACCTTATTGTTTTTTTTAAATAGTTGCTTTAAGAGTCTGGTTATCGCACCCAGGCTGAAAATGAATTAGCGCAGATGCGTGAGCAGTTACTGCAGAACGCCAACTTGCTCTCATCACCATCTTTCAGTCGAGCAGGAAGTGTCCGTGATTCAGGTAATTCTTAAGGGCATGAGCATAATTGACAATCCATGTCGTTCAGAAAACGTGAAATCTGACTATAAGTTGAACCGCTCCGGGAACTCAGGATTTCTTTCGTTGAGCTCGGGGTCGGGAGACATGGATGAAATGGCTCTCATTATCAAACAAAACCAAATGATTAGCGAACTTACAACCAAGTGAGATCACCACGCTTATAAATGACATACATACTTTTAAGACTCGAACAATACCAGAGGGATAATGAGCGATTGAAGTGTCTTATGGAAGCTGCCACAATGGTGGATTCTTTGGACAAAAGAACATCGCTCCGTGCATTTGAATCACACCGGTTGCAAGTATGTTAATATATTTGTTTCTATAATAAGGCTCTTAAGGAGCTCGAGACTTCCTATGGCAGACTTAAAGTGGAGTTTGAGCGATTGATTGCTGAAAAGGCTAATTATGGTGTCGAGAATATGAATATTCAAATGCTATTTGAGAAATTGATAGAAGAGAATGAAAGGTGAGTTGTGTACGCAAGTGTGCACAATATTAATTTTTTGTAGATGCCATGAAGAATCTGCTGAACTAAGAGCAATGCTAACAAGTCGTTTTGAACGGCAGTCTGGAAACGCTGGTTCTCCTAGACCAGACTCCGGACACTGGAGTGAAAATCATTCTGAAGTCAGATTTTTATTTATTTAATGGTTTTATATAAATTGTTCAGGATGGTAGCACTGATCTTGATGAAGAATTGTGCACCGAACGACAATGCCGACAACTAAAATCGCTCGTCGAGTAAGACATACGGCACACATGCGCAAGATGTATAATTAATTTCCAGGAATTTGAGTAGAGTCTTAACTGATAGAAACAAAGCCATTGATATTTTGGAAAAGAGACTGCACGAGGCAGTTTTACCTTTCGTAAGTTTATAAATTATTCTTTACTGGAAACTTATTCAATTTACCGAAAGGGAGGGTTATGCATTTTATACACACTTCTACCAGCCTTATTCGTTAGACTTCATAGATTTATGCATGAATGAGGTCTCTATAGATCTCTTTATTCTTTGTAACTTCGAAGTTTGTGGACTGCTAATTCCCTTGTGAGTTGAAAAACTATAGTTCTGCAGTTTCATATCTATATCCTCTGTTAAAATTTGTTTGGGATGTGTATGGCAGGTGGTTCAATACCTCGGCCGTCATATCTTCATGTTTGCATTAGTCGCTGTTGGTAGTCCGGCTTATTTAACGTCTTCAGCCTTTTAGTAGTCATCATGTACTCTTTTTATTAATGTACGTTTTCTGATAAGCTAGCAGAAACATCCTCTATTTGATATTAGAGTTGTATGTGTTCTGATGCTTGATCTATCTTTTAGCGACATATCTATATATCCAACGCTCAGAATGGTTGCATTCAATGCTCTCTACAGAGTTCACACAGCGGTCTCTTTCTAATTAAGTTTGGAATATGTCCGCAGTTCGATATTTCTTAATTAATGTTAAACTCCAATATATATTCCGATTATTATTGCTTTATTACTTCATCGACCCATCGGGCGATTTGGTCAATCCTTGGTCCATCGGTTGTCACTATGACAACGCTTAGCCGGAGAAAGCGTAATAATAACACTACGCACACTCTGTGGTCCTTCTGCTTTGTTAACCGTTAAAATTTCTCTCAAATCTTCTAATTTTATTCCAAGGTCTTCATAATTCAAAGTGGAAGTAGTCTTCTGTTCATTTAACGATGTTGTAATCCGGTCTATTATACCGGTTTTGTCTGGATATTATGACCCCATTCGTTGCGCCACTACGACTTTTCTCTAACTATGCTTACTCTGTTTGATGGTTACCTGAGGATTTTTGACACGTTTTTTTTAGCAATATTTCTATCAAAATTTTAAGTTCCTCTTCACATAGACAACATCTGTACCTTCTCATCTATAGCACCCATTGATTGAAATTCAAGAACTCTTGTTTTCAAAAAAACTGCCTCCTTTGGACATAGTCGATGTTGACTTGGTTGTCGCCTATGTCGCCGGCTATCGTTTGTCATGTCGTGATGAATAGGCAAAACATCGATTGTGAACAAGGCCTTTTCTAGTTGGTTTATCCCTGATTTACCTGCTTTTTTGTCTTCTCTTCTTCGTTAACTAAAGCGGCTCGACTATTAAGTACTATTTTGGGCATTTCTCTCATTCAAACTGCTGCATGTGCTCACTGCAAAACATGAATCGATCAGCACCAAATTATTATTGTATGACGTTTGAAGAAGATATGGAGGGACAAGAAGCGCATAGTAGTACCCATACCAGTAAGGTAGTATTTCAAAAACACTAAATAACAAAATTATTTATATGTTACTAAATTTTTGTATATTTATAAAGTTATCATATATTACAGAGACCCTCAGAATGCTCGTTGGACGAAAATATCAAAGGAATGCATGGACAATTAAACCATTTGGCTTCAGAAAACCTAGTGAGTTATATTCTGTCATTAAGTCGGATGTTTTACTTTTCCAGGCATTGAATGACAAGCTTATACGAAACTCTGAAGAGTTAGCTGAAGCTAGAGCACAACTTCGTGGCTACACGGGAGGATTAGGCTTTTCACTTGGTTTGTTCTTAATACGAACTATTTCTCCCACTTTCCCTGTACTGAAGCACCTCTTGTTGTGTCATATCCCTTGCACGTGGTGTTAACCTCTTGATTCATTTCGATTAACTTCTGAATGTATTGTTAAAATGTTCGAAACTGAGCTCCAGAAGACTGCATTTCTGAGTTTCTTTAGCAAAGTTCAAACAGAAAGAAAAAATATTAATGGGGACAAGCTTCCTTTTGCTAACTTCAAAAATTATTGAGTATTGAAGTTACACTTTTTTTTTAATCTTCTAAAGTCTAAAAGTGTAAATCATAATAACGATATTCAAAAGGAATGTCAAAGACGTTAGCTATTTCTCCCCACTATAATAATCTGTTACATGATTCGAAATTTTGTTTCTTGTTATTGTTGGATATATTGTTTTAGAAAAGTTATTTGCATTAAAAAGTCTCTTCCTGTCTAAGTTTTTACGTGTTAAAAACTAATTTGGTTGAGACCAAATACCTATGTTGCATTCAGAAAAGCTTTCGTAATCTCCTGGCCTATCAAGGCTTTGTTTCATTTCGCTATCTTATTGAGCGTCGTGTGTTCCCTTACGCTGTCAAATTTTTCGAAATCGCTTTTCACCTTAATCCATTTTAGAATGTTCAACACGTTCTTGTCCACATTATATTGAACTAGAAATACACGCATTTCTTCTTGTTTTAGAGCCTCTTTCGCTTCCTTTATAGCGTGAGAAAGCCACCGAATTCCCTGTCATTTTATCAGTCCTTATTCATTAAGGAGTTGTGTCTTCCTTGTTTTGCGTAAGAATAATGCCCTCTATAGCCTTCTATGTCAAACTATCTTCTTCCATTTATTCTCATTTTCATGTTTATTCCTTTCTAATGCATGGCTATTTTGATGAGACAATCTTTCCTTTTTCTAAAACAGTTTCCACGTATTGTTGCCTTTTGGAACATCTTTTAACAAAAATCGAAGTTGCTGAATGATAGCAACATTAATGGAACTTGTCTTACAAGTTAATTAAACAATGGTTGTGAAAAGACATTTATTTCTGTCTTCTTAGGTAGCGCTGTCATCTCCCCTTCTAGCACTCTGTTTATATTTAACCAAACCTCATATCTTTGTTTGAACTATTTACATCATTTGCTTTACAGATCATACTTCTGATTCTGAAATAGTTCGGTTGGAATCATTAAGTAAAGATAGTGTTGAGCATTCAGCTCTGTTGGAGGTGTTCAACGTTCCCGAGTTCTCAAGGATACTTTTCTCAGGTAATTCAGTAATATGTTAAGTTATACTTATGTGAATTCAGATTTAAAACCAAGACTTGCTCGATTATTAACCAAGTGCTTCCCATCTTACTTACTACTCACAGCTTTCCGGTATTATGACCACGCCAACGACGAAACGGCACTCACCGGCTTGTTTTCTACGGTCCATATTTTGCTCAAAGATACAATCACGGTAGGGTTATAGCTCTCTATGTATTATGTTGACGTTCTTCAATTTAGCGTTCGAGCGATATGGATGTATTGTCGGTATGGTTTGTAAATACTTGGCGATTGTTGAATCTTCTCCGTCAATATGGTGGTGAAGCTGCCGAAAAGGTATGAATAAGTTAAGTTTTCTCAAAAAGTTCTTGCCTTTGTAGGAATGGTACGCTGCCAACAATCCAAAACAGAATGCTCAACGATTGAAATCATTTGATGTGTCTCCTATTCGTGAACAGCTTAAAGCTCGAGTTGAAGATTGTTATCAGAACTTGATGAAGAAGGCTATCGAACCGGTTCTAATTCCGAAAATTGGTAATTTTTTTAAGTTTCCAATTTTGAAGGTAAAACGTGTTCTTGCAGGTCCTGGGATACTTCAACATGAAAGTTCTTGCGATCTCATGTCTGTTGGTGTAAAACAACAATTAAGTCGCCAAGCCAGTAAGGAAACCACCAAAAAAGGATTAGACGATCTAATCGATTTCGTAAGTATTAAGGACGGTTCTCTAGTTCATTTCACTTTTCAGTTGAATTTCATTCATGCAAAATTATCAGTTTATGGAGCCGATCAAATGCTCTTATCCCAAGTCTTTTCTCAGATGTCCCAATGGATTTCAGCTTTAGCCCTTAACCAGCTTATGTATCGTAAAGACCTTTGCAACTTCGAGAAGGCGATTCAAATAAAGTAGGCGTTCCATTTAGTTACTTTCTAATTCATACCTGTTCAGACACAATGTAACGGAAGTTCAATCTTGGCTGAATACTAAAGGACTTAGTCAACATCGCGATTCCTTTGATCCTCTCGTTCAAGCTTGTCATCTTCTCCAGGTAAATAATTAGCGTTTTGTTTATCTCATTCTCTCTATGTTTAGAGTAGAAAAGATGAATCGAATTTGGAAACACTCTGTGGAGAAATGACAAGTAAACTGAAACCAAGACAGGTTATTTTTCATTCTCACTTATAATATCAGCTTGTTGTTTTCAGGTTATTGGTATCTTACAGCATTACTCGCCCGGACAAGATTTTGAAGAAAGTCCTGTTGATCCAGACTTCTTAATAGTTTTGGCGAAGAGGTTGAAAGAGAGAGAAGATGCCGCAGGTGTTAGTGAAGACGACCAGGTTTGCGTTTTTTGCTTTTCATTTATTCATATGTGAATTTTTTCAGAAAACTTTCATCCTACCTGGCACCACTTATGTAACTCCATTCGATACTAGGCCGTTTGTCTACTCTGAATTCCCGCTAGAAACATTATCTTTACCTAGCTGCCTACATTTGCAACAAGTTTGCAGATTAATCTAACTATCGCTAATCATCAGTTAACTTTCCTTTTTGTGTATTTTACTGCTCATCTTCTGAATTACAACAATTCTAGTCATATGAAAGCTAATTTATTATATTTAATGACCGGTTGCTATGTCTATATTTATGGATTCGTGTAAATTTCCATATCGAGGTTTTAGAGGGATCGTTTTCTTTTTTGATTTATCTCCTCTACAATCTCACACTTTCAACTTTCATCTCTGCTTTTTTTTAGCATAATTTTTTCTATTAACATCTGTGATAAGTACATAATAAATTGATTTTTTTATATTGTTCGATGTACACAACCGCTCCATACGTCTTATTTTTGCAGAATGTGTAAACGCAATGGATCTCACGTGAGTCACGTGAAATGAGAAAATTCTAATTAAAGATTATGAACTGGCGGTCATAACATTTCGAAAAAAAGAAATCTGCTGAGCGTTTGCAGACTGTTACCACCTATTATTATAAATCCGGATCAATGGGTGAAAACTTTGAACAAAATTTGGAAACTAAAACTAGTTGTTTATGTGAAAGTAAAATAGAAGTATTAACACCTACGTTTTCGGTTTTCTATCGCAATGACCATTCAAATGAAATTAGAATAATGACTTGAAATTGTTTTTGGCAAAATTAAGATTCATTAGATCATGAATTAGAAGATAGAACAGGAAAGAACAGCACAATGCACAATCCGGTAGTCAAAGAATGAATGGTACGCTAATTTGCAATGTCCCCACTGTTGTTCTATTGGTCTTTTCTGTTGAGTTCCCGAAAGGGTCTTCTTTCGGTCATCCGACATAAAGGAATATCAGCGGCTGCATTGTCTTATAGAGTCATTCCAATGAACATGAGTAGAGTGAGTGGAGGTTGACTTCTTTTCTTACCCTTTGCCAAGTAACTGCACCAGTATTCAGATCTGAGCTGTATAATGATTTGTGTGTTAACTTGTTCTTTCCTTGAAACTTAACATCGGTCAAACACTTGGGCATGCATTGTTGACATTCAATATTTAATACGATTGAATGTCCTTTTCTGCTCTATCACTTTCGAAGAAATGCCATTATCCTTGAGTTTGATCAGCCTTCATGTCCAGTGAAACAGTGACTTATTTTCATATTTGGGAATGTTAACTATTTTTAGTAGAAACTATTCATTCTTTATCCCTTTCAATCTAGTTACCTTGAAATACATATATATGGATAAAATAGGCTCAACCCTGTCCATCCTTTTTACCTTTCTCTCTCTATCTCTCTTCAAGTTTCTCTTGTTCGTATCCATACCTCGTTTGTCCAGTCTCTATCCTGACTCAATTTCTATTCATCTATGACAGTCAGTAAAGCGTCCGCACCATCTTCATCTTTCATAATTACCTTCTGTATGCCAATTAGACGTGAGTAACTATCATCTCTATTTCCCAAATACATGTTTAGAATAATAAATTTTGTCGCCATGCTTCTAATATACATATTTCTTGTGATTATCTATTAATAGTGTTCACGTCTCATCTGATGTTGAACATGGTGCCTGTTCGCGTCAGAAGACGAGTAGAGGAAGATTAATGTCCTTTTCATGACAAATATCAGAGGTTTTTTTTCTCTGTTTAGAATGGTCAAAGAGAATTTGATGTAGTTTACTGTATTTAATCTTTTGTGAATCCGTATTCAAACGAAACTATTATGAATATTTTAATACTTCCATACATGGAGGCATCATCAAGTCAACTTATAACTAGTTCTTCCTTAGGTATTATTTGTCTTTTTATACATTTTCGAATTAAATAAGATTTTTTGTTGTAGTAAAGTCATTCAAACGAATTACTCACCTCCTTCCTCACTTTGTAATGTTTAAATGGCAGTTTCACTACTGAATATTAACTTGTTTCAATCACAACTCCTCTCAAACTCTTTTATAACATTTCGTCTTATTCAATGTGAATAGAGATGAATAAAGAATATGTCGATTAGTGTGTTCTGTTCTTCTTTTTCACATATTGAACGTCCATATAAAGTTCATTAGCCGATGTGTGAAGCTTTTCGCACAAGTTGGTCAATCTCTATTCACGCCTGCTCGCATCTTCATTCGACTTTTGGATGACATGAATAAGACAAGTGAACATCACTATCTCAAGTGTGTTCAAGTCTGCCATCAGCATATGAAAGAACGGTGCCCATCCTCATTTGCCAATCTTACTATTTACTCATTCCAATCTCCAGCTATAAGCTGTCATTATCATATTTTGTTTATTTATTTGTAAATATGTTCCGATACGCTGTCAAACTTGTCTGATATTATCCATGACAGGAATAGTTATACTTATTGCTCAAACTGAAGAAAGCTTTGAAATTCTAAAAATCATGAAAAGCGAAAGCTTGATGAGGTTGAATTAAGTATCGCAACGATAGAAAATGAACTAAGTCTATTGAAAGCAAGTTCTTATAGTCGTCGTCTTTCTTCCTTCATTCATTTATTTCTCAAACTTATATTTTATTCCTAAATTTTATATTCTTTTTATTCACCTTGTATCCATTTGAGCAACCCATACTTCATACTTCTTACTTAAACTTTCATTCTGATATTCTCTTTTAAACGCTATGTTGGCTCTTTCAAAATTTTTTTTGTTCAAGAAAGTCAAATGTCATTCTTCAGGAACGTACACAATGCGGCTTTGAGTCCTTGAAAAATCTTTTAATTACAACTCTCATATATCTATCTTTTGATGTTTCAATTAAATATTCGTCTCCCCTATAAGGACATACTGATGACTTTCATTTCATATAATCCATTTTTTATGTTGGACCAGATGGCGTACAACTTTTACTAACTTTCGATTCTCATACATCTCTCCTCATCTCCTCACAGTCCGTAACTTATCTCAGGAATTAGAACTTCTCTCTTTTCGGTTTTTTTCACAAATACCAATTATATATCGTTTACTCTTCATAATCTCAATGTTTTTCTGGGCAGACTAGAAGTTAACGTAAAGATTCATCTGCTTGACCTCCTCTTTCATCTGACAGCATACACAGTCATCCTTGAATTGGTCAGGCTCCTCGAACACTTCCTTTCTCTCGCATTCTCACTCTCTCTTTGATTCTCCTTTCTCAGACTATTACTCTGCCATCATTCTATTTTCTATCGTTTTCTCTCCACCCATTTTGGTGCCTCAAACACTGTCTTCTTTTTGCCCCTCGCTTCAAGGGTTTGATGTTCATCAGCAAGCCTAGTGCGACCCTCAATCTACTGACCCTTCATTCCAGGAATCAAAACTGTCACATATTTCATTGCTTAACCACATCGAATATGCAAGCTTCAATTCATTTCGTTGCTTTCTGATATAATCATAATCATTCATATCTCACATCTACGTTGATTATATCATAAATCGTCTTCGCTAGCTTCTACTTTCAGGCCTTTGAATGTCTTTTCTCTACATATTGCTGTTTGCTACAACTGTTTCGCTCGCTAACTCACTGCAATGTTATTCGGGTAGTCAGTTACAAGTTGGTTTTCCATTTAATAGATTTGAACAATTTAAAGTCAATCCAGTTAATTTTCAAATGGCGGCTTTTTTCAGATTTTGGATTGTCCTTCTCTCAGTTGTATCAAACAGACATTAGGACTGGACACGGTACGTTTTTCTCTATTTTGTTTCGTAGAAATAAAGTTTCCCGAGCGATTCGAATTTTAAGAAGATTAAAATTTTTCCCTCATGAACAATTAGATTTTCTTTCAATCTTCTAGGTTCGCTATTGTGATGGGTCAGGAGTGGCTTCCGTGTGTGAAACTTATCGAACGTTTGAAACTTGCAAGATGATTCCTAATTTGGGATTCATATGTTGTTGCTCTGGAAACTTATGTAATTCAGGTCACGTACCTTTCTCCTTATTAAGTTTTTTGTTCCCCACGATCTTATTCGTGTTGTTGCCTCTATTAGTATAGTCCTCAACAAGAGTATGTACAACCATGACAACATATTTCTTTGAACATAACTCTTCAAACCTCATTTATGATTATAATAACAATAATCCCGTTGATGTTTACTTTTTGCTTTTAAATTTCTATTTCCCTGTGAATTCCTTTTACCTTTATGCTTTCGGGTGCTTCGCCCTATTTTCACTGTTCATAAAAGCTCAATTTATTTGAATATCTAAATGAATATCTTTTCTTAACATTGCTTCTTACTGTGGAACATTCAGAAGATCTCTTGTAGAATAGAGAGCTGTAAAAAGACACTAGGAAAAAAACATTGAGAGACAGTTATTTCATGATTCACAATACTCACAAATGGAGGTAAGACGTCATTTGTTATTCGCCAGAAGCCGTGGTTCACCTCTAGGTAAGATTAATAGGAAAAGTGAAAGTGAATTCAATAAACTGTTCTACCAGATAGAGCCTGGGTTACAAAATTTCGTTTGTAAGAAATTGAGAAAAATGAAAAAATCGCTAATGCGTTAACTGTATGTACCCTGGACAATCCGAACTTCAGTCTGTGAACTCATATGGTTTGTTCTTGTTTCTATGTATTTATATTTTTTTCAAAGTCTTCTTTCTCGACTATGTGAACCAGCTATTTTACAAAACATTGGAGCAGGCTTCCCTACAACGCTCTCTATCTCGTCTGACTCAGCTTTGGTATCTAATTTTTAGAAGCAAGATTAGAGCTTGTTTCTAGTTCACCGATATAACCTATCTGACGAGTAGTGAATCAAAACGCAATTTCAATTTGTAATTGTAAATTAGAATAACATCATACTTCTCTGAATGTCTTTGAAGAATCTTATATTGAATGATATATAAATGTGCACTGGAATGTCGGTGCATCTCACACGAGATTCAGTATAACAGTATTAAGAACACAAAAATCCTTTGCGTTCTGGCTAGTTTGGAGAGATCGAAAATGAAACAAAAATCAAACGATTCCACGAAAAAGTGCTAGAATGAAGGGTGCAAATCGGTATCAGAACTAATCAATACGTCTTTCGATAAGGATAAAAGATCAAGTTCAATCAATACTCGTATGTCATACTACGGTAATGAATCTGAGATATACGGAACAGAATTTTGGTTAATGTAGGTTTTTCACCGGTCGTGGTTTAAGTTTCCTTTCGTTGTCAAAAATTGTTCCCTCCGAAGAAAAATGAAGAACACGTCGACGAAAGAATTATTTTTAGTTTTCAAAGTGAACATCGTTTTTTTTTCATTTTTACTTTCCCCAAGGGACTGTTGCGGTCGTGCACTTACTTCATTCTCACTTTCCGTGAAATGATTCGCATTCGATGCGCGTTACTTGTTTTGAGACGCCTTTGATAGCACTGTTATTTGTGTGATTCCACATGAAAAGCTCAATTGAAGATTCATCCTTGTTGCAATGCGGAAAACGGGAAGTAACTCTGGTTGAACTTTTCTACTTCCCTAATCAGCAAGATCTTCTGCCAGAGTGTGAACTAATCTATAAAAACAGAAAATTTGTTAGAAATATCAAAATAGGATTACCAGGAATCATTTTCACTCTACAGAAACAGTTCAATCTTCACAGTTGGAATAATGATATATACCATTTGAGGAGCCCGTATACTATATGTTTTAAATCTGATGCTTCTGTTCTCCCCTCTCCTTGTGTATCTCATACTAAAAGAATCATATAAACGTATATGATATGATCAAGTTCAAAACAAATTTTATCTCCAAATGAAACAAATAGAGATATAAAGAGTCCAACCAATAACACACGTTTGAGACATAATGCTGCTAGGAATTGTCGGTACGCGCCATGGACCAGTGTATGTTTCATGATGAGTTAAGAACCTTCACTGTTCAAATGCAACATTTGATAATTTTTTTTTGGTTGTCCCATACACACATGCACTGAATGGAATTCGTATTTAACTACTTGTTTTTGGAAATCGTACATAGAACGACTGTCTTGCCTCTGAAGAAATGATAATTGTAGGTAATCGTGCATTCGAAAAGTCTGCAAGATCTCTATCCAATGAACGATGTGAGAAGATCGTTGTCGACTACTGAAGACATCGGTGTATAAAATTTCTTTATTTTAGTTCTTCTAATTGTTGAACATTTGATAATATAATCAACAACAAGAAAGAAAATAAAAAAAAATATCTATATTATCGTATTTACTATGATAAAGACGTCGGTTGAACGGTAAAGCATTTTCAACAAAAACATTTTTCATTTTCGTCTTCATGCGCATTCCTTCATCTTGCATCTCCATTGATATTCATTTTTATTTTATTTTTTCTCTCTCTCTCTTCCTTACATTTTATATTATTTATTTCATATAATAAATGATTTGATAGGCTTTATGTAGTTGTCAGAGTAGATTGTTAGTCATTTAGAGCAGTTTCTAAGAAATTGCAATGTCGTATGGTCCGATATCTCGTGTACATGTAGAAGATTATTTTGCCAGACGGTAATTGATAAGATATCATGTTTTATAATATATAGTTTTTAAATTATTTTTATCTCTATCAGATAATCATTTATTTCATGTTTTATCTGTTCAGTTGCTGTGATCTTTATGCAAATTTTCTTGAAAAAATAAAAAAAAAATTGAGAAAAGTAGAAGAAGATGAATGAACGATCATGTCGACGTAGAAGATGAAGTAGATGAAGAAGAAGAAGCTATTAAAAACGTTTGTTTTGTTGAATGTATGAGAAGTAGTCTTTTGAGGAGAATTATAAGAATTTCAATCATTTCACATATGAGTAGAGATTATCATAATTTCAAAAACTATTCAAGCATACATCTACCATACATAGCTCACTGAACATTAGCTTTTCTTTCATCAAAACGTTTTCTGAAACTTAATAGTTCGATTTTGAAGGAAAAAAAGAACGAAAGAAGCGTAGAGGAATTTGTATGAGAAATGAGAACTCATAAACATGAAGATGAAGAAGACGAAGACAATAATTGAATGGAGAAAGACAGAAAATAAACGAATCAATCTCATCATTCATATAATTCGGTGATGGACTGTGTGCAACTAGACTGTTCTAATAACTGTATTTCTGAGTATTTTTTTTTCATTTAAACTTCTTTAATATCTGTCTTATCAATTCTTTTTCTGTGGACTCTCCTGTATATCTATTAAACGTAATACAAATAGTTTTTAAACCAATGCAGACGAAAGAAGCCTTTCTCTCTCCAACCACATCTTTTTTATCGAAAAAACGAATTCGTCCTATGAATGAGGTAAGTTTCATTGATTTCTTATTTTTATAATGCCAGCTGATAACTGAACATTCTACAACTGTAATCAATCATCACTTTTTTCTTGTTTTTTTTTCAATTTTTGGCATTTTTCAGAAGGAGGCCAGTGATATGAGAAATCGTAGACGATTAGCTGTACAGAAGCATCGACAGAAAATCAAAGATAGCATCGTTAAGTTAGAAGGAGTAAGTGCATTCTTTTCAACTTTCAGTAAGTTCATGTGTTCTAGCAATTGACTGATATTCAGAAGACAAATAAAAGTAAAGAAAAAGTTCTTAATAAGCTGAAAGACGAAGTAAGTATGATGTTTCACATATCATTCTCTAACCCATCATTTCGTAGATTCACGAAAAAATATCTAAAATCATTCGAGATCCAGATTTGCTTCAGAAAACGATGCAAGCCTTACAGCAGTCAGTTTTTACTCAATCAACTGCCATTACGTGAATGTTTTACATCATTTTTTTAGTTTTTATTTGTTTAATTTGGAAGAAGATCAATTTTCCATCCTTCCTCCTTTTGTCTTCTGAGATTACCCGATACTCAGGACGAGATAATAATAATAATATATGAAAAGGATGGATTGGAGAACGATCTCTTCTATGCCTAGGGAGAATGTTATAGAATATACAATTTAGAATAAAGTTTATAAATTACGTCTTTAATGAACCAAAAAAAATTTGTTCAAGAGAGAGTGGAGAGAGAGAGAGAGAGAGATGAGGGAATGTGAGGAGGAAGAAGAGAGACAGAGACAGTCAAATAGAGAGAGAGTAAAATTCTTTTTTTTTGTATCCGATTGGAAGAAAGAAATATACAAAGTTGTTTAAGTACAATAGTGTGATTACGATGTTGTCGTAACAAGTGTCTGGCATGATGATGACAGTGATGCTCACTCGGGTGGCTGTAGTGGATGCCATTTGGAGACTGAGATTCCTTGTCCCTAAAACAATATATTGCAGAAACTAAATAAGAAAATTTCAATAAATCTTTGTTGATCTCTTAAGATATTTCCTTGTTTTGCAAGTAAACAACAAACTTCTAAAGCTACATATTCTTTCAGAAAATTTTCTTTTCTGCAAATTTTTCCGTCTTAACATAGCTAGCCAAGCGAAAAGCCGTTATGAAAATTACATATTGAATGGTGAAACTTCAGAAAGCATATGTTGCTCATCTTTCCATTTTCAACGAGTTTTTTTCTTTCTTCCTCATTCTTATTCAAAGACGTACCTGAATCATTTGCTCCCAATGCTCTTGAGCATCAGGGGTACTCGAATTCAAGCCAACGGCTAGCCATCCCATCTGAACACGTCTCCTTAGAACTCCGACCTGTTGCCAGACTTCAATTCTGACGGTTGTAGTTTCCAAATCAGGTCGATGAAGCTTTAAAGTATATATTACTTAAAAATGGATATTCTTTAGTTATCCACAGTACCTGGATGCTACTTGAATGGTCATAGTGAGGTTCACTACTTCCTTTAACTAATTCTGTTTTTTGTCTCGAAAATTCGTTACCAAATTCACCACTCGCAACGATTTTAATGAAAGTATCTGAAATTAAATTGATAAGACGTGATAAGAATACTAAAATGAGAAATTAAATTGTCTTATCACATTAACAGACACTCGATGAGCATCAGCGCTTGAAAAGATTTACCTGGTGGTTTGTACTTTTCACCAAATTGCGATCCTCTCTCTATACCAACAGTAACACATGAATGTTCAGCATCATATGACAATGATATTAGAAGCTGAAAAAAACAGATTCTGACTGAATGATTTATTATAGTTAGGGAGGTCAAAATATTCTTACGTCTTATCTCATTTATTTGGAAAAAAAGATTGCAGAATGATAAATTCGAGGAAACGTCTTATTCGCAGGTGAAATGTGAATATTCAACTTTCGTCCCTTATGCTCCATACTTTGATTCGCTTTCTCTCTCTCTGTCTCTCTTTTCATCTCTGTCATGCAGCCCCTCCCTTTCAAAACGTTTTGGTTATGTGTTCTATTAAGTTATAATATTTATAATTTAGTTTTTATTAGCCTAAGGGGGTGCTGCCATAACAAAACAAGCTTCATTTGAGATGAAAGTTATGAGAAGCATGGGGGATATGATAAATTTTCTTTTTTTTTCTTCTTCTCTTTCTCTCTATATCTATTTCTCTCTCTGTGTGCATCTTGTCTCATTCTCTATTGAATACGAACCTCCGGAGCATCGTTGTTTGGCTGGCTACAGAATCGTCCACAAGCATCAACCATGCTATTTCGACGACTATCGCCATTAATATTTCCATTTGATACACGATGCATGGATGGAGATAATCCAGACTGAAACAAGAACTGATCTTAAAGAACATATACATACATGTATATACTATATAGTATATATTTGAAAAGTTGAAATAGATATATATTTTATATAATTATGTTATTCTTTCACATAACTGCATTTATAATATGATTTGCCAGTTGGAAACTATTAATTGTTGAATTATAGAAAGTTCAGAGATTACATTAACTAAGACAAAAGTAACAAAAAAAAGAAATGGGAAGAAGGAGAGAAAAGAAAAATGAATTTCTTTGACTCTCCGACCCGACACGATGATGAGACGTCGACGACAAGCTCCAGAAAAAAAAGATTTTAAAGATGTTTAAAGACAGATTTCTGATCTTTTCTTCGTTTCGCTTTATGTCTACAAAATTTGGTTAAAAATGTTAAAAACGAATTGAATTCGTTTCATCCATTGCCACATCTTCGTTTGTCGATGAAGAAAAAGAAAAACAGAAAAACCTTCGGACATTTTAATTCAAAAATTGACAATCAGATGACAACAAAAGATCTTTTGCATCCTAAGCTTTTGACTGCGAACAAATCCATTAAAGGATATGTCATCTGTACGAATAATGGCTTGCTCATATAAAAATGAAAAAAAATGAGATATGGATAGATATAGAAAGAGAGAGAGAGAGAAAGGGAATGAGGGAGACAGGGAGGGAGAGAGAAAAAGAGAAATGTTGTAATAGGCCAACTCATGCTGAGGAAGTTCTTAAATGGAAAAGAGCTAAGCGAAAGAAGCCAACGGCATCATGTGAACCAGCTTAATAACAAATAAAAAGAAATATGAGCTTTATTCGTATTAGGTACTGAATAAGCTCAAGAAAAACTCTCAAAAGCCGTCAGCTGAAGGAAATTACCACTTGAATTTTGAAGAAAAAATTGTCAGGCAAAAATGGCCATAAAATTTGTGCTCAGAACTTTTATGTTTGCAAAAACAAGGATCTTCTGATTTTTTTTTTCATTTCTTTCCTGCTCTCTCTTATACTCTCAGTCTTCTTCTTTTCATTTTTTTGTAAGTAAAGAGACGTCACTTCGTTCTATAGCCTCACGTCATCTTATGAATGAATCTTGACCTTTGACGGCAGATTCACGTGAGCTTCGTCGAGCATGCGTGAAGAACTCATTTTCAAGTAAGTCAGACATACAAAACGGTTGATTTTCATTCGAAAAACATAAGTTATAGAATAGCTAGGAAGGAGGAAGTGTTAGAAAGATGTATTCGAGATTGAGAGGGAGTAGAAGAGGACGAAACGCAAATGAATTCTGAATTATCTGATTCTTCTATTCATATCATGTTCAGAGCGAGAGATATATATGCCATATTATAACAATTGATGGTAAATAAACGAAATTTGGGAAGGGAAGATGTAAAAATTTGATTTTCTCATTGAAATGACATTAAATGCATAATATCATGTGAAATGATTTGGAGTATGCTCCCCATGCCCATGTTGGGCAAGGAGGATAAGCCTCAAACTGTTAAATGGACGATAGATGAAAAGTATTTTTTTTTATTGGAAAGGAAGCAGCTGAAACTGAAAATTTCGTGTTCATTAAACTCATATAAATTGAAGAGAATGGGCGGAGTTTTATTGAGGGGGGGGAGGAGAGGAGAGAGGGTGAGGTTGAAAGGGGAAAGATGGAACGAAGAGAGTAAGGGAGAGAGGGACTAGAAGGGATTAGAGCAAACTGAGAGGATCTATGAAGAGGGCAACGCAAGACGAACGGGGGGTTGGGGGAGAGGGGTTTAGAGGTGCAAAAGGTTAAAAAGAGAGAAAAAATATTGATAATGTTAGGTATGAAAGAGAAAGTAATCACTTATTAGTTCAGGTTGCTGAGGTCTGGTCGGATGTATGAATATAGCACTAATTATATGGCGAAAATAGACAAGGTATTAATACCAAATAAGGACTTTATGTTTGCAGTATAGAGGAGAAGCATTAAGATGAAAGAAAAAGAGGGAGGGGGAGAGGAAGAACTTTTAAAAGTTCAATTTCTTTTGTTTAGATTTACATAGTTTATAAGTTGTAAGCTAACGAAGATAAATTAACTCAATAAAAAAGGTTTTTTTTCTTTCTGGCAGCTTCTCTCTCAATCTATCTTTCTCTTTGATGGTTTTTGACTCAGAGAGTCTTGTGTTCAGCTGCTCAGCAACGTCGCAACGACTTCTGATTGTTGGAGGGAGAATAAGGTGAAAGTTTGCGTGAAGTTTGATAACATTTTGGAAATTTAAGAAAATTGTACGATTTGAGATATACTTTGAATATATAATTTCTCTTTTTGTCAACAGAAAATTGAGTAAAAAAGATAAAATAAGAGAGGGAGAGAGAGATGAAGGGAGAGATAGAGAGAAAGCTATGTATATGTAGAGAGAGAGATAGTTCACAAATAGGATTGAAAGTGAAAGAGAGAGAGAGAAAGCTCTAGAAGTTACTTTGGCAAGTGAATTAAAAGAGAAATGAACCTTCTTTTCCCGAAAATTTGGTTGAAAGTACATTTTCTAATAATTTTTCAGTGCCGTCAACAATATTATAAAGGGATTTGCTCTGTTTGATCTCCATGTATGTTGTTGGCGGTGTATTTGTTGGAAACGAAAGACAATATGAAATAGGTAGGATGGCAGAAGACGAAGAAGGAGGAAGAAGGAAGCAAGAGGAAACGAAAAACTTTCTTTCTGACAGTTGAAATTTACTTCAGCGAAATTGAAACTTCTGAAGATGTAAATGCTATAATAAGAGAATTGCCCAGTTACCGAGGCACACACACACATGCTTCTTTCAAAGCAAAAAACTTTTGAAATTTGAGGTTTTTTCTTTGACAAGAAAAAAATAGGGAGAGAGAGAGAATTGTAGAGGTACAAAGAGGATAGAGAGAGAGGGATATGAGAGAGTAAAGTTTTTTTTCTCGCATGTTTTGGCTATGGTAACTACAATAGTCAAGATGAATGATTAACTACTTGAAGCGACAGAGAAGAGCTTGAGAAGGGAGTTTTCATATCTTCTTATTTGAATTCGACAAAGAATATCCGAGACGTGACTTGGAAAATGTAAATAATCTGGAAATTTCAGAAAAATAAAGCCATTAAAGCTGCACATGAGCTCTGGGAGACTGTTGAAACATGAGCCAGCTGTACTTTGTTTTCTAGCAGAATGAGTCAAATGAAAGCTACAGTTCTGAAAATCACTCTTTTCATGTCCTTTTAGAAAGAGCGAGAGAGGGAGAGGGGGAGATATCCATAGCTGGCAGGATAAGTGGGAACGAAGAGAGTAAGTGAGAAGGTTAATGTTTGAATTAACATAGACAGACAAGAGTAGAATGAACGGACAGGACGATGCAATAGATATGGTGGTGGGAGGCTTAATGGAGACTCCTGGAGAGGGGGGCCATTTAGTTAATTAAAACTTAAATTGAATATCAATAATTTCTTCACAACATTTTTATAAAAGATGTTCATAATGGCGGCGGACACTGAAGTTTGGCAACATTCAGCAGAAAACTGATGTTAAGATGCCGAATAAATCATGAGATGACTGAAACGAATGCTCCTTCGTCATTCTCAGGTGGAAGAAGCTGAAGATATTTTATTCAATTTTTACATTGACAGCTTTCGTTTTATCCAAAAATGTTTGGTCATCTGAGACTTGTTCGTGAATAAAGCGAAAGATATTCTTTGACACAAATAATTTTTTTTCTTCTCTCCCCTGCTCAAGCCATTGACGGAACAAGAAGAAGAAGAAGAAGAAGCTGAAGCTGGAACTGAAGCAGAAGCCAGAAACAGAACGATGACAACGCGCTCGACGTCACAAATCCCAAACTGTTTTCATGTGATTCAGCCGAATACTTGAATATTCGAAAATTAACCTGTCGACAACGTCAACGTAATTCTTTCATTCATGGAAAGAAAAAAAAAGGAAAATTTGTTGTTTTTCAATAAATTTTCATATAAAATAGGTTCGTAGGTTGAAGCTTTTAACAGCTAAAAAGGAAATAAAAGAGGCTAAATTAGGTAAAAACATATCAAAAATGGCATATGAAGTCAGATAGGAATAGCCAGCCATATGTGATCTTGTCAACATTATTCAGAAAATTAGCTTCATTTGAATTGACATTTGAAGACAAATTCTCGGACGAGCCCAATGCTATGTGCATGTGTATGTGTGATGATGATGATAGGCATGATGTGGTTGAGATGAGCAGCTGACAGACCCCCCTCCATCATATCATGAAGATGATCTTGTCTGACCATGCTTACAAATCAAGATGAATACAAGACAGAAGAAAAAAAAACAAAAAACAACAAGAAAAATACAAAACAACTTTTCTTTTTGCTGTCCTTCTCCTCCTCGTCCTCCTCCTCCTTTTCCCAATTTTCGAAATTATATATTCTGCTTTCAAAAACAATTGAACATAAACATTTTCTTTTTTCCTATCTCCTTCTCCTTCTTCTTCTTTTTTTTTTCAAACTAAAATTAACTCTGCAAAAGGACAATCGAAAATTCAACCGATCTGCACGTCAAGCCGATCTCAAATATGGTTCTTCTCCGTATCCACGTGAACTTGCTGTCGTGTTTCACGTGAATATTCGATTGAATCATCATGAATATGCAAATCATCGATGGCATTCCAGTTTAAATAAATATTTTCAACTAAATAATTAATATATTAATTAGTTTATAAAAAAATAGAGAGTTGTAAAGGGATAGATGGCAATCCAGAAATACATTTGTATTACCAATGAATTATACGCTGAGATTTTATAAATAATTCTAGTAAAGTATACCTACATCTCACTCTCTCTCATCCCCTCTCTCTCTCTCTATCTCTCTCTTTTTCTCTTTTTAAATTAAGAATAGACGATTGTATTTATTTTACTTCAAATCATTTTCCAATTATACGCCATTTTTGGTTGTTGATCATCATCATGAATACGAAGACGTAGTAGAAGGACACAAAAGAACGTCAAAATAAACAAAAAAAAACAAAAGAAAAAAAAAAAGTTTTTTCGTCTTCTTCTTCCACTTTCCCAAGTAGATCGCATTAAAATTCACAGTAACATGCATATTTACATAAAAACGAAACATTGCAAACATCATATAAGCTTCACTAATTCACTTTTTTTTTCCTTTTTTTTTTTTGGTTCACCGCCTGATTCTACGTGACGTTGTGACACAGAGTTCCTTTCTGCACAACCACCTAGTCCCCTCTCCTTCTTCTCTTCTGCCTTCGTTGTCGTCTTCTTTTGTTTTGACAACCTTTTTCCTTTCATTCAATCGTCTCTCAGAATTTTTGAAGCAAAAAAAAAAAAAAATAAAAAAATAATTTTTTTTCAGCCATTTTTGATTTCGTTGACTTCACAACGACAAGCTTCTGCCCTTGTCCATGTCTGAGAGAAATTGAGATGATTTTGATGAAAAAAGGAAATAAAAGGAATATCCATGTCTAGAAACTTCCTTTTTCCGTTCAAGCAATCTGATGTCAATTGAAGATTAAAGAAATCGGAGGGGAGGGGAAGGAAATCCGAAAAAACGATTCTTATGACAAGACTTTAATTCGTTCTATTCAACCTTTTTTCCTTTTTTCTTCGTCGTCTCGTCTTTGAATGTTGTTTGTAAGCTTCAAATTGAAAAGCATAGGAAAAGCTTTAAATAACTGTATAATTTAAATTTTAAATAGTGAATGAATAGAAGGAACTATGGAGAAGTTCGAGATATTTTCATTCATTATTGACGAAGTTAAGCAATTTACGAATAAATTAGTTCTCATAGTCTACTTGTTCGCCAATTATTTTGAATCATTCAATGGAATTGTGGATAGCAAGTTTGGAGATTAACCGCTCTTATTCTAGGACACGAAAACCTTAAAAAATAACAACAAAAGGAGAGAAGAGCTTTTCCCTTCCTTCCTTTCTCTCTCTCTCTCTCTATCTGTTTCCCTCTCTGTTACCCTCTCTGTACTCAGAGCCCGTTAAATGAACTTTTCCATTTGATCGAAAAGGATAGTGTATGTAAGTGTATTGAAGTTCTCAAAGCAAGAAAGGATAGAGATTTTTTCATCTCAAAAAGTTCATCATAGACGTATTACATGAGAATTGATGAAGAAGCTTGTGAATCGGTGGAAATGCTTAATGAGTTTCAGCACAATCTCAGTTCAATTATAGCATATTCGTCATGAGAATAAGAAAAATCGGCTGATGATGAAAGATGAACAACCTTCAGAATATTTAGTTAAAAGTATCATTTTACAAAATATTTACTTCTTAAGTTGAAAAACAAAAAATAATCTTTTCGCTGCTCTCTGCTGTCTAGTAGGCCAAATCATTCAATTAACTTTTTAAATTATTTTTATTATATTTATATATATAAATATTATAGAGAGGGAGAGATGAATAGACGAGATGGTTTGTGTGAAATACACACACACACACATACTTACACACACACTTCCACACCGCACAATCGAAGTGTTTTGTATAAACTTCGGAGAGCTTCAAGCTTTAAGCCTTTTGAAAATAAATTTATAAACTTACAACTTGGAGATAATCCATTATTTCGAGTTAATAACTGACGTTCTGTCTCCACACACACAAAAAAATAGAATAAAAGCTTCGAATGAAGATTTATGGAATAACTTTTTGCAAATGATCCGATGAAATTTCAGATTAAGTGGTGAAGCAGTTACTAACAGCCTCTTCCACCAGTTGAAGTTCGAATTGGCCAACAGACTAAGTGGAGGTTTTTGAAATCTGAAGAGTTCGAGCTCTCAATAGATGACAAAATCCTGGACACTCAACAGCCAAGCCAATTGAGTTCACCAGAAATGGAAATAGGGGGTGGAGCGTCGGCAGATTGTCAAGGATGGAGGCCGTTCCAAACCCAAAAGAGTGAGTACTGGCGTTTGTAACCTCACATCTCTGAGAAAAAAAGAAAAAAAGAGAGAACAGGATGAAGAGCATTTCTGAGAGGGTAAGAGAGAAAGAGAGAGAGAAAGTTCGAAAAGAAAGGAAAGAATACACCAGACTTGTAAGTGAGATAAAAGCTTTAGGAAATGAGTTCAAAGTCATCAGGCTTGTCTGACTGTTCAACAACCTCTTACGACAAGATTTTTCCGGCTGAATTCTTAATAAGTTTTGGAAAAAGTAAAAGTTTGACAAAGAAGAGAGATAATCTCCGCATGATATATCATCTCGTTCGTTGTGGAACAAAGCTGACGCACCGGCGAAAGCAGTGTTTATGATACTCTTTGTTTTGAGAGAACTTATTTGGTTTTCATATTTCCAAATGAACTCACGGCACTTTCTGATTTAATAGCCATAATCCGATTCATAGTTAAAGCATATGGAATTGTCCCAGCGGTGCTGAGGTGTGAGCACTGAAAAAGAGATAGACAGTATGATGCGAAAACTGTTTAGACCGATATCTCACCTCGAGCTGCGTTTCAGCTTTCAATGATGAACGAGATTTATGTTTTTTCGTATACAGACGAAACCGGATAGAAACGTTCGCAATATCACCTGTAAATATTAATATAAAAGTTGTGAAAATTACGAGCATCGTCTGTTGTTGTTACATACATGCACATACATATCATGATCAACAGTATTGTACAACATACAACTTTTGGCTATTCAATCTTTATTGGTTAAAAATCTGTGAGAATGAGATTTGTTTGATTTCTCATGCAGGTCAGCGTTATCAATTCAATTTCTGAATTTCATTTCTTAAATTATATTTTCATTTGATATATCTTAGAGAAAATGAAAAGAATCAAAAATGATCAGTCAGTCTCGCAAATGAAAGAACAACAGCAGTCGCAGCAACATTTCTGTGATATAAAACGAAAAATTGTTCTCTTACTTTCTTCTACTTGACTGAAAAAGAAGGTTTCCCCAAATTCCAGACTGCTTCCAGATACTTGTGACGTTTGCTGTTTGGGTACTTTGGCGCACGATAAGCTTAAACGCACCTGAAAAGGTTATTTCCTGATTACGAAACACTCGATAGAATGTGTTTATTGGAATACAAAAACATTTTTTTTTATTTTCAAATATTTGATTTTAATTATTCAAAATGTTTTTTTCAGCTTTCTTTTATGCAACCGGTCGGTGAATCATTTGTTTTTCAAAATGAAACTTCACGTGAGTACTGCGTGTGCTCACGCGCAAAAATTTATGCTAATGAACTCAGCCAGAAGCTTATGCTCTTAGAAGTAGTCCTTGATTTTCAATTAAATCTTCAAAAGAAACGTACACAGCACTGCTCATCATCTTCCAAGCCATTGAAGAGCAACTTCAGAATTTTGACTATGACAGTCTTCTTTTGTAAACTATATTGAGCAAGTATTTGTAATTGAATATCTGAAGGTGTTCGATCTAGCACATGGTTGTTCGTTATATAAGAATGTAAAGATGATACCTTAAATAAGCGACCACATATTAGCATATAAAATAAATTTTGCATTACCTCAGGATCATCGACAATGATTTTCGGCCTACGTTCATATTTTTCGAACTCATCATCATCACTGTAATGAGGGTATCCTCGGCGTATAGGAATCAGAAAGCTTCCTTGAGGGCAACATTGGAAAAAACATGAAGATAAATAAGAATACATGTCTGAAATGATAAATGAAAATTCTGTGAGTTGCTCTTTTTGGAAATTCAAAGATGATTTCCTTTCACTTCAACGTTGTTCAATATGAGAATCAAGAGAGAGGAAATGATAGTTGATGAGATGAAGTAACTGCGTCCAATCATTATGATTTCCTCTTATGAAAATTTGGTGTGAAGACGAAACGAATGATTGATCAGAGATGAATAAACTTGCAGGAAAGGATGGACATATGACAAAGGCAAACAACATATACAGACAGCAAGTAAGCTAGAGGTTCGAGGTAAAAAAAAGTGGAAACAAAAAGTCATATGAGCATAAAGTGTAGAAGTTGGAGAAGAAACAACCCAAAACAGGATATGCTTTTCGCATTTTTTCATCGTCGTATTTGACCCATAAAAGCTCAGATTAACAATTGTTGAATTAATAATCAAAGAAACAAAAAAGAAAAAAAAAGGTCTGAATGACAAATATGTTTTCTCACCACAATATAATGAATGTTCTTTTGAGGTTTAGCTCCTGAAATTGCCCTAAATGGATAATTGGAGCATATGGATGAATTGCAAGGCTTGTATGTGTCTGTGTGTGTGTGGATCAAAACATTTAGAAGAAGAAGAGGATTTAGATGCATACAAGTATATGTTATTTAATTATAAAATATATGGATAGTGTAACGAAACTTCATCTGGATACACTAAAAGGGGAAGTTTGTTAAAACGATAACCTTAAATAGAAATTGTGTGTGTGCATCTGGAGCCCCTATGCAACATAAAATAGCAATCAAATGGAAATTATATTGAAAAAAGACAATTGTAATTTGAAGTTTTAAAGTTTAAAACGCAAAAAAATAATAAAAGAATGATGTTTAATGAATTATAATGAAGTTGCCAACACCTACATACGGAAAGCTTCATCAGATTTCAAATATATGACAGAGTTCAAATATTTGTGACATTTTCAGGAAGAGCCGCAAAGAAATAAAAAGAGAGAGTCAGTAAAATGATCATTTTCAACTTTTTTTTTTTTTCATAAATTAGTTCCATTGAGGAATGTACTGAAGATTTTTTGGAGAGATAGAGAGATTGGAAAGGGGAAGTAAAGAAGGATGATAGAGATAGATAGATGTACAAGAGAGGTAAAGAAAGAGAGAGGTAGACAGAGGGCAATATCAAGAGAATGGAAGAGAGAGAGAAAAATTGTAAATAGAGAGAGAGAGAGGGAGATTAAAGACTATACTTTATATAAAAATAAAATTTATTTTACTTTACAGAATGTTTGAAAACAATATGATATGAATGTCTGGAGAGCGATTGAAGCAACAGTTGGCTTCAAATGGACATTATTCTATTGTTAATTGCTTCAGAAACGAGAAGATGTATGAACTGAAATATCCGGAACAGTTATGTTCATTAGCAATGACGTCAGAAAGTAGAAATAAATATAAAAAAAGGCTGCTTGAACGAATAAGTTTAGCCAACAAAAAATTGTTGCAAAGACAATGTTCTTTGAAGTTTCAAGATGTTGTAGAATAATAACACAAAAAAATGTAGGAAAGCACGAGAATGTAAGAGAAGGACATTCAAAGGGAATGAGAGAGAGAAACAGTTAGTGGATAAGAGGGAGAGAGAGAGAAAGAGAGAGAGAGAGAGAGTGAGGGGGAGAGAATGAAGAACGTAAAAGGGAAGAACGAGAAAAATGGAGGAAAGGCTTTTAGAGGTAAAACTCCAAGACGAAAACGAGAAGGAATAAAGTCGAGAAAAAAAGAAAACATAGCTGGATTATATGATTTGCCATGACGATGAACTGACGATATTATTTGGACAATAAAAACAGTTTTGTTCCAAAAAAGTACATTCCGAAGAATTCTGAACGACTCAGTAGAGAGATGAGAAAAAAATTTTTTTTTTGTTTCTTGTTTCTGTATCATTCATTTCTTTTTGCTCTCTCTTGCTCTCTTTATCTCTGTCCCTCTTTCTATCTATCTGTCCATTTGTGGCTCTCTATGTTTCTGTATATGAGAAGAATTTACAAATAATTCTATTTTCAAAAAGTATAGAAGAATGTACCAAGGAAAGGCTTGACAAGACACTTTTCTTTGGGACATGTATTTTATATTTCGGCTATTTATACATACGAAATCAGATGATGTGACTGAAAAATGAATGATGTCATGAGCAGTGAAAAGCTTAAAAAGAATAAAAGAGAAAGTATTGGAGGGAGAGAGGTACAGAGAGCAAAAGCACATGAGATATACAGAGAAAGAGAGAGAAAACATGGATGAAGAGATGAAAATGGAAAGAGAGGAAAGAAGAGGTGGATCTATCATATTATTCCTATGATATTCGGATGAAAGTATGTAAGAGAGAACCTTAACTCAATTTGGACCAAGTGTAACTTACATGTTTCAAATATAATTTTTAACTAAGAAATATCGAAGTGGATGAAGTAGTATCGGAACAACCCAAAAATAGTACAACCGTTCTTCTTGTTAGTTTGATGTGGAAATGAAAAGTTTGCGTCACGAGCTCACGTTTTCATCCATTATGCTAATGAAGGGTGGTGAAGGTAATTAATTTGAATATCGAAGAGGAACTATGAATATATTAATGACATGAAAATGCAACACTTCTTGAAGCGTTCTCTCAGGTGTAAAGTTGAAGTTTTGTTAATTTTCAAAAAAATTAAAAAATGAATTGAACTAAACGGCATCTGAGTATACAGAGCGAACAGCGCAATCCAATTGACTTCTTCAGTCCATATTAGAAGTCACATTACTTTTCAGCTGCAAGCTCCATAAGCTTCAGACCCTTGAGAGTAATAAGTTCGTATATATCATTTGCAACAAAAAATGATCTGAATTGAATGGGTATGGAAGAAATAGCTGAATGTTTAATAGAAAAGCCTAGAAGACGTTGTTGGAAAGTTTCGATTAAATTTGTTTTTGAAAGCAGTTGCAGTAAGAACATTCGGATTGCACGTTGATTTTCCTGCTTCGTACATTGCCGAAGAAGGAGAAGAAGAAGAAGAAGGAAGAAGTTGAGAGGGAAGAGAGAGGGAGAGAGCACAAAAAGAAGAGGACTGAGAAAATTAAAATTAATTATAAAATGAAAATGTTTTTTTTTCGGAACATTTCTCAAGTCAAAATGTTTTTGGATTAGTCTTTAGCTCCATGTCTTTGCTGTTCGAACTATGCAGAACGAGAAAGAAATAGATGAAAATCTCTGTTTGCTCAATAACAATCATTTCGTCGAATTATGGACAAAAAAAATGTTTTCTTTCAGGAAGTAATACATTCGGAGGGTTTAATGAGGATAAGAATAAGAAATGAGAAAGATCTCTATTTGAGCATCAAACTTGCCAACAGTGTATGTGTATGTGTATGTGTGTGTATGTGTGTGTACGTGTGTGTGTGTGTGTGTGTGTTCTCATCTGAATCTCAAAATCAGGAACATCAAACGGCTATTTAGCCTGTTGGCAATGAAAGGAAAGAAAAGACAAAAAACAACTGAGAAAAGAATAATAAAACTCTCTAATGATATGAAATCAATAAGACGAAGGAAGGAACAAAAGGCACGAAGCGAGGGAGATGCCGACGATATGTATTCTTCAACAAGTTTTTTTTTTTCAAAATATTTCAGTTAAAAGAAGCGAAGTGAAATAAGAAAATATCAAATTTGACACTACTTTCACGACTCCATTCATATTCATTTCAATCGCTCTTTTTTTTGAGTGAATAAAAGAATTTTATTAAAGATTTTTGAACAGAATGAAAACTTCTATGAATACAGAACGATATGGACTGAGAATTGGTAACGATAAGAACACGGTGTAGTTGACAAAACAATCGAGTCAAAAAATGAAAAGAAAAAATAGTAAATGAAGCACAAGCTAAAAAAGACATAAAGGAGAGGAGGGGAAAAAAGTAGGAATAACGGTGGAAAGTCAAAGAGAGAGGGACATTGAGAGATAGAGAGGGTAGCAAAGACAAGAGGAAATTGAAGGAGGGAAAGAGGCGGGCAAATCTAGGTGGACAATTAAGCGGACCAAGGACAACGTTTTGACAAACAGCGATAAATAATCATTTTTCTATCAGAAAGTTATTAAACTGAACCTTCATACTCTTGAATGTCTTGAACATATGGACAGAAAGAGAAAGAGAGTAGGAGGGGGAGGATAACAGAGAGACAGCTGAAGACAGAGAAACAGAAAGGGAAGGAGAGATGAGAAAAGAAAATAATTTTTTTTTCTCGCAAAAACGACATGCAAAGGAGAAGAAGATTGTTTCATGTCATTTCACTACTAACTTCAGCTTAGCTGTATAATTATTTGGAGAAGAAAAAAAAATTGAATTTGAATCTTGAATACGAAGTTCTTCTTCTTCTGTCTGTCAAGAAATATTTTCTGAATGAATTTGAGAGAGATTAATCTGAGTTTTTCTCCTAATTTGCCTCTTTATTCATTTGACAGCAAAAAAAAACTGCACAAAGACATGGCTAAGATGAATAAAGAGAATAATTTTTTTATAAAAATAAAATTATGAGGCAGAATAATGAGATTAAATTGTGAGATGAAGCTGAGCTGAAAGCTTCTTATAAATCACAGGATGATTAAGTTTTCATCAACTGAACATCAATTTCAGAATAACACATACACATGCACACACACACACACACACACACACACATGCACATGCACATGCACATACACATGCACACGTACACGTACACACACACACACACACACACACAGAATGGAAATTTCGAAAAAAAAGAAAGAAGGTTTAAAAACAATTTTTCCTCCTAGACTTGGTTTTTCCTCTCTTCTTCCCTTCATGCTATCGTTCTCTCCCTCTCACCGTTATTCTCTGTTTGTTTCTTTCAACCTTCTTTTTTCATTTTCCAGTACTCTTTCCTTCCTTTCTCCCTCTCATTCGTCTTTCCCTCCATTTCATACTCTCTCTCTCTTTCTCTTTCACCCTCTAACTCTCTTTTCCTATTGCCATCTGTCTCACCCTCATTCCCGTCATAATTAACTTTATCAAAAATATCATTCTATTAAACAAAAAAAACCTTCTCATGGATTAGATGTGAACATTGTCAGTTTTTTTAATCGAAAATGTTGTTGGCAGGAGTAGAAACAATAAAGTTTTGAACTTCTTCTTGTTTCAACAGGCGATGATGTATACAATCCCAATTGATCTCATCAATAGCCGAATCGAGGATATCCTATGATTTTTGCTTTTCTCCAGACGTAATCGGAACGACAAAACGGAGCTGTTTTTTTTGGCAGTGAAAGCCGAATATAGTCAATTGAGTTGAAAAATATTTAAGAAAATATTTAAACAAGTAGCAAAGACAAATAAAAATGTCCCTTCCAATATGGCAATGTCTATGTTGCCTCATTCACTCTGTGCACTTTTGCTCTTTAATAAGCTTTTGAAAACTAAGAACTTGAAATTACGTTAAAAGCTTTTTTACGGAAACCGATCGAAATAGAAACAAATGTATTGTTTTAAGATTTTTTTTCTTTCAATCAAGAACTCAACTCTTGCTTCCTCTATCTCTCGCATTGGATGTCTCTTTCTCAACGCAACGAGATAGACATTGGATAAGGCGGAAGACGAATAAAAATTAAAAAAACAATATTTGGCTAAGAAATGATTAAATTTCTTCAACTGTCAAACGGATTTCCCGTTGAAGCATGCTCGATTCCGTTCAGCCGAAAAAAAAATGTTTTCAATAGATATCGCCAACCTCCCAGCAGCAAAGAGGAATTTAATTATTTCTTTATTTATTTCCTTTTCAATTGCATAATTTTCTTCGAAAAAATGCTTTATTTGACCTGTCTATCCACAATCTTTCTTTCCCTCTCTGTTTCTCTTGCTCTCTCTCTGCTTCATCTATTTCTTAGTCATGCTCTCTCTTGGTACCCAAAAATGACGATAGAAGGTTTGTTGCTATGACGACTCGTCAACAGCAATATGCTCATCGATTATTTCATTTTACTCTCTCTCTCTATATAGATATCTCAGATATTTCGTCCTTTTCACTACTTTCATTACAATTTTCAAACTTTTTGTTTTATAGAAAATATGAATATTTGGGATTTAGCTAGAGAAAAGCTTAAGGAGAGTGAAGCAAAAGCAGCAGACTTAGACGAGAAATTGGACACGAACACAACAGCCAAAACTGGTAATTTACAAAATATTTTGAGAGTTATTGTTTTCTTTAAAGCTACAAGTCAGATAAGATTACGAAAAGAATCTGTAGCATTGATATGCGGAAGTCGGCAATGTGTAAGAAATTAATGATTGTTCATAGCTTTATCCAATAATGATTTAGGGAAAAACAACATTTTTACATAAATATTTGGAAAGGAATGAAGAACCTAAAGCTACAATTGGCTTGGATTATCTGTTTGGACGACGAACGAGAGGCAAAGTTGGATAACGAGCATGATGCTCTTCTTTCCATATTCATTTCTACTTTATCATATTTGTAGGTTAAAGATTTGTGTAATATATACGAGTTGGGTGGAGGCATCAAACTAACAAATCTTCTTTCCATTCCATTGAATTCGGATAATATTGAGTAAATTGATGTTATTTTCACTATTAGTTGCCGCGTTTCTCAGAATCACGTCGCTTATACTCATATTAGATTTAACGAAACCGTATGACATGTGGGATACGTTGGATGGAATTGTGTCGAGCGTCAAGAAGGAAATTGCTAGAATTCATCAATTTCTGTCGCAAAACAGTTATGAGTTCTTCCCGTGCTCCCACGTAATATCAGTTTTTTTCAGATCCGACGGCCTTGCAGAGGCTTTCCGAAGTTCAGAGCGATCGTCTGAAAGCTTATGGGGTGGTTATTTCGTTTGTCATAGCTCTCTATAAACTCTTATTTAAGGAGCAACTTCGACTATGCTCTCCTTTAGGAATTCCGTTTATGATCATCGGCTCGAAATACGATGAATTTCAGAATTTGGAATCAGAACAACGCCGACACATTTGTCAATTTTTGAGATTTGTATCTTTCTACTACGGGGGGTCTTTGATGGTTAGTAGTTTTCCATGAAATTCCAACTATAATTTGAACTTTGAGTTTTATTCATCCAGAATGGAGTCTCTCATAAAAACTGGAAGAGCTATGTTCAGTCATTATGCATTGGAAACAACACTGCCGAAAACGATTGTCTCTGACCATAACAAGCCATTAGTCATTCCAGTGGGAATGGATTCGTTTCAGGTACTTCCAAAAAGGAACGTTATGTTAATTCAAACTTCTTTCAGGACATTGGAGCTCCTCCGATGGTAGAAAATTCTTTTGCCAGAGCCAGTCAACCAATAGAATTATGGAGAGAAGCATTCAATTCTTTGTTTCCTCCCAAGGTGAGATTGAATCGGCTACAGAAATGCAACAAAAAACATTTGCAGGAAACAAATGGTGCTGGAGAAGATCCCACATTCGATCCCGTTTTCAAGGAGCCCGTAATTGACAAACTGATTGAGCAAAAACTAAAAGTAAATTTCCTTCGTTATGAGAAAAACAGAATGAGAAAAAATGAAAAACTTCTTCCAGGATTTGGAAATGTATCAGAAACAGAAGAAGGATAGATTGATTGCCGAGGAGAAAGCTAAAACCCGCATTGTTAGCATGTAGATGAAGCCAAATGAACACACAGAAGAGAAATATTAAAATTTTTATTATTAATTTTATCTTTTTTTGTTGTTAAATTATGTTTTACGCTGCAGAGGGGTCAATCTTCTATGAGGATGAGGACACGGCGAGAAAGTCGAAGGCCTAAATGTACATGTCGATAGATTTATCTGGGAAAAATCAAAAATGAGGATGAAGCTGGTGGTAAATCAGCAAAAAAAAGGAGAACCGTATGCAGTGTTTGAAGCTGAAAAAAAAACAGAAAAAAAACATGAGAAAACATAGGTCGGCTGAGGCACAATAACCGGAGACATATAGAGGGGTGAATACTTTGTGCATGAATGGCAAAAAAGGTTTTTGTAGGTGATTTAAGCTGAAAACAAAGTAGTGAACTAACATTTGCGTGAACTATCTCTATGCTTAAAGGATATACATTGAATAGCAACAGAAAGACTTAACAAAAAGCTAAGCTGATATGTGGCAACAAGAAGCCAACGAAGGGTTTAAACACATCCATACTCGTACCAAACAGTGCTTTCGGCAGGAGTTGCTTTCGCTTCAGTTGAATTAACATTCTCATATATGGACATAGCTTTATCCACACGTTCTTCCTGCACAATTATTAGGGATTAGTTCATTAGAACTTGATTGAATAGCATACCTTTTCTCGGACAAAGTCCCTCTTTTCACCTTCCCCTACAACAAGCCGATCTTCAGCGTTTTTACTCTTAGGAGTGGATGAGCATTTGGGAGCAAAAAAAACAGGAGAAGACTCAACAGGTGTAGCACAATTATCGTTGGGGGTCTACAAAGTGTTATATTGGAGACACGTAATAAAGTTTATTGGCTTACGGAGCATCGTTGATATGGTGGAGGTGGCTTAGTCTTGGGGTATGGTGGTGGAGGTGGTCTGGCACGAAGAGAAGCCGTAACAGAAGAATTACGAACAGGCGCCCTGGGAGGCAGATACGAAGGAACGTCAACAGGTCGTTCTGATCCTAAATGTTAATGGTATTGGTTTGGAGGTGAATAAAGAGAAGGAAAAATAACTTTGAATAATTAATAGAAAGCGTGACGACCACTATTCACAAAAAAATGAAAAAGTTAAAATCGTGCTAACATCCTATTCTGTCTATGACGATGATGATGATGATAATGATGAAAACATACCGTTCCGTTCTAAAGATCCTGATGAGACAATGGGCCGCCGATTATTAGAATAAACTCGAACTGATCCTCCAATGATATCATTTCGATTACGTAAGGCTGGATTGAAGCTGGGAAATCCAGGAGAATCTGCACAAAACACAACACTGTCACTCACAAAACAAAAGAAGAAAACATGCAAATGTAAGAAAAATAAAAGGAAAGTAGTTTACCTTTAGTTGTGGTTATAACTTCATAACGGGGAGAGGTACGGTCAACATCATCGGATGAGGAGCAAGTAGGGGGAAAGATGTCAAGATCATCAACGCCTGAAGAAGCACTCGGTTAGGTTGGAGAGTAGAAGTAAGTTACAACAATAAAATGTTATTTTCTTTTGATTTCATTGTTTTTTATGGAATGTGGAGGGGAAATTTTTATTTTTTTGTTGAAAAATTTCTGGAAGTAGGGTATGGTTGTGGAAGAGAGGGAGATGGAGGAGGAAGATTCAAAAGAACACAGAAAGGAGAACACACAAGAGACATGCGGACACAAAAATGACGAAAATATAGAAAAAACTTTCTTATTTTTTCTTATTTATTAGACAACACACGTATGTACATATAGACGAATTTCACAGGGACAACAGACATTTAATTTCGCTTGGTTCAGCAGAAGAAAAATATTTTTTTTTACCCATTCTTAACTAAACAATTGTAAAATGATCTTCGTTTTCGAAAAAAAAATGTAAGGCTAAGACAATGCTTTTTTGGATTTGTTGATTCTTCAGCTATTGGGAAGATGTCTCATTTGTTCTCATAAACACTTGTATTCATGTCTATCATCTTATCAACAGCTGGAGGATCAAACGATCTCGATGAACTATCATCCAGAAATACTATTGCTGGACGTTTCTTTCGAAATAGACGTAAGCTAGAGAAACGTCTATTACCATGCACAGGACATGGTGCTGATGATGGTAATGGCTTTATCACATCATCCAGCTCTTTCAAAACTTCTTTTTTCATCAATTGAAAATTATTTTTTAAGTTAATATTATTATTATTTATACCATTTGCATTGTTAGAAGCTTCATCAGCTGAATAGTTCGAGCTGTCTTCAGTTGTCGAACCGTTGGAAGATGGCTGCGAGGGCCTCCGCTGAAATATTTTTTTTATTTTGGAAGTGGGAAAAAAAGTTTGAGAAAAATCCAAGTATTAACATTTGAGTGAAACATACCCGATTGATGAGTGCTTTGGCTGCTCTCTTGACCAGCGCTTGTTTTCTTTCAGGGAACCGTTTGTTCTCCATGGATCTGTACTGATCCATGATCTTTTCCTCTAACTTTTCTTTGTGTCTTCTCAAAGCAACTAATCTCTCCTTAAATGATTTAAAATATTATAAGCAGATACTGTAAACCAATACCTGGGATTCCTTCTGCTCCTGGTGATACATATCCTTATCGTTTAGTGCTCTATGAAGGAGCTCTTTGTTCTGCTGCAATAACATTTCCACCTGGCGAGCAAGATTTTTGCTTTCCTCATCGTACGTTCTGTTTAATTGAGTAAGCATCTAAGCAGGAGAATTATGAAAATCAGAATTTGCAATTCTCACCTCTACACGGTTATGTAATTTGGAGATTTCAATATCTTTGTTCTGCAATGATTTTGACAAATCATCCACAGTAACACTCAATTCCTTAATTGTTGTTCGACTGGCTTGCTCATTTATTCTCAAATTTCGAATTTCAATATTCAGCGAATCAGAGCTTCGACTTGAGCTATCTTTCTCTTTTCTAAACACAGCCGAATATTTTTAAGATTTTTGTTACAAATTAGCTTACTTAAGCATGTCTAGTTCTCGCTTTACAGCCCCGTGCTCGTTATGCAAATCAGCATAAGCTCTAAGCTGTTTATCCTTGGCTGCACGCTCTTGTGCCAAAATAGTTCTTAACTCATCAAGTTCACGGGTAGGAATAACAACTGGCACAGACTGAAATATTAAAATAACACAAATTGAACAAAAAAGTCGGATATCTTTCTTTCCCATTTGTCTTAATCATACGGTAGGGAGGAACAAACATTTTTCAAACAAAAAAATCTTCAAAAGAATCAGAGAAAGGGATAATAGAGATGAATGGGATGAAAAGGAAACGAATTCATTTTTTTGAAATTCCCGCCTTGTCTTAAGGAGCAATACAAAAGATAAGAATGTATCGTTTACCAAAACAGAAGTCGGTAACGTTTCGAAAAATAAAAAAGGAAAAAGAAAAGGAGAAACGTGACTGAGTTCAAATCAGAATGCATTTGACTTCTTCCATGTTAAAATAAAATAAGATGAGAAGTGATGAGTTGGAGTGAGCAAAAAGTATTGTCAGCTGTGCATATGAGTTTACTGAGACTCTCTGGTTTCTTAAATGTACACGAGAAACACACCAAATCTCTTTTAAACACGACTTCTCAATGAAAAAAAGAGTGAAGTTGACAGAAGAAAAACCTTTTTGAAACAGAAAAACAGAGAGTTCGAGATGATTTTTACACCAATGAGAAGACTTAGAACAGTCAAATATAAAGTGAGTGAAATGAGCAAAAAAAAAGAAAGAGAACATGTGGAGCTCATCTAAAGAACTACCAAATGACCTCTTTTAACATCGGACAGGATGAGGGATGAAAATACAAACATCAACATCAAACAGCAAATATCCGTATTCGATGGAGATTTTGTTTTCTCGAGTTTTGTGAAATAAAATACAACTCACTCTTTGGTTTCTCATTCGAACTTTCATGTCTTGGTTTTCTTGCTTAGTTCTCTCATAATCATGTGTAAGCAGATCATGAAGATTTTGTAGTCGATCATGATCACCTAATAGAGCTTGATGCATTGTTGCAAGAGAATCCTGAAAATGATGAATATTTTCATAATTTGATGAAATTCTGGAGAAACTCACAGCGTCTTTTTTGGCTAACTGACGACTTTTCTCAGCTGTTTCCAGTTGACAACGAAGATCGCCGTTATCTTGTTTTTGTAATTCTTCCTGAAAAAGATATGGATCAAACAATAATTCTGAATGATATATTAAATTGATTTGAACTATTTTTGAAACTTACATAGACATTAGTGGCTAAACTCAGTACTAACGCTGAGCTCTTAGTTTTTCGAAAAAACATATTGGACACGGTTATTATGAGTGTAATGGATACAACTGTTTCAGAATATAATATATGAATGAACTTTCAATATGGTCTAAGGATATTTGACCATAAGCTATGAAATTATGTCAAGTTCTTATGTTCATAAGTTGTCAGATTAGCTGACCTTAATTATATGAATAATATAAAGAAACTGACAACAGTTTTCACAGCCTTGTCTGCATGTGGTTAAGATATGCCAATGGCTAATGAAAAAATAAGAAAAGGTCAGCAGGAGCAGACGCTACTACAATGACATAACCCAATGTTTAAACTAATCCAAAATGAACTAATAAAAACAAATAATAGAAGGTTTTTCAGGTATTTTTTTTGTAAAAGGAGAGAAATGAAAATTTACAAACCTGTAACTGCAGATTTCGGAGTGAAACTTGAAGACGAGCTAGCTCAGTGTTGGTTGCAGTAGCGTTTGTCTGAAATGAAATCATTTTTCATAACATTCGAAAGACATGAAGAAGTAATTAGACTTGTCAAGTTGGATATGTTCTTAGAATATTAATAAATTTTCTAGGAAAATCGGAAAAAAAGGATGAAAAGTCAAAAGGAAGGCTTTATAAGATCTTGATGAATTCAAAGGGTTAGAAGGTTGTGAACAGACGTGCGTTGATTGATAGTCATTTGGCTGTAATTTACATAGATAACAAGAGGCGTATCGTTGAAAAGCCAAAGAGATGAATAAGAGAGAAATAATTTGAAGATGAGGAAGACGAGGACAAAATGATTGAAAAATTGGGAAAAAAGAGCTCAGAATGGGAAATATGATGAAAGTGCACACATCTGTTCAGAATCAGAATAAATAATATATGTTAAAGGAAGGATGAGGAGGATGAAAATATGATGAATAATGTCAAATATGATATCTATCTAATCCCATAATTAGAGTCTAACGATATCAACGATTAGTTTTGTCATAATCCTCATCATACTATCATCACAAAATCTTTACAGTCCTTGACCTATTGAAACATTTTTGAGATATTTTCCTCAAACTAGGAAATCAATATGGAATATTCAAATAGAGCAAATGGTTCGAATACTTAAGGGAATTGATACATCAAACCGTCTGCTTTTTTGATGACACATACGGCCATGTGGTGTACGGAACGACAAACATCATTATGAAGAAGACAGGGGATGATCATTTAGTACAATACACTTGCTGATGTTTACAGTTAATAATCAAATATTCAGAAAAATCATTCAAATCTCAGACAGTTAGAATGAAATAGTAAGTTGTCAGTTATAGAGAGTGGTAGAGAGGACAAGAAAGGTACTTACTTAGGTGAAGAGAGAGAAAGAGAGAGAGAGAGAGATATATGAGAGAGATTACAATAGATTGTCAGTTATTATGTGCTCATCTAGCAACTTTTGGCAATTTATGATCTGCTACTGACAATCTTTCTCAACATTATTACAAAAAGTTTACAACAAGTCTAATAACTCAATATAAGGCAAGTCAACTTACAGCATTGCGATTGAGTTCTTCGATTTCTCTTTTAGCAACAATAACTTGGCTATTCTTAGAAGAAATTTCAATTTGTTGCTCCCGAACCTTTTCTTGTAAGAGGAAAATCTGTGAAGGGAAGAGTAAATATCTGAATGAAGCAATTGCAACTCACTTGTTCTTTCATGGATACATTTTCTTTGGAAAGTTCTCTGACACGATCATCACTTTCGCTCAAGGAAGCACTTTCACTTCTCCTGAAATAATTTTCGATTTATGAAAAATTCTTCACCAATGTTTTTCATTGAAGAAATTGAAATTTGATTTGAATAACTGTTGAAACATACCAGAACATGAGAGAAGTTGGGATAAAGCGCATTTTTAGGGGAAAAGAATTAAAATTATCAAAAAGCTTTCTCAGATCTGATTTCTTTCATTAGTGATCATTCATCATTTAGGACAAGCTAATCACATCTAATCTATCATCTATTTGTCATCAACAATTTCAAAAAATGTCAGAAGATAAGTGATTGAAAAACAAATATCATTTACGAACCTTAACTTCTCAATGTCTCTCCGTAAATCGGTTAACTCCGCTATTTGAGTATGTTGTTGAAGACGTAAAGCATCAGCTTCACGTTTAGCAGCAGACAATGCTCCCATTAACACTTCGTCAATGTTATCAATCAACTTAAATATCTATTTTCATTTGCAAATTCAAGATTTGGTGCTACCTTCTCATCACTCATTTCTGATGTTTCAAGTTTGCCTCCATGCAGTTGGATCGCTGCACATAGGCTACGAAGCCGTCCAATTATTTCCGCTAGACGAGCTTTTTCTGCAATAAGATCTTCACGAAGTCTTTGCGTTTTCTTCGATTCCAATTCAATCTGAAAAAAAAAATAGATTGAAGGATAAGAAATAAGAAGAAAAAATTACCTGTTGTTGAAGGCTTCGGTTTTCTGATTCAACATCTCCAACACGATTTTGTTGTTCAACAAGCAGACGTTCGCTGACTTCTAACCGTTTAGCAGCATCATCAGTGGTCAGCATTCTCATTCGAATGACTTCAAGCTCATCTTCCAATTTTTCTGTTCTTTCCTGAATAGTAATGTTATTGTAAACTGACGGCAGTTCGTGAAGTTAGTACCTTCAGAGCGTTTTTCTCATTTTCAGAGTTCTTAAGAGATCGTTCCAATTGAGAAGTTTGTAGATCGCATTTATGCTTTTCTTCTTTCAAATCATCTACAGTCTTCCTAAGAGAACGTTGTTCTTCGCGTAGCTTTTCCAATTGTTTCTCAGCTTCGGTATGTTCTTCAACAGCCGAACTATATTTTAATTTCTGCTCTTGCAATTCTACTTCAATCTCTCTTATCTAAATTCAAAAGATATTGCTTTCTTACATTTCCCATTGTTTACCTTGAACTCCGATTCTTGTTCGAATTTGCGACCAAACTCCGTTTGGAACTGAGTGAACTTTCGACGAGCTTCATGAAGACTTTTAACAGCCTCATCTCTCTCATTTCGAACTGATTCCAAAGTGGCGGATGTCTCTTTGTAATCATTGTTGATTGCCGACAATGTCTTCTCTAGTTCATGAAGCTGTTCGGTAATCATTGAGTTTTCTTCTTTTAGCTCTTCGATTTTCTGGCATTTCTCTGTTATCCTTTGATTAATAGGTTCCATGTCAACGGAAGATACAGATATTCTGAATATCAAAATAAACAAACCATTCGGTAACCAAAGAATAAATTTACTCACGTCGAGATATCTTTTTGGTCCTCAAGTTGTGCTCGCAATCTCCGAATTTCTAAGCGAAGCTTCACTGACTCTCCACGATCACTCTGATTTAATTGATCAGCTAAAGATCCAAAACTTTCTCTTGGCGATCCAGGATCATTGAATCTAATATGAGAACACATAGTAAGCAAATGATATTTCTTTAAAAATACCTTTCCATCTCAGCAATCTTTGAGTTGTGAAGATTCAGCTCATTCTCGAGACGTGATTGTTCCAATAATAATTGTTCAATCTTGGAATTTTTCTAGAACAGTAAGTTGTAAATAGTTGAGGTGTAAGTGTTTACTTCGCTAATATCAGCTTGTAAATTTCTGACATTCTTTTGAGATTCTTCTAGTCGGTTTTCAACATCTTGTTGATTCTTAATAATGATTGGATGAAAAGAAAATAAAAGATATGAGGCATACTTTGCATTTGATTCTAGCTCCATCAACTTCATCTTCCAACATATTCATCGTTTTTTCCAAAGCATCATTCTCACTTAGCAATTGCTGCAACAAAGACAGTTCGACAATCCTTGTATAGATCATACCTCTGTTCGTGAACGATAGTAGTCAAGTTCAGCTATTTTTTCTCTCAACTTTGAATTTTCTTGTTCAAGTTTTTCTAGCTTCATCAACTAAAAAACAAGAATGTTCGAAGTCTTCTCTGATCTGACAATACCTTATGTTGAATGCAATCAAGCTCGTCACGCAAATCCTTAGCCGCACGAGCATCCTTTATGAGTTCAAGTCGTTCTTCTTGAATTCGAAGTAACTGCAATAACGTCAATTAATTTGACTCATTGTGATTTTGTTTCTTCTGAGCACAACCGCCTACATCGTTTTTTGATTAGAAATGAATTTTAAATGTCCCAATCAGTGAAGATGTTTGGTCGCTCAACTTTTGCTCATTAGCATATGACACAGGTAATTGGCCAATCATTTTAATGAGGTGATAGATTATTTAGAAAACAAGGATAGGGAAGTGTTTGAAGACATTCAAAAGCATAGCAGAACATTCTCTGTATGTTCTCTTACCTCCGACTCTTTGGCATCGAGTTCGTCCCGAAGATCATTCAACTCTTCATCCTTCTCTTCCCTGCAAATGAGATTAATGAGATTTGGATTCTGGGAAAACGTTTTTATTTAAATGAGCAAAACTTACGCTAAGTTTCGTAGTTTTCTCAATTCAGCTTTTACTGAAGCTAATTCGACATTTGAATGTCGATCAAAGGCTGTTGGTGAAGGAGAGCGACGTTCTAAATAGTCGCAATAAGAATTAAAGATAGAAAAACATAAAGTGATAATAATAGAATTGTCAGAAATAAAACATACCAAAACGGATTTCTGAAGTTCTACGAGGGGGCAAATCCCCATTTAGCGAGGAAGTGGCAGTAGTGCTACTTCCTTCGTCACTTTCGTTATCTGGAGTCATGTGTAGAAGCTGATGAGCAAGATTATCTCTCTCTTTCATGACTCTCTCCAAATGAAGGGCGACTTCTTTCGGATCAATAGTCAATGAATTGAGAGTACTGGTAGATAATGGTAAAACCACTGTCGTGCCTTCAGTTATCTGTGAATTTTTTTTCGATAGAAATCAGAGAGAGCAAATTTATATACCTTCTGAATATGATGAACTATTCCTTTTTGCGTATCTGGGCCGAGTCGCGTAATACGTTCGATGAATTCTTTTTTTCGATCACCTTGTACAGCACAACCAAGAAGAAGCAGTAAAAACTTTTTCAACTCTTCTCCTGATTCATCTGAAGTAAAAAATAAAAAAACCAAAGTTGAAAATATAAAAGAGAAAAAACAATTCAAAGCTGTTCACACAATCTTATTCTAATTTTTGAAAAAAAATGTTGCGGATCAGTACACACGGATTAGCCTTGACCGGAATCTGCAGCGGTAAATAACGGAAAAGTGAAAGAGAGAAGGGATTGATAATCAGAAGCAGAGAAGAAAAACGGAGAATTAACCGGACAGACAATGAGGCGGTGGTTGTGGACCTTAGTTGTCTTTAATGAAAGCATCAGTCAAATAATGCTGGAAAGCTCGAGTTTAAAGCTGAACCATGATTCTCAAAAACAGTTGAGGGACAAGCTGTATATGCAAATGTCCAAAGAGTTCAGTAGTACAAGAATGTATATTTAGATATCTAGGAAGGATTCTGTATAAAGTTGTTGGAAGAATGTATTCCATATTGAAAAAAAAAGAAAAGCTGCAAAGCTTGGGAAGAAGGCAGATGCAATACAATTCCGACATAACACAATCATAACGAGAAAAGATATAAAAAAGTATTTGAATGAGCCAAAAACCGGTTAAAGATAGATGTATGACTAATATAATGGATGAAAGAATTATAGGAAAGACTCTCGTTGTGAATTATTCAAATCTCTCTTTTAAAAGAGTTATAGAGGAAACTATTGGAAGTGAATGCTCTCACAGACTGTCAGTATTTGAAAGATACTGGCATTCTTTAGCCTGGAAGATTTTGTTCAATGATGAAACATTTCTGTCTACTTCTCTAAGAATTCAAATGAGCTTCAAGAGTCTCTCTTTCTCTGCTTGCCGCTGGTTCTCCTCCATCGCTCTACAGGAGGTCGAGAACAACTTTGTGATGACAGCGAAGATATTCAGAAGCATGAAGGCAATTCAAATTCTTCTTCCACCTTCAATGTTTCTATCATGGATTGGTCATGGCGATTGAAGAGAGTCTGATGTAGAAAATGCTATGCTGACCACCATCGCAGTCTCTAGGTAGGACTTAAGAAGCTCTCTCAGTTCTCTATCGCATGTGTACTATCTGAGAGGGTTAGCTATCGTTTTCTCAGCATTTTGCCCATTATTTCGCTTTTTCTCATTATTCTGAACAAACAAATCAAGAAGAAAAGAAGATGACAGAATCAAAGGACAAGGCTGAACGATGGGGGCCGATAGCTGAATCTATTGGGAATACACACAGAATTTTATCAAAAGGCTTCTCATATGACATACGAACATGAGGTAATTCATAGCGTTCTGGTAACGATATGGTAACGCATACTCCGGGCAGTTTTGAAAATAAAATAAATTTAAGTAAAATTTGAGAAGTCTTCTATATTTACAGATTTGTGTAAGTCTACTTGTTATGGGAAGACATGAAGAGGTGAGAACAGCAAACAAGAAATAAAGTAAAATCAACAGATGACCCCTTTCTCATTATTTATTTCTTAGTATTATATAGTAAAATGACTAACCCGATGATTTGTTCTTTTCCATAAACAGTTCATCACCTATTACAAGAGGTGGCAATTTACGAAAGCATAAGATATCCAATAGTGGCTTTTTAGCTTTTTTCAAGCTTCGAAAGCTTTTTGAAAGGACAGCGGAACGAGGACGTGTTCGCATTCGGTCACAATACGAACGTTTCTCAACTTCTTTTTTTTTTCGTTTGACGTCCGTTTATCACACCGGAATTTTCGTCCGTGTTCGAAATGTTCAAAAGCCGGATATGCCAGACAAGATCAGGATAATATCACACTAAATGAGAATGAGCACCTGCTCTTCTATCGAAAGAGAACACAAAAAAGTCTTTGAGCAAGTTGGAAAAAGTTTCTCATAAATTGAACAGAAGCAAAAGAAAATTGTGAAAAAAAAGAACAAAAAGTAAGAAGAGATAGGTGTGAATGATGAAGCTCTACGAGGGCATATAAATGAAACGAACATTTCAAAAAGATATTATTAGGGAGAGATGGAATCTTTTGTTTTTCTCGAAATTCGGAAGCAGCTTGTATAGAAAATGATTCATTTGATGGTCAGCAATCATATTCCGGCTATGAGGTATGGTATCGGAAAAGATTTAAAAGCGAGAAAAGCTGATAGGAGGAGAAGAAAATGAAACTGTTTGTTTGAGTTAAGATTGAAATGACAACTTCTCTCAGATTAGGCTCTTAATACCTTTTCCAATTGACCATCATTATATATTATATGAAAATACCTCATTATTATCAGTTCGAATCATCTTTACATTTCATTGATTGTATACTAAACAAGGGTTTAACGGGGTGGAGGACGAAGAGAGAAAGCAGGAATGGACGGGTGGCGAGGTTTCGATACAACTTATTATAGGATTAGCCATTGAATTTGAATGAAATACAAAGGTCAGCTTTATCCTAATATAGTCAATTTGTAAAAATTAAAATGGATGGAAGAAACGAATAGCCAGCCAACTGGTCGAAACCCATCAGACAATTGTGATCATCCTCACTCTACTATGTTCTCTATTAATCTCATATTCTCTTTTACTTTTTCTATCTTTTTTTCTCTCATCTATTTGTGTACTCTCTTAAAATATGTAAATGTGCCCGAGTAACAGATGAAAGAGAGAGAAAAAAAGAAGAGAATGAGAGAGAGAGCAAAAGATCCACAAATGACCAACAACTGATAGATGATGGAGAGTGTAGACAAAAGTCGGCCAAACGTATAAACAACATACAAGGACGTTTTATTCAAAAATACTTCACAAAATATAGATATTAACCGGAAATTAATCATTTAATTATAAATAATTTCTTTGTCTTCATAATTGTTTTTGGTTTAACTAGATGGGAGGGATGGATGAGCAAAAGGTGTTCGGATGGTCTCTTTACTCGTGAGGTGAATGGTCAATCATCGGAATGATGAGTGTTCGGATCTTCTTTCTGATTCACAATCAAAAAAAAAGTCTTTGAAAAGCCGAGAAAAAGCTTCAGGTTGAAATTAAAGGAAAAGACACAACTGTTGCTAACAGAGACAAACAAGTTGTTCTTAATTAATGAGATGAATATCGTAAAAGTAATCAAATATCTAGAATATCTAAAGCTTCGAACGATGATAGAAATGTTAGGAAATAACAGAATCTCTCGAGAAATCTTAAAGCTGTCTGACAGACTGTATACGAATTCATTAAATTTCTTGTCTATACACGTATAGTTGAGAACGGAAAAACAGATCAGAGACACGGTTGAAAAAAAGGCGCCTAAGAAGCTGGCGGAATTCACAAAAGAGAGGCAAATCAGGAAGGTTTGGCCAGATCGTTGAGCCTACTGGTCGCCTATGTCGTTCAATGAAATATTTGCAGTCTTCTGCACCTTTCGATTCCGGAAAAGAGGACAAACAAATTTTTCAAAAGCTTCACTATAGTTCGAAGCCGATGATATCATAAACATGGAAAAAAGACAACAGTATAGGTAATACGTGGAGAGAAGGAGAAGGTAGTCAATTCTCTACTCATGCGTATGTTGATGTAAAAGTAATATGGAATGGGAAAAGCAAGAGATGTTACATAATGAACAACATCTGTATGTAACAAACTGTCCAAGCTTAACCAGATGTTTGAAGTTGAGAAAAAAAAGGTAAAGAATGAAGAACTTGGTTCGAAAAATGTTCCAAAAATGATTTCTTTTTAGTAGATTATAGACGGATTAGGTAGAGAGAGAAAGAGAGTGAAATGAAGCACAAAGTGTTTTATTGAAATCACAGGTGTGAACCGGCTTGAAGAGAAGAACGTGTGCCTGAGAGATTGAGAGATGGAACGATCAGATAAGTTATTTGTGTGGTTACTGAGGAAAATACACATATAAAGAGACATGAAGAAACAAAAGAAAATGGATGTAAAAGGTAATAGAAAAATACCATATAAGGTTAAGAGGAACGAGGTATAGTTTAGAAGAAGAAACATTAATGACCTGGAATGTAGACAGCCGATTGAGACTACAGAAGAGAAGAGAGATAAAAGTAAGAAATGAAGTTATAAGAGAGTAAGAGAATGATAGAAAATAGCCATATATGATGAGATTGTTCCGAATATGTGGAGCAACCAGCCAATAGCTGATAATCAGTGTTTGTTGTTAGCCGAAGGTCATTCATTTGCGTACACATAGTCAAGCAACTTTTGACATGGCTAACATGATAAAAAAGGTTGTAAAAATGAAGAAGGGAAAATTAAATAAATGACAAGTTGTTTATAAAAGAGATTATTTGATGAATTGAATGCAACCGGTCATTCTAATGGTTTAAAATTAAAATGAACTTGTTATAAAGAGAAGGAACGCGTGCTGCATGCAAATGAAGGTTTGCGTGGATTATGTTAATTAGGTAACTACTATGATACTACTTGAGAATGATGATGAATTATGATAGGTAAAAGGGTAATGATGAATATAATGGAATAATCAACAAACACATCCTTCATATGAATGATGAAGATGTGTTGAAGGCGTGAATGGTTGAGGGATAAGTATATTCGTTAACTATTACTGCGTGGTGAAGAAGATGGATAAGATATGTATAACATCTATCTGACGAGATCAAATTTCGGTGAATTTGGTAATAAAAACAGTTTTATTATTTCTAAGAACTTGACGACGCATAGTGATAAAAACAAAAATTCTTAATATTTCTGCTACCTTTTATGGCTTTTGCTAGTTTCTAGTCACTCGGATCGGTTCGCAATAGATGATATTAAAGAAGTTTTATGTGAATTTAAAGATGGAAATGTGGTGATATAATTTGGATGAATGAAAAAAAGTGAAAATTGTTATTTAAAAAATAAAAATATAGAAGAAATGCGTCCAAAAATGGAGAGGCGTTGTAAAAGTTGGAGAATGGAAGATCTCTAGGTCAGCTTAGGTCTATGTGTGACGTCATCGACGTAGATTAGAATATTTGATATGAGAATTAAATAAAGTTAATTTATATATAATTAACTAACCGGGTGTGATACATCGTACAATTGAAACAATATCTGGCGGAGCTAGAACAACTAACTGATTCAATCGTTGCTGAAACAAGTAGAATGAAGCTGCTTGAAGCTAATGAACAAAGCTCTCTTTCAATTCTTTCATTTTTTTATTTATTTTTTTTTCAATGATTTACAAACAAACAAAAACTCGTATTATAATGAATTTCAAAGAGAAAATCATTTGACTAAACTGGACAAATGTCACTTCATAACTTGTGATGTTCATTCATACATCTTTTGGTCAATTTCAAAGACAAAAAAGTGGTTTTGTACAGAGACAACATGACCATTTAAAGAAATTTTATGCAACCAACTAGTGAATTACCTTGTAAAACTTCCTTATAGCTTCTAACAGGGAAAAGAATATGCGCTGTTTGGTACTGAAATCTCGAGTTGAATCGATATCACCAACCACCATCAACGAAACATTTTTGGGATCACTGAAATGACTCTACAATCGTGTTGTCATAAAAAATATTTTATCTTTAATAAATCCCTTCTATTTTAAGTGAAATGGGCAGATACGAAGTTGATTCGGAGAAGAATCTCATAAAACTTTTGTTTGGAATGGAAAAATAAAGAAAATGTAAATTTTGATTGAGAAACGGTTAAAGAAAAAACCGGCTGTCTCCTCAGGCAGTTCATGTACTGCCATTGGAATTTTCAAACAGTTTTTCTCAATTTGCATTCGAATATGAAAGAGAAAAGGATAACCTTGACGTTTCTAACCATTATATTTCTTTTGTAAATTACATATTCAAATGGTTTAACATACATTTCCTTATATAGTAAGGTTAATAATAATCCGTCACATATTTCTTTGTATTGTATTTCCAAGTTCCTTCTGTTCGGAAGTCGCCAGAACTTCTCATCTACAATAGCTTTTGGACCTATGCAACAATCTCTGAAAGTAAACACAATGCATGTATATACATATAGATTTGGATAGAAGATGAAGCGTACTTGAGCCAGGCTCCAAGAGAGTCTTGCCAGAAATCAACTTCCGCGAAATCCATTATAGAATCATCTTAAACAAAACAATTTTCAAAAAACACTTCAATGAGAGACACAAAGTATGTTGAGAGTAGTAAAGACAAACAGTGATTGCGATATGTGAATGGTCATGCTCTATTAATCAAGTAAAATGATCAAGTTTAATATAAATGAACGAGAGAATGGCAAGTAGAAAGCCAAGTAGCACTGCATACGGTGAAACAACACATAAGCAGATATTATGAAAATTTACTGAAGCAAATTGCAAAAAATTTACAATAACTGAAATCAACAGAACGCGAGAAGCTTCTATACCTTCTTGTTCAGCACTCTCCCATTCTGACATTCGCTCATGAGGCATTTCTTTAGATGCCATTTTTTATCGTAACAGAACCTGATGTAAATGAGACGAAGCAAAATGAGGATGATACTCGTCTCCTCTCATTCGAAACGAATGACTTCAGAAAATGACGAAATAACTTATTCCATGCTGGCATTTCTTGGCAAAAGCTTTTTTCCCATTCAATTCAATTACAAAACTCTTATAAAAAGCAAAGAAAGCGATAACTTTCGAGAAAAGACAAACTTTGAATTTTATCAGAGAAAAAGGAGATGAAGAGAATAAGCGGGGGAAATGGTTGAAGGGGGATTCAATTCAACATTCCCTTATCGTTTTTCTATTTCACATACACAAATAAAATATAAAATAAACATTATGAAAATTTACAAATAAAATAACAGTTGATTTTGGATGGAAGAATATGTTTGTATCCTGATTTGGTCAATTCAAAACGAAAACAATGTAAAGGTCGCACAGACCACAAACCCTCTCAGGTAAATGGCAACCAAAACAAAACAAAAAAAGTAAAATTAGCTATGTGAGATAAATAAATCCTAATTATTGGACCAGTTTGTGTTTGAATGTTATGAGTGAGTCCAGTGAGCACCCAAAAAAGGAAATGAGGAAGTCCATTAATCGGATCAAATAAATGTAATGAGAAGCTGATTATCGCATTCGATGCAACATTTTTCAAATAAAAATCTTAATGGGGGGTCAGCAGTCGTATTCAGTCATGAGCAGGAAAAGCCATAACCATGTGTGTGTGAGTGTGTGTGATTTATAGGATAATACACCATATAAGAAATATTCTTAATTATCTTCAGCTCAGAATGAAATATTGAAATAGAAAGCGTGTCAACACGGGAAGATAAAGATTGTAATCGCCTCAGGAACTACACACAAATACTTTGATGAACAAAGGTGCAGACCGCGCAAATATTTTGGTGACATGATCAGAAGTGAAGGAACTGATCAAGGAGAGACGGTTGGATTCATCAAACTCTGCGATGAATTATGAATTTGCAATCGAGAATACAATGAAATACTATGGATGAAATAGAATTAACAGCTTCTTCTACAATGTAACACAAATGATATTTTCTAATAACTTTCATCTTTATCTTATATATCTCTTTGACATCTTTCGTCAGCAGTTGCTTACTCAGCTAAATGAGTCTTTCATTCATCTCATCATCAACAGTTACTACGCTCATTAGACCAAAAACAACTTTTTTTTGAAAAAAAAACAGAACAACGAGTGGAGTAATAGTGAACGCTGCTTGTGAATACAACCGCTCTGCTGTGGCTTTTCAATTAAAATAAAATGGATGAGAGAGGAGGAGATTTACGTGAAGTTCACGTGAATCGTGTTTATGTGAACGGAACACTTACATATTCACATTAAAATAATGATGATGTTATGAATAATCAATAATATAATTAAATAAGACAAATGGATGGATGAAGCTGAGGGCTTCTGCTTCATTGGCTAACAATACTTGGAAGCGAAAAAAAGTAGAAAACGATATTCACCTTTGTATCCGAACTATTGAATGTCCTTAAATGGATAGTTAGCAGGTGGTACTAAAGGACGCATAAAGCAAGTAGAAAATCGTCTTTACGGATAGATAAAACGCTTGAACAGACGTTCATTCGGAAAAATGACCAACAAGGGGACAGATGAAAGGTATAAAAAGAGGATTGAAAGAGAATTGAAAATGGGCAAATTAGTAATGAAAGTTGGTGATAGAGAATAGACAACTTAAGCCGTTCGAAACTTTACAATAAAATAGTTGGCCAATTGTAGATTTTTCTCCTTTTTTTTCTTATTTTTCGGTCACATTAAATGAAAATGCAAATTAGCGACCTTGAAAGAGAGAGAAAGGCTCTTGTGACTAAGAGTCTAATTAGACGGTTAGCAAAACTCAGAGAAAAAATATATATAAAAGCAGTTCGTTTGAATGAAAAAAAAACCTTTTTGTTCATTGACCTTACGCTTAATGCACCGATTGGTATTGATGAAAATGATCTGTTAACCACTAATGAATGCTAATAAGCAATTTCAAATGAAGCTTAGACAACGGATTATGCAAATCTTAGTAAAACATTGTATTTCGGGAAGGAACACAACTAGGTCAACCTTAAGCTTTTTATATATTAAATGCTAAAACTGCTTATGGTATTGGTTTTGAAAAAAAACGGTTAACGAGCCAACAGTGGAACGGAAAAAAAATAAAACTTGGATGAAATACTATCTTAGAAGCTATGTACATATAGATGGAGATAATTCAACATTAAATCTGACGAGTATTATAATGGAGATAATTAAAAACATAAATTTGCAGAAAGGTAACGAACTCAATTTGTATGTAAGGCTATGCTCTCATGGATTAAAGCCGACCGTGTCGTCATGTATTGATTGGCTTCTTTGACCTAAGGTACCCAGCATATAGCCAAAGCTAACCTGGTCAAGCTTTCTCATCCATCTCCTCATTCTGCTTGACCTCTCTCCAACCATTCCAATTCTCTCTTCGTTCTCTCTACTTCTTTTCCTCTCAAAGCTCTCTCGATTTTCAACTCTCTCTCTTTGTCCATATGTAATGGTTAACTGGACCTTCTCCTTCACACAACTCTGAGTTGAATATATTAGACACGACGGATATGGTACGAACGCAATTATTTTCAAAGAGCAGGTGGCTTCTGCAGAAACGTCGTTTATCCTCCATGAAATTTTCGGTCCAGAGAATGTTAAACGGAATGAATTAGGAGTTAAGAGTTAATGTCAATATGAAACTATACTTAATGATTGGAAGTAGCAATAATTTGATAAAAAAAAGAAAGAAAAGTCTTATCACATAGGAGGTGTTGAAATTTATCATTTTTGAATGAATCATTAGTAATTCTCCATTTGATTGATAAGTTCTTATAAAAATAAAATGATTCTTCAACAACTAGAGAACGTCTTGTTCCGTATCCCACAAGTTATGACCTCACTATCGTATTTAACTAACATTCAATACGACAATCAAAACTGTGAGTTCTAACTAGCAGTTCCTAATCCGTACCTTCGAAGTCTACAATGACAAAACAATATCTTATCATAAGAATGAAGTTAACAAGCTTTTTGAACATATGCAAACTAGAGAGAATAGGTGTGAGGCTATTCAGAGGGATATCAACAAATGGTTTTTTCCAACCTTTCATTACTCATTCCTCTGACATATGAGGGAGTTTGAAAGGAAAAACGTGAGAAACATTCAGAAGGTGATTTCTGCGATAGTTTAGAGAAGAAAAAAAATTTATTTGCGTTTATGAAGAAAATATGAAGAGGGTTATGAGAGAATTTTTAATCTTTTAATAGTTGGTTCAGTTCATATAATAGGAGATGAATAAGTGAGATAATAAGACGAAGACGATCTGACAGCGAATCTGCCTTTTCAAAACTTTTTTTTAAATTCAAATTATGCTAAGACACACCTTTAATACACTTTTTTTAAATAACTAATTCAATGGATGAAGATGTTATTTAGATAAATCTATGTTTGTCATCTGCATTGGCAAAGAACATTCATCCGAAATAGCAGATTCTAATCTGTGAACGTAGAATAAAAAAGTAAAAAGTGAAGGAGAAGTTTGACAAAACAAAATGTTAAATTCATGGTCAATTGAATGAGAAAAAACGAGAACATGTCCAATTGAGCCTCAGAAACACGATGAAAGTTATCTTGCAGAATGTTGATTGTATACAGAAAAAACTTGAAAGTTCATATACCAATTGGTTGAACAGATAAAATAAATTTTGAATGGCATTGGAATATGCAAATGAGTTTCACGCTGCCTGTCACGTCAAACAGTATCATTTTCATTTTTTGTATTGATAGCGGAGTGAACGGTTGCATGTGGGAGAATGGAACATTGCTGAACTGCATTCTAAGAATAAATTAAGAGATTTCCTCTTCTTTGATACTAGTTGATTGTGTGAAGTAGAGGGGGAAAGAGAGAGAGAGAGAGAGGGAGTGAGAGAATGAAAACAACAATAAAAGAACAAGCTTTCAAAAGAGAAAAAGTAAATAAGCTTTAATTTACAAGGAAAAAAAAAGAACAAAAAGAATATGAGTAAGAACATGTTTGCTTTAAGTTGGAAATGGCAAGAAATGGATTTTCAAATTCAATGAAAACTTTTTGCTATTGAGATGTCAATAACCATCAAAATCTTTTAAAGGGATAGATGGAGGTGAATAGAGACGAAAATGTTCTGAAATACAGAAGAATATTCTCTTTCATAATGAAGAAATGTTTGATTTATTCAATAAATGAACTAATACATAGGGCATGTTCATATAGCAGATAGAGAGAGGGATGTGAAGAAAGACATGGAGAGAGAGAGAGAAAGAGTTCAAACGAAACCTCTTCGAAATACCGAATCGGAAATGTCTCACAAGTAAAGAGTTCCAAATGGGAAAAAAATTGGATTGTAATGACAGTGTGCTAATGGTAGTTAACGGACAAGCTCTGAACGATGAAAAAAGGCGAAATTAAAGGTTGATCATATGGGAAGAGGGGGGTTTCTGGTTGAACATTCACTTTCTAACCTGATGAAACCGGAAGGATTTATGTCGATAGGAATTGACGAATAACGTAAATACTGGAAAAAAAATGATTGTTCGAGAAGATTTTGGAACGGTTTGTTGGCTCAAAAAAGGCTGATACGCAAAAAAATATAAAAATAAATAAATTTAATGTCTATGACACATTGTGTTTCTGGCTTATGGTATGCATAAACACGAACAGGTATTACATTTCGGAAGTTGGAATGTCTCCCAGTGAACTCAAAAGCTTTGTTGCTATTGAGAGAAGATCGGTATGAAAAATGAAATATATGAAAGATGAAAGTGAAAAGGATTATCAGAATTTCAATGTTGACCTTTAACTTCAGAATATCGTTGGCAAATAAGGAGATGTTACACATACTGTTTGAGGAAAGGACTTCTTTTTCAGAAAAAAAAATAAAAAAGCTAACACGTCAGTTTACGTTTGAAGACTCGAGACAGTGAATATCATAACGCACAATATGATCTATAACTCCTTTTTGCTCAACATTTGAACAGGATCAAGCTTTTCATGTTCCATAAGTTTCTAGCTTAAAGTACTTGAAATTGCGCCAAGTGACCGCAGACAAGAATTGTGATCTGGTTAGAGCCTGTTGAACAACTTCCGGAGCAAAAGAGTCAATACATGCTATATCAAAGACATTCATAGGAACTATCATTACGTTTTTCTCTTTTTAGTACTGAAAAACACCGACAAAAAAAGTTTTTTCTCATCTCTGTCTTCAGAGATTTTGTATGAGTTTCTATATTAATCACAAGAATCTTACAGTCTTTCTGACACAGGTTCTAGATGTCAGCTTGTATTTGTTTGTTTTCTTCTTTCAGAATTTCTAATACGTAACGTAATCTTTTCTGCTTCATCTGTCTGTCGTCACAAGCTTATTTCCTATCAAATACATATTTCAAAAAGAAAATATTCTTGTCATCTTATGTGAACGAGAATATAGGAGTTACATTCGGTTGACAGTTTTGAAAACTTCAAAGTACGAGAGCGGACAGAGTTAATAGTGTACTACGCCTTCGCTATGGAGTTACATGTGTATGATTGTCTCTCATAGTAAACGACAACAGGATAGAAGTTCATAGCATAGTTAAACAGTTATACAATGAATAAATATGATAACATGAAACGGTAAGTGTAAATCAAATTAGCTCATACCAGGAAAATGTGTCTCTATTAATAGGAAGAGAAGGATACATGCCTTGTCTCATAATATTTCCAGCTGGAGTTGCAGAGAACAAGCTCTGGTGAGGGTTTAGAGCCTGTAGAATCAAAGATAAGATGAGCGAAAGTTACTGCAAGATCACCTTATTGAGTTGCTTCTCTTGCTTTATAATCTTTCATAAATTCTGCATGTATGTGTTTCTTTGCTTTCTCTGAATCCAGAGGATATCCTTAATTTATTTAGATATATTTTTATTGAGGAGTGATGGAATGGTATGATGATATGGAATTGAGGGATAATGGGAATGTGGAATAAAAAAATATCAGAAAAACAATTTATCTAATAAATAGAGACACAAATTAATACCTATAATTGAAGAATTCAATTAATAAAAGTGGAGATACATGAAGAATAGATAATGTTTATAAGAATCAGGGTACTATAGAAATTCTACTGGAACAGGTGGAACAGTATAAATCAATTATTGGTAAACAAGCTGAAAAGCATAGGACCGGGCTTGGAATGACCATTCTCTCAAAATTTTGAACCAGACGCAACGCGACACGCGAACGCGTTAAGCAAGAAATTTTTTATTTTTATCTTTAGTTTTTTTCTTATAACTAAATCTTTTATTCTCCGTTCATTACTTATAACTAAAACTTTCATTTTTGTAGGAATGCCCAAGAAGTTCTTGGCGAATGGCCATTCATTCACGTGTAATGATAATTCATCATTCGATGACATAAGAGTGCTCTTTAAAGAGAATGTTACTCTTGATAACTTAGAAAATTGGAGTTCAAATGTATGTTTCATTCTAGTGATAAATGTTCCAACAATTAAAATTTTTTTTTTTTTTAGGAGGACATTTTTATAATGCACAGCGACGCGTACGGTTCGTTGAACTTTCGTGCTGCTGAATATTTAGAGATCATAAACGAAGTCCAAATCTTCGTACAGGACTTCAGGAAGTTCGATAAAAAAATAATACGGAATGAATTCAACGACACGTTCATTTCCGTACGACACCCAGAAGTTGAAGTCAGAAAGGAGGCTAGAATCCTTAAGCTTGGTGGATTTAGTTTTAAATGTGAATACTCGGTATTTGTTTAGTTCATGTTCATCAGTATTGGTTCACTAATTTTTTTAAACTTTCAATTCTAAAGTGTCAAATTCTGTTAAATAAATGTTATTTGAAGATTCAGTTGTTTAAAATATTTTATAATTTTTATTGAATATGGCGTTCTCTTATAGATAAGACGTGAACATGGTGTTTGAATGAGATGAAGAGTTTCATGTGTATGATTGTCTCTCATAGTAAACGACAACAGGATATAAGGTTATAGTATTATTGCTAAGATGGCACAACATTTATACAATGAATAAATATGATAACATGGATGAAAAATACAAGAAGAATCATAAATCACAAATGGTAATTGTTGTGATTAATTTTGGGAGATTATAAGAAGGGCGAGAATGTGGAATAGAACCGTTTTGAAAATCATGGTAATGGTTATCTTCGGCAATAAATTATTGAGACAACTTGATTTGATATGAATTTTCAATTTTATTCATTTCTAATCAAGTTTAACCGAATAAGGTATGAAGTACTATGAAATACATATATATGGATACGGTAGTCTCTCTGAGCTTTTTCTCGAAAACTCTCACAACTTCGGCTAGTAATTTGTTCTATGTTAAGCCTTATATTGATTGAAAGCTATCGAAGTGTATTCTGAAGAAAGTTTGTTCCATGAAAACAATCGTCTAAGCTTAGAACTAATGTTTGCCAAAAAGGAGATTACTTTTTGACGAGGAAGGACAAAATATTTTCTGAAGCCTCGGTTTAGTGAATCAGTTCAAGATGAAGCTATCATTGAACGAAAATTGAACGAAAAAAACAAATCTTACATACACGCTATCATATGGTTAACTTTGTTGGTTATAATTCAAATTTGAAATGTTAGCAGTTTGTTGGCAGCTCATCCTCAGGGCTAAAGATTTTTGGTAAAAATCGTCATCGGCTCCAGCGAATTGTGTTATTGACGAGCTGAAGCTGGAAACATTAGAATGAGGTAACATGGCGAGAAAAAAATATTTTTAATTATATATATACATGAGTATTGCGTAGTAAAGGTGTTAAGCCGTTTAACCTCTTGAGCTCAGGTTAATACTCGCTTGACTCATTACAGCATTAGAAATCTGGTCTTGGTCATGTCAGGACAAACCAAGCTGTTCAAGATTATTTTTAATTATTAGCTTTAACTTACTTAGTAATAGGTGAGGTAAATGAATTGGCCGAGTATGGTGGTGTGGCTGTTGGATATGGCATCTGGCGCGGATAAGTTGGATACCTGTGTGTTTAATTGGTAAGTGTAAATCAAATTAGCTCATACCAGGAAAATGTGTCTCTATTAGTAGGAAGAGAAGGATACATGCCTTGTCTCATAATATTTCCAGCTGGAGTTGCAGAGAACAAGCTCTGGTGAGGATTTAGAGCCTGTAGAATCAAAGATAAGATGAGCGAAAGTTACTGCAAGATCACCTTATTGAGTTGCTTCTCTTGCTTGCGGTGTTTGGCCCGACGGTTTTGAAACCACACCTGAAAGAAAGCGGTTTCTGTCATTCTTCTGGATAGTTTTCTTGATTTCCTATGTTCAATAGAATTATATTCTTTCATAAATTCTGCATGTATGTATATGTTTGTCGTTTCTCTTTTACATTTTCTTGCTCACACACACACACATATAGACAGGAGAAACGATGAAGAAAAGCGACATTGGCTTTGGGTTAGGGTGGAGAGAGAGAAATGTGGCGATAATTCAATTGGGTGCCGTATGAGAGCTGAACGAAGAAGGATTGATTAGAGATGGATAGAAGAAGAAAAAGAAGAAGAAATACAGAGGCAGAAGCACACACAGTTATCTCCTCTTTCTCTTCTTTTTCTTATTTTTATACTATCTTATTTGAAAGACGCTGCAATAGATTCGAAAGAAAGAGATCTGAGCTGCAGAATGAAAATTTTTGATTACGGTAGTGAATGATCAACATTATGACTGCTCAGGATAGTTGATTGTCAGAGTGGAATTGGGTGCAAAATCGGAGATGAAACTCAAAAAAGAGCTTTATGAGAGATATTTTCTTTGAATTGGATGACAAATGTTTAAATGAATAATCGTCGAATGCACTTCTTAAGAACATTCCGGAGAGAATTAACTATTTGTTGGCACTCAGCTTCTTCTGAAAGAAATATTTTTCAGATTCCCCTCCGATACAAGTCTATCTGGACTTGTTAAAACATTTACTGCAAAATAAATACAGAACATTTCTTATAAAAAAATGTTCGTTACAACTTTTCCCCAGATGTTCAATAAAATTCCAAGTGTGTGGTAAGTTTCCGAAAGAGCACAGCTAATCATGTCTAATTGTGCTCTTGGTCCGGTAATTAGATCAGTCGGAGCTTGATATCAAGACAGGACACGAAATCGGCATTTTCCTTTCCAGCTCCCTTTTCTGACTTGACGTCCCTCGCGCCGACTGAGCATCCGAACCCAAATTGTGCTGTCGTCAGCCACTTCTGGCTACCGTATACCCAGCTATGGAAAAGAACCAGACTTTAGAAGGAACTGCTGAGCTATTTCCTTTTCTGAAGCCCTCGAGGCAAAGACTGACAAATATGAGTGTGGTTGATCGATAAAGGCTATAGAGAAGTTGTGAAGCAAGTGAAACCTAGTACAAAAATAAGTTGCAGAATATTAGTAAAAAGCCAGCTCGGAACTCATCTTATACCTAAGATCAGACATGTTTTTGAAAAGGAACTCTCTCCTTCTAAGAAATTGAGTTTTGATTTGAGAAATAGGGTTACACAGAGCTCTTCAGCCGACAAGCAAGTATGAATATGTGTTCCGTCTTAACCCAATACATTAAATAGAATTTGGTTTATTGCATAAATTATACAGATTCGATTCTCGGCCACCCATTGTGAGAAAAGAAGTTTCAGAAGGGTATTCCCCCATTTCAGTCAGAAAAGGAACTGTTCCTTTTGCTTGTTGAAACATATTTCTTGCACATTCAACTGTCGAAATAAATGTTCAACAAATGACCTCGTTCAAAAAGTTTCATCTGTCATATACTATTGAGAAAAAAAGATTAGGACAGTGCTGGTAAAGCTTAGGAGGAATAAAGTGGAGATAGCAGATGCTCTTACACCCTAGGGGTCCAAGAACAAGATAAGAAGTAGAGGAAATAAGAAGAAAAGGAGCAAGAAAGACCCTGAAGAAGAGTTTCAACCAACAAGTACAGAAAAATAACTATTCTTCATAGATTAGCAATTACTTATTCTTCCAATAGAAATTAGCACACATGTCAATGTTTTGTTTGATACCTCATGCTCTTGTGATCACCCAATACACCATATACGCATCTTGAGGTCAAAAGGCAACACTAACCTGTGTTTTTGAGATTCTTCTCCCTAAACACAGTATCCTCTGCAGGGTGCCATAACTAATTCTCTTCTCTCCTCCTTCCCTCTCACAATGTCTTGCTTGGCCTAGTCGACAGCTATATCGCTTATTATAATCCGAGTCTCAAGGCGATACGGTAATTGCTTGGCTGTCTCATAATTGGCGGGTCTATGAAGCTTAAATAGACAATTGTTTTTCGTTACATATTTTGGTGTATTGTACGGAAAAGCCTCAGGACCAGGCCTCGAAAATTGGATTTAGGACAGACGATGACCAGGTGTTTCACAATTGGATTAAAGTTTGACATTTGGTTTGAGAAAAATAACTATTAGTGCCTTGACTCTCATACTCATCTGGATGGTTGAAGTAAACATACTTGAATTCGAGCTTCGTTCAATTTAGTGATTCTAGCTAATTCTTCTCGAACATAAATATCCGGATAATGGCTTTTTTGGAAGGCGTTATCAAGTTCTGCTAATTGTTCCTGAGTGAAAGTAGTTCGATGACGTCTCCTACAACTGAAAGCAAAACTTTTGATTGTTTCATTGAGTTGTCACTGGAATACCTGGCAGGAGTGTTTGGTACGCCTGCAAGACTGTTCGAGAAAACATTCCCCACATTTTCAGATTTGATTTTTTTGAAAGCTCCTTCGGTTAAATCTGAATAAAACATAGTAAGGTCACATGTTCTTCTGTACACTTTCATATTTCCAGATAGACTTAGTATTACTTGTTATTCTCTTATTATTAAGGTTATCCAATGGAGTGGAGGATTAAGCAACAAGTTAATCATAAGGACAGTTGTTCTATAGAAATCTACAGAATAACATAGATAGTTACTTAATGAATAAAACTGTTCTGAACAGTTTTGTATAAAGACAGAGACAGATGTGTGAAGATGAGGCTTAAATGTGCGCGAAGACGTTGAGTCAATTGTCCCTCTCCAATTCCTTCTTCCACCAAGGAGTTACAAATGAGACAGACTTTTAAGGAGGTTATACGAAGAGAGAAAGAGAGAGAGAGAGAGAAAGATAGAGAACTAGAATGAAGATTGTTTCAAAAGAACAGACTGACCAAAGTAACAGAAGAAGATTGAGGAAGATACTCGAGAATTAGCTTCAAATTTGGAACAGATATTCATCTGTCTCCTTATACTAATCGACTACGCTGTTTCTTAACCGATTAGGAGACTCTTCAGCTCACAACAGGCATCAGCTTATTCCAACTTAATCTTTGTCAGATGCTGACAGTTTCGTGTTGCAAAAATGATATCCTTATATATATTTTTTAAAGCGGCCATTTTTACTTACAAATTTCAAAACAATCAGTTTTTGTGAGAAAAAGGATGTCCTGAAACGTTCAGCAATGAGTGAAACGGCACACACATACACACACAAGTAACATCGAAAACATCGTTATGCGTCAACTACTGAACACACAAAATATTTTTTTGGAAGAAGCGCATTTTTCTTTTTCTCATCTTCGTTGTTCAGCATAAAGAATTTAGAGAAAAGCTATATCATAACCGGCAAGTGTAACAGATAGCCTCAAAATATTTTGATTCAATCTGAGTTGGAAAAATAGGTAAAATCTTCAGAAGCTATAGCGTCTAACAGTCGATTAGTCGCTATGTGCCAAAATGAGAGACAACTGGACTGAGCAAAGAAGGTTTCTTTAAGAAACCGTAATCTTAAAGCTAATCTAACGCATGATATATGATGGAAAACTAGCGTGCAATACGGTGCATAATAACTTTAAGAACTGAGAAGAATACATGCAAAGTTGTCGCGTTGAGAATTGTTAACATTTGTCAAAAATATAAAAAATTAAAAACGAACCTGTAGCTGATGGATCTCCTAATGGTCGTAAACTAGCACTCACAGCATCCTGAGGTGTACCATAGTAGACAGAGAAATCGTGAAGTGCGGCACCAAGATCTTTGGCTTTATTAGAGACATCCTGTAAAATAGTGAGAACGTAAACTTGCAATCATTCCCCATTGAGAATCTTCAAAAGTGAATGATGGATTGTGCTTAGAGGTACTGTGTTCCGATCAGTCAGGTATGTCAAAGAATGTTATTTTGAAAAGCAAAAACTAAAGCGAAAAAATATGAAGAGAAGAGCTAAAAACCGAAACAGCGAATGCGAGATGCATGCCTGTGTATGTGGTTGTGTGTTAAGCCCCAGTCACTTCACAATCAAATTTCCATAATGAGTTTATGAGACGAAATATGGGCAGAAAAGTTAATTATTGGACCTCTTACAGTAGGGATGAGCCATAAAGAACACACTTAGATGAACGCTGATTGAAGAACTAGGTGTGAAATGAATTTACGAGAAGCGATAACTTCATTGAACGTATTCATTTTTTTCGCGGTAAATGAGTTTATGGAAAAAAAACATACCTGAGAAGGCTGACTATTTGTTGTCGTTGTAGTTGTAGATGTTGAGTTATCAATTGATTCACTCATGATACGTTAACGTACAGCTGCCTTCTGGTTGTGACTAAAAAAGGTGTATGAGCACTGAACTGACTGGGCTGGGCCTCGGGTTTGGGCTGGGCCCTGGACGATGAACGAGAGAGAGAGGGGCGAAAGAAGAAGAATGAGAATAAGAGGGAGAAATGTAGTAACTAAACCATAGAAAATATTTCAAAGAACATTAAAAAAAGATTAAATGAATAAGTGATAGGTAAAGACATTAGAGAAACATCTTCAAACTAATAGAAGCGGCAGTGTGTGAGAGAGAGAGGATATGACAAGATTTGACTTTTGAATTGATTTTGATTATTTTGAAAATCGAGTTTGGCTCTATGTACTTTCTGTATTAAAAAAAAGAAATTGTATTTTCGAATAAGATAAGAAAATTAAGAGAATTTGCGGAAGACAAGAGAGCTTAAGAGTGGATAACAGCAAGGAATGATTTAATTTACTTAATAAAATAGAGAAAGTTAATGCAGTTGTGAAGGAACAGTATGAAGAATATAAAATCAGAAGGTTATAAGACAATCATCAATCTATCACATAATAAACAATATAAATTATAAAATTTACTATAATTCTTTAGGTTTTTAAGGAAACAAGATTTTCTTGACAGTAAATGAACGTGAGAGAACAAGACATCTTCCACATGGACTACCGTATGCCATGGGCCTACTGCTCTTTACTAGATGGCTGGGACCTCCCTCTTCTCATCTGCCATGTTCTCTTCAGCCTAACTTGAAGCTCGTGGAAACAAGAGCATTGTATCTCTCCATAGCTTGACGTGGTCTCTACGAATAAGCTCCGCCTTAACGGAGCTGCTTGATTGGCTCGACTGATCCAATTATCAGCCACTCGGGCCTTTTTCCATAGGAGGAAAGAAGCAGGCAAGGCTGTTCGATCAGCTTACCCTGAAGGCTAGGAACAGGCAATATAGGGGCTAATATAAAGAAGAAGGAGGAACAGAGTACTGATTCGGTTATGATAATGTGATGCTTTCAAAGATGGAATACTCTTATAAGTAGCAAGACCAGTATGGAAGATTTGCCCTCGTTGTAGGCTCAGCTGAAAACTTTGTTTTAAAACTTATTTTTCCATCATCATTTATTATAAGTTAATAATAATTAGCTTATTTGCATCTATCGTTGTCTACTCTATCGAATAAAGGGATGATAAGTTGAAAGAATTTGGATTAAGTAATTGAATGAAGTTCGTCATCTTCTTTTCATTTGTTCCTTCATTCAACGCTCAGCTGCTTGACCACCACAGATATTCTTCTTCATAAACCTATAACTCATGAGAAATTGAGCTAAAATTTTTGTCTTCTGATCCCCAACTCATCTACTTTAACGCTTCTCTCCATTTCCTGACCATCCTCTCAGTTTATTTATCCGCATAGAAGAGAATGTGAGGAAGCCTATGAAAAGTAATAATTCTTTTTGTTATTAAAAAATGTCTTCATCTCTCCGAAGAGAAATATTCGGTAAAACAGCATGACAGCCGGATATTTTATTTTTGTCAAAGAGAAGAGTATCATCTACTGCGCATTATGCATGTGAATAAAGGGCTCTCAGATTGCGCAAGTCACAAGCCAAAAAGACATTCTAGCTCATCGAGATGATCATGATGTTCGTCTGGCTCCTTATTGGTATTCCTTGAGAGGTGAAGTGCTCGTCGATAGAATAATAATTCCATGTCAAAACTACACATCTTCGAATTTCGTATCCTTTCATGTATCCATGACCATCATTCTAACACTTGAAGAGCTTGTCGGCGATTTAAGATGATTTTTTGTGGAGCATCTGACAATTAATGTAATTGAATTACATATACACATATATACATATATATAACATTAAGGATTAGTGAGGTTTACTTGTTATAATATTTTCTTTCATAAATTACATCATTTCATCTTGTTTTCACCGCAAAGACCATTTTACCGCCAAATATCGGAGGTGGCTAGCAAGATATTTTTCTTCCATCAACAATGCATGTTTTTCCCTAAATTCTTTTAACTGTTAATTAAATTCTGATTGCAATTCACTGCTTGAACCTCTTTTATGTTCATAAACTTGATTAATTGAATCAAGAGTTCCTTTACTCAATCAAGCTAGCTTCTTGACAGCTTAAGCATAGCATTTAAAACTTAATTTCTTATCCGTTTTTTGACTCAAATTATGTGACCTTAAATACATTCAGATTTGACAGTCAATGGAGAGTTCGTTAATGAGATATAGACTGACTTTCTCCACATATAATTAGCATGCAAAAAGTGGACATGTGTGTTACTATTGTGGATGACTAGCTATCTAAGCATCTTCTTCTGCCAGCCCAACCATCGAGTCAACGACAACAGACCTCCTGCTCAGTTCTTTGGTTCTTCTGAAAACCCTCTTTTTGACATCCTCTAAGACTTTACAGACTGGCCTCATCTTATTCTTCTCCTATGCCTTGTTTAGCTAATTAGTCAATGAAGCGCGATTGTTTCCTCTTACTACCATTGTTGACTTTCATAAGCAGGCTGGCGGTAACATCTGCGACTACTGTACTTATGATCAAAAATAATATTTAAAAACAATTAGTTATCTGATAAATAGATAAGAAATAATTGAAAAAGTTTCAAATGAGTTATTAACTTTTGATATCCAGATTATTCAATTTGCATAATCTATCATACAATACTTCTTGTTCACGTAGACCACGTGAAATGACGTGTCATGAAACTCATTACAATCACGTCATTTGTGATTCGTAGAATGCATAGAGCGGTTGATAGAAAATTGCAAAATTGAATAGTAATTGAACATATTAAGTATGATATAATTGAAAAAATAACTAATCTCTCTCTGCTGTAGACAATGCTTATCCACATACTTACGAGATCATATTCAATTATACAGCCAAGAATATAATATAATCAAAGTAAGATATATGTAAATCAAATAATAAAAATATATATCAAACTGTTAAATAAAATATTATAATATTGACTAAATTTAAATGAAAAATAATTTATATCATCCATGCATCCACCATAACTCTCCAGAGAGATCTAATAAGTACTCCAATTCAATTATGGATTCATAAATGGCTGAAAATGAAAGATTATCTTCAATCACACACATATTGGTACTGAAATCAATTTGTTGTTCTGTTTTTTTGTCCATCATCATTTGCAAAAATGTTTAAAAAGAAGTTTGTAATTGGACATAAACAAAACTATACAATTGACCGCCAAATCGTGTTTGTTTGAAGCTTCTGCCCTATGAATAATTCAAGGAAAATGATTAAAGCTGAGCTATGAAATGTTGCAATTGATGGATTGATGAACAACAAAACTGCAAATCGCAAAAAAAAAAGTTTTTTTTTCGTCTTTTACTTCCTTCTTACTTACACTGATACACACATACGCATAGAAACACACACACACACACAAGAACATCAACGAAAGTATCGAAATGGAAACGTTCATCCCAATCAAGCCAATAAGCTTTTGCTTCTTCTTTCTTGTTCGCTCTTTTTTTTTATTCAACAGAAAAATCAAAAAAAAAGAACTTTTGACTTTGATTTGGCGAATTATTCCTAAACAGATAGCTAACACGATGTATTTTGGGTTTCGTCCATGTCATCTGGACTTTGAAGTTACTTCGTTAGGCCCATCTAACATTGAATTCTCTTTCCCTATCCTTTCTTACTCGTACTAGATTTGATACCATATTGACACTCTGTCGTCTTGCAAATTTCAACAACTGCAACAACTTTTGAAAATTTACTATTTTTTTTGTTCATTTAGCATATTTTATATAATATAAATGTATTGTTCGAATGTCTAACTGACTTCCTTCATCTGAAACTTTTTTTTAAGCTTTTGGTATGATTAAATGGCTTCGACTGGTCCTCAATGGAGTCTTTACCCATTGCTAGCTATTATAGCCTTTGTAAGTTTGCCATTCAACTATAAATGTTTTGAACTTTATAAAATTGATAAACTTTCAGTGCGAGTTCTCTTGTGGCTTGGTTCATTTAACGTTCTGTCTCCCTTTCTATTTTCTTTTATTACCAATTATTAATGGAGTTCTTGGTTTGTTGGCTTCTTTCCATGCCATATTCCTTCGATATCCTAATAGGTAACATGATTTTGATGAAAAACAAAAGAAAAATGCTTTTGCAGATGTGATTTCCTTCTACAATTGATTTGCACTTCCTTAGCCTTTTGGTTCGTTATAACATCATGCATGGAATCATATTGTTTGGGCGAATATAATAGTTACGAATCTCTTCAAGTTCATCCTTTTCACTTTCTCATTTAAGAAGATGAGCAAATCAGTCATGATGGCGTTTGTTATGGATTGAAATACAGAACAAACTCATTCGTTCTTTCATGTTTCGATTTTTTGGGTCCTTTACAGCTTTCGTTACTTCACAAACTTGGATGGGAGCCGAAAGATAGAGACGGAATACGTTTCTTCATTTCATGTTCTTTAAGCATTTTATCTGTTGTTCACTTATGCTGCACAACAGCTTTAACCTTTTATAGTGCTATTGAGACGAAGTATTGACTTTTTAATTTTATAATTATTTTATTGAATTTTATAGAATTCGACTATATTCATACCATTATCAAGTTGTCGTCGGTGTATTTGTGTTCATTACTGGTATATTTCATCTTCGGTAAGCGCATATATTTGATTTAAAAAAAAGATTCCACACAGCTATTGCTGCACATTTTTCTTTATGGGCTTACCTCTTCTGATTGGAGCGTATTCCATACTACAAGGTTCCGTTTGACATTCGGTGGCAATCACATTTCATCACGCAATTAGGTTCAATCACTTGGAGGACGCGTTGTCACGGCTCTCTTACACGAGCAATGAATATCATTGGCTCAGCTGTATCATTGTTGCTATTCGCATCGACAATATTTGGTTTATTCTGCTGGTTTCATCGGTAACCATCATCTAGTGATGTGATGAAGGAAGAAGCATTATCTTATTCAGAGATCAATTACCCAAAATGATTACTCGACATTGCCATTGGAGACCAAAATCAGAAGAATATTGTCTACGTGTAATCCATTTCTCACTACCTTATATAGATTGGCTTCCGGAAGAGACAGATCGAGAAATAGCTGTTGTTCAGGTCTATTCTTACTTTTAATTAAAAGCAATAAGATACAAAAAAACATTTTATTTATTTCAGATAGCCGTCTATTCTTTTCTGTCAATTCTTTCATTATTGCAATTCAGTTTCTCAATGAGATCAGCTTTTTCAACGAAACATGTAGCTCTTTACTATTAAAATTATCCAATAAATCTTTCCTTTTTCAAGCAGTTTTAATAATATTAAACTACTCAGAGGACGATTGACGAGAAATGTTTGAAAAAAAATAATTTTCTTCTTTCTTCTCTCAGTCTCTTCCTATCTTTCTACCTCTCTCTCTTTATACATCTCTCTTTCTGTCTCTCTCTAACATAACATATATCTTGAAGAGCTTTTTCATTTTCAAAAGGCATATGAGATTATCATAGGCAATTGCTCCATCTCTCATATACTCACATATCCATAAACGATGCTATTGAAGTCCCAAAAGAACTTTCAAACTCAACTGAAGTTGAAGGCCTTTTTTTTCTTATTTTTTTTTTCATCATTTTTTTCTTTATTTAATGCACACACAAAAAAAAATGAGATTTGTAAATATTTGAACGATTCATCATAATGTGGGCTAATGCTTTATGTGATTCCTTATTTTCTCCTATTTCTCTTCAAGGGTTCTTCGGAATAAATTGAATGATAATCCTCCTCTTATTCATGTCGTTGCTCTTTAACGATTAGTCGATGTGAAACCATTTATTCGTTGATTTGTAGTGAGAATAACATAGAATAAAAAACGACTGATTTCTTCTTCATTTCATTTCATTTATTTATTTTTCATCGTATCAGAATGGATTTTGAATTTCGAAGTTTATGTTGCCATATCTCCATAGCTGTGGCTCTTATGTGCGCTATGGAAATGGCTGCGATTGTATTAACTTATGTCACAAGTTGGTTTCTTTCTCATCTATCAACTTGATCTCAATTTATACAATCTTTTAGATGTTGGACATCCTTTAATGGTTTGTCATGCTTACAATGTGAGCATTGCTCAAGCATTATCCTCTGAGCCTCATATGACGGAGCATCGTCTTTGTACAACTAATGGTCCTTTACTTTTTTGGATTATGTTACATCTATTCACGGATGCTGCAGCTTTGGTATATAGCATAGACCTGAATTATAATTACGTTAAAAATAAATATCAAACAGGTGGCAATTCAAACGATAAAGCATCAATTACTGATTCCTTACTTGATCACAACGGTCTTAGATGTTTTAATGTCATCAGCATACATTTGCGTTCTCTTCTTCCAAATCATTCTCGGAGACAAAATTGACACGGTAACGAGTGAAGTAAAGTGGTTTTGAAAACATGCAAAATGTGTTGCAGGTTCTTCTTATTTTCATGGTTTTTATACTTTTCTTCAAATTTTACGATCTGATCTGTGGTCGACGACTCTACTGGTTCCTTCAATGGCGTTTCGATTCGAGATTCACCCCTAGGTCGACAGTGATCCGGGATGAAGACCATTTCCAATTTTAGAAAAAATTATATTTCAAATGTTTTTTCATTATTTATCATGTCTTATTTTTATTACATTTTTTTAATACCGATTGCGCTATGGAGCAAATAAAACGTAGAAGACGTATACTTAAAGCAATTACTGCGCCGTATATTAATGGTCATTCAAATTTCACGCTAGGTTTTTCATTTTTTTTTCAGTCTTACAATGTATTCAATATTGCATTGCACTTGTTATGTGTCAGTAGCAACGTATGGTATACGTGTAGAAAGCTCGTTATATTCAGTCTCACTAATTTAATAGCTTGAAAGGACGTTTATTTTTTATCGCAATGATTACAAACAAGTGGGAGTGAAGGAATATACAGTTTCACCTAGATAGTGAAGCGTTGACGTTTGGTCAATCCATTTGAAGCTGCTATGGCTGCCCATGGATCATTGGAGGAGAGGATAGTGCTTGGAGTAGTAGTAGTCGTTGTTGGAGCAACTGAACGATTTTTTATGATCAGTTTGAAAATCAAATAATTTCACCTGTAGCCTTCTTCTGACTCGTAGTAGTATGTGGTTCTGTTGGCGTTGTGATTCTTTCGTAAACGTTTCCTTGGTTGTATCCGTAGCTGTTTACAGAAACGGATGAATCGGGTGGAGCTGTCATAGCTTCTGGAACAGCTTCTGAAACATTTTAATAATCTGGTATTTGAGATAAATTTTCAACCGTAAGCTCCGAAGGAGTGGTCAGTTCCAGATTTTTGTTGAGTCGAAGGTAAGAAAGGTTGTCTGTACATAACGTATGGATGTCCACCAATGTTATGAACAGTGGTTCCATATCCACCATATCCACCTTCGGTTTGGCTGCTGGAGCTGGGAAGCTGATATAGAGCGCCATATTGGTTGTTCATATCTGGAAGAGTTTCGATTATAATAGCTTCTGTCACATTGCCTTACTTGATGGTTGGAACATTTGAGGAACAAATCCTGAATTCCATTGTTGCGAAGGGAAGGAGTTTGTCATCTCGTTATTGTAAAGGAAAGGGGATGAAGATGGAGATCCGGGTGTGATGTGGCCCATATTTGAGTGAGTGTTATGATGAGAAGCTGATGATGAATGATGATGATGACCAGCCAAAGGCAGAGCTGATGGTGCTGGAGCTCCATATGCAGAAGGAGCAGGCTGAACATTGCTTGTTGGAAGTTGTCCATAGCCAATGCTTGCGCATGCGGCTTGTCCAACGAGTAGAATCGCAAGAATAGACACTTTAGTCATAACTATTTGGATGATTTCAAATGTTATTACCAAAATACAGGGGACGATATTGAGTAGAAGCGCTAGCTATTTCTCTTATATAGGCAAGACGTCCAACTGGTAGAGGCGGAAGGTGAATATTCTCTAATCCGATTAGTTCCAAAAAGCCATTGGCATGTCGGCTAGGATTTTGAGCTTTTCATGGTCATAACTTTTTGCTATTGAAAATAACAATTTACAGAAGGCAGATTTATTAACATATTGAAATCAGAGTGAAACTTCAAAAAAACAGATGGTTGAATCACAAACAAGATCAGGAAGATATGGTACTGACATCTGCATGAATTTTGAATGAAATAAACATTCTCTTCCGACAAATAATACTTCCTTCATGTATTGAGATAACTAAGACAATTTTCTTTTAATTGAGCGTGGCAGCTATGAAGGTCAGGTTTGAATGCTTTGGACATCGGCTCGCATTCATTTGAGGCACGAGGATGGACAAGTTTTTTTCCCGGTTGACGACACTGACTGGTTTCTTGTGGATGCTGATCTTTATAATTTGAATGGCAATAAGAATATTATATTATTATAAGACAGAATATTTGAAATAAACCTCAAACTGTGAACGTCTTACTCTGAACCCTTACAAGTTTATTCTGAGTTTATTATACTACAGGAAATACTTCATATTTTAGAGAACCAATTACAGTTTTCCATTTCCGTTTACTTAATTCAAGAGGATGAGAAGATGAACCGGAAGTGTTCTCAAGTGTTAATTCATCCCTTCTATGGTCATTCTTGCAAAGTATTCAGAAAAAAAAATAAATGATGTCATACATATTTGAACGTCTTCTCGGATAGTCTTCTGGTTTCACAGCAAGGTGTTCAATTCAAATTGAAAATATAAGATAATGAAGCTTTTTACGTATTTTTAAGCTAATTGATAGACGATTTCAATGGATTACAAAGATATTCGTTCTGAAATCTTGTTCGTACAAGTATTACGTAATCCCATCACCTGACTTCTGAATATTTCCACGAAAACTTGATCAATGAGGTTTCGTTTCTTTTTTTGTTCAAAAGCTTCTTCAATATAAAATGTGTACGAAAACCGTGCTCATTTTCATTTGTCTCCTTATCCTATTTCATTCGAAACCTTCAAGATTCTAGTTATTTTCGTTTTCTGAGTTCTGACAGGTTGTTCGGTTCTCAATTGCCTTCCATATGCGAACACAGTTAAATCTGACAGATTTACTTCGTTTAGCCCACATCTCAAGCCACTTTTCCAGGATCATTTTCTTTTTTTTCGAAGCTTTTATTAAATTTTTTTTTGTAAAATTATGAGATGTTCTTGAATTAAAGTCATTGAGTGAATCATTTCTATGCTGTCAATTGCGACTCCGCATATCCATATTGCCCTTCAGAATTCGTGAAGAAGAGGAGAACATGTTGAAAAACAGGGGGACAGTCAGAATGAACTTAGCCGGCCCGAAGACAGGTCTTGCTTGATACATTTGAAAGAGAGGCTACCTAATTCGCTCGTTGACCACTTGTGCTAAAGCGGGCTTGCACTTTAAAATTTTTTTTTGAAAGCCCTGGCTTGCAACATCTATCTCCATCATTTCTTACGTCTCACATTACTTTCTGTTCAGTGACACATTCGCTATTTATTTACAAACTTTGAAAAATATTTATGACTTTCAGAAATATTATATAAAGAGAATCTGAACGATGCCTAGGTGGAGAGCTCCCTTGGAAGAACCTTGGGCTAATATTATTGGAAAGTATACCTTATTTGTAGCAAGGTAAAATTCAAGTATCCCTCTTTTCTTTCATATGTTCTCATAGACATCCATGGTGGTTCATTATCATTCCAACTATTTTTTCTGCTATTTTTTCGCTTGGAATTCTGAGCCATTTTCATATCGTTCGAGGTGTACGTTATCTCTATTCCCCGGTAGATGCTCTATGGAAGGGAGAAGAATCAGTTCTTATGGAGAACTGGGCAGCAGATGATCAACACTTCTACCCAGGTTTTTAAGACTCTAAATACATTTACATTATTTTTTCTTCAAGGAAAAGATGTCACCAGAAGACGAGGATTATATTTAATACTTAAAACTAAGAACGGTGAAAACATATTAAGTCCCGAGCATTCCGGAGATGTGATTAAGGTTGTCGTTCTCCGAACACGACAATTAGATACTATTTACAGGCTATGGACTGGGTAATCAACACACGCTTTCTAAAGAAGACATCTAATGAGAGCTTCACTTATAAAGATGTCTGTCTTCGTTTTCAGGTTATCTTGTTATGTCATAACATTCGTGACACTTTGACTTTTTAGAACGAGTGTTTCACTAACCAGCACGTTCGTCTGATTGCTGATATCTTCTCTAACGTGGATCAGGTTTTCCTCACTTCAATTCATTTTTTAATATGTAAAGTGTTAAGACTGCCATAAATGTTAGTTATCCAACTTTCCGAACAAAGTTCGCCACAGAGCCTATTGATTTGACCAGCGCGTTGGGAAATGTAACCGTCGATAAGCATGGTCATTTGTCTAAAGCAACAGCTTGGTTGTTGTTGTACCAACTGAAAGGTCAAACTCCAGAAATCAACGAATTATCCTCGTAAGTCTGGAAAAGATATGAAGTAACGATGTTTGAATGAAAGAGAGAGAGAGAGGTGGTTTATGCAGTGATAGAAACCGCATCACTGAGTTGGGAACTGCTTTGGATTTAACACTAAAAAACAAATATCCGCTTCTTTACCCATTGAATTTGAACTAATCTACTTCCAGACAATTCGAAAACGTGATCGCAGATCACATAAATAAAGGAAAAGTTCCAGTTGGTCGTCTTAGTCTATTTTACTTTCACTCGGATACTTTCGATCAGGAACTCTCCAGAGAGAACAAACGCATAACTCCGAAGTAAAGTGTTACGATAGTTCTCAATTATCATCTTGTTTAAGATTTGCCATCACTTTCACAGTACTCATTATATTCTCCATTTTCTGTACTTTCACAACGAAATGGGTCCAGATACCTGAAAATACTCTACTTTTTCGAGTTTTACCGTTCCAAAAATTCCCTGTTATTGACTGGGTAAAAAAATTTTTGTAAAAGGTGCTAAGGATTTCTTTAGGTCGTATCGAAGCCATGGATGGGTATTGTAGGAGTTGTTTCGACATTGCTAGCGATTATATCGTCTACCGGTTTACTCCTTTTGCTCGATGTGCAGTTCGTGGATATGTGTACTGTTATGCCCTTCTTGAGTTTAAGTAAGTTTGAGAGAATTTCTCGAGAAATCATTTCCAACTCTGTTTCTCTAGCTATTGGGATCGATGATACTTTCTTGATGTTGGCGTCATGGCATGAGACAGACAGAACTTTGAATTGGGAAAAACGATTGGAGCAAGCGATGAAACATGCTGCTGTTTCCATATCAATAACATCCTTAACTGATACACTAGCTTTTCTCATTGGAGCTATGGCACCTCTGCCAGCGGTATAGCACCATTTCTGAGAATTACGATCTGAAGTTGTTCAGGTTATGTACTTCTGTTACTACTCATCTGCTGCCATTTGCTTCATTTTTATCTACTGTCTCACAATATTTACCGCATTTCTCTCACTTCAAGCAAAATGGGAAGAAAAGAGTCAACACTGTCTGGTGGGCATTAACACCAAAAACTTCTCCGAGCACGGTACGGATTTTTATTTGTTGCAAACTGTTATTGTGAAATTTCAGAAAAAGCGGACTCCAAAACCCTTTTGCTCAAGATGGGAACTCGTCCTGTATCTCTCATGTCATACAACAGTTTTTTCCAAAATAATAATGAAAAGGAAATTCCCAGTGTTACCAAGCTTTCCTTGTCCAAGATAGATTCCTTGAAGGTTGTTTATAAAAACTAACAGATTATTACGACAATCCCAGAAACATGATGGTCGGATGTGGTATCAGAAGTTTTTTGAAGATAAATACGCCTCGTTCATAGTGCATCCTTTCATATCTGCCATTTCATTCGGATTACTGTGCTCATATGTATTTTTCACATATTTAGGCACTCAACGACTAGTCGTAGGATTTGATGTATTTCTGTAGAGAGCACCCTTTAGTCTATTTAATCCTTTTGCAGCTAATCAATATTGTTCAAAAGTCTTCAATATCCAGAAGTTTTCTCGAAACGAGAGATATTCTCTTCCCTGAGGATGTGACACTCATGGATGTTGCTGTCATGAGCCCCCCTAACATGGCGGATGAGATCCAAAGAAACGACTTCATGAAAGTTCTTGAGAAATATGAAGTTGCATCTTTATGAAGTTGAAGCTAACTTTACTTGTTTAGAGCACTTTTTGTTCTGTGGGCAGAAACAGTACTATGTTTTGGTTCTTTGCTTATAAAGCATATATTGATGACTTGGGATTTGGATCTGCGTGGGATACGATGAGCTCGGACATAGAGGTACGGTAATACTAGGTTTTTTGAATTTAATCAAATTTTTAAGCAATTCAACGAAAATTTGAAAAGTTTCCTGATTTCTCAAGAAAAGTGGAAATATGACGTTCTGGAACACTCGAACAACACTATGAGAGCTTTTCGTTTTTCTACAAAAATTAGAAACATATCCGATGATGAGCATGCTTTCAACTGCGCAATGGAAATGAGGTTTTCTTAACAGTTCAATCTTTGCCTAATACCAAACTCAGGCGAATATCTTCACAACACCCTCAATTCAATCTGACAACCTATGCTCCACTATGGAATATAGCTGATCAGTTCGATATAATGTGGCCACAAACTATGCAAGATTTATACATATCCATACTTGTCATGATCCCAGTGTCATTATTATTTATTCCTCAACCACTCTGTGCTATCGCTATATCACTGAACATAGGTATTTTGTTTTTTTGTCAAATATCATATTAAAATGACGGTTAAGCATCAATAGCTCTGGGCGTTTTGGGAATGATGGCTTGGATTGGAGTGAACTTGGATGCAACATCAATGATCACGATTGCCATGAGTGTTGGTTTCTCCGTCGGTACATCGAATAATCATAGAATGAAGTTGAACATTATTTTCTCAGACTTTGCCGCTCATGTATCGTATGCCTATATGACTGCTGACTCTACTCCAGTACCAGGGAAATGGTAGGTTTTCAAATTTTTGCCAAGTTTGCATGTTTCTGTTACAGCAATGCAGAAGTTCGCCTTAGTCGAACGTTAGGTACAGTAGGATGGCCCGTGACGCAAGCTTCCCTATCTGTGCTACTGGGAGTGTCGAGCTTAGCCTTCGTAGATAGCTATGTCGTTCAGACCTGTTTCAAAACAGTTGTTCTAGTGATCACTTGCGGTTAGTTCATGATCATTCTGTGCAATGTGATATCATGTGATTTAGGAACTACTCATGCATTACTGTTTCTCCCTCTCGTTCTAATGCATGTACATAAGGCTTTCCTCTTCTTCAGGAGGTTTAGGAGAGGCAGTGTCGGAGCAGAGAAATGATACAAACGTTGTTTTAATCTAATAATTTATTTATATTTGTATGTAAATAACCATTCTCTCATGTACAAAATTAATTTATACGATATTATTGATATAAATAGGCGACCGTTGGATATGAGTAAAGCAGTGGATACGAATAAACATAAGAAGCCGGTGAATATATGTAAGAAGTAGTCATAGGTTGAGGTTGCGTCAAAATGGTAGTACTCGTGTATGCTGGTCTAGAAATTATAATAGCTCCATATGAGCTACAATGCAAAAAAACCTAAAAACCATCAGCATCAGTAAGTTATCAGTGTAAACTCACAAAAATGAAATAGAAAAGCAGCATCCGTGACTGAGCCGAGGAATTCATTTTTAATATTCGGGATGATATCATTTGTTTTTATAGTGAACAAAGAGAAACAAGTTCTTGAGGAAACTTTAAAAGAGCATATGATTTCAGCAGGAAATTTCTCGTTCATCAACTAGGATGCACTTTATTCTTTTTTTAAACAAAATTATTATTAATGGGATAATCTACACTTCCGAAAGTAATTGGTACTCTCACCTTCAAAAGTATAAGAAGCTTCCGAAAGAGTAAGCAACCGCTCTGTACGTAGCATGAAAAGGTAATGAGGTCAAAATAGCTTAGATGTACACGTAAAATCCATGCGACGTGGATTTATCATAACTTGTTTGATGTGTACAGAAAACACAAAACAACCCGAAATAATATTTTGCTAAAATCAAATGCCAAATGATAGCATCGGCGACAGCAACAGTTTCGAATGATGCTGCGCTCCACTGATAAATTCTGACCTAATTGTAAAGCAGAAACTTGATCTGATACCTTGCTGCTTAACCTTACTTTATGCTTAATTATTCTGAGATATGACTGATCAATCGAGTTGACTGTATGTTTGTAATAGCTCATTTTTCAGGACTTCATGTTTCTACGAGCTAGCACTGCTCGTGTGATTATCCGCCAAAATTCATCCATAGCTGACAAGCTTGGAAAAACTACAGTTGCAGATACATCATCTGAAAGACCTCAAATAAACAACGATACTGTGGATGCTTCGGTTAGTCAGCTTGTGAATGTTCTTCAGAACTTGTCCTACTATTCAGGGTCAACCATTCAATGAACCATATATTATTCCTAAACGAAAGCTGAGAGGTCAAATTCAAATTGAGCAAGCTACTGGCCGTACTGCCGTTGTAAAAAGGTATCCGAATATTTTGGGCAGTGCTGAATATAATAATCCAGGAATCGGTTTGATATCTTCGATAGAATCGCTGTACGTTCGGATCGTAGCAAAGAAATATCTCCAGATACGGTTAGTAACTTGGCTTGAAGCATGAACAATTTATTAATCTCCCAGGAATGGTCGGATGTCTGGCCTGCTGCTAAAACGTTCAACGCTTCTGTCGTACCACTGCCTGTTCGGATGGGTTCACGAAGAGACCCCGACAAAAGAGCACCGTTCAAGAAGCATGTATGTAAAGTGTTTAAATACTTTGTTTGATTCTCGTTTAAGGGTAATCTGGAACTCGTCAAAGTACCTAACTTCCTTCACTTAACTCCCCCAGCTATCCAAAAGCACTGTGAAGCAATTAAACGTATGTCATCAGTGTTCCACAATTTTCTTATATCGTTGTATATTCAGAATTCTGTACGGAATACCCTAAAGAACTCATTGACAACAAAAATATTCTGGATGAACAGTTCCCAGTGACTCTATCTTATAACTCTTATGTTCACCAGGGAACCAACATCCGAGATAACAGAGCTCGTGTTGTCACTCTCGAAGTATGCCTTATTTGAATTGTAATTTACTAGAATTGATATTTCAGTTAAAAGTAGCAACTTTGGGATTAAACGAAACGGAAAGAGAGAAAATGATTAGGTTGAGTGGAAGTAGATATAACGAGGAAACCGATGTTCTTACGATCATAACTGATAGGTTGGTGATATCTGAGCTAGTTTGCATTTAAAGTATTTGAGATGTCACACACGTCAACAGAATCTGGACTATGCACATTATCTTTTGACTGCTTTGTATCACGAATCGAAGGTAATTGATGTTTTTTGCTTGTGATTTTTTATTTTTATCTCTACAGAAAGTTGAGCCATGGGAAAAAATGAAAGACAGAGCAGACCATTTGAAGGTTTTCTCTTCCTCCTTTTTCTTAAATTATTATCGCTTAATAGGTGGAGTTCGATGGTTCCAAATGTGAAGATCAACTGATTTCGACATTGCAGAAAGTTCTCAAAGTATCAGAGGTAGCTGTTGTTTGTATAATATAACATAGAATCTAATATTCAGGATTCATCGGTGAATACTCTGGGTAAGGAAGCTTCTAAAGAAGATATTGCATCTCATGAGAGTGTACGGAAATTCGGAGTTTTATATAATAAGTACAGAAACGAGGTTAGTTGTTATAATCGGAATGTCCTGAATCAGGAATTAAGGCTGAGACTGTTGATAGTACCAGGGAATATGCTAAACAAGTTCGAGCTCTTCTGGGTATTAAGAGTCCCTCGAAGAATAGTTCAAGTGAAGCATAAAGATCTCCTGTTATATTTATAGGTTTTATAGATTGTTATTGTTAAAGTTTGAATAAATTTACAAGAAATGATGTTGTGAAAAGTTTATTATCGCCCAAACGAAATGAAAGCAAAATAAAACACGTGGACGTCACGATAATACAAAATATGAATGTATTGAGCAAGTTATTAAATAATATTGCTAAACTTTTTTTGTGCTAGGACGATTCCGCACACTCTAATAGGATCATCGTAGGTCTTGATGTTAAGGAATGCCTTGGATGAAAATAAAATGGATTAATCAACATGAACCTCAATAACACGATGGCTAAGAATATCTACAATATGATATCCAACACTGGTAATATCAATAATACTTATTAATTAAAAAATAAAAATTTAGTAACATTTTGGTCTAATCATGAGTTAATCTGAGCAACATGTCTGAAAATGGATTTACCAGTATCAGGGAATCGTCCCATTCGTTGCAAAATAACGTAAGTATCACCAGCAGGTAAATCATCTACTGTTGGCATATCAGTGAACGGTCCCAAATAACGGGTTAAAGATCTTAAACAAGCAGAATAAAACTTTTAGACAGACAAGAATCTCACTTGGCAAAATATTGGCCAGGCTGGAGTCTCCCTCTCAGTATGCGATTCCAAGCGGGAGGAATAGCTCGGACACCGGGTAAAACTGAGGGACTAATGACTTCGCGCTCGGCAGGTACAAGAGCCTGTTCCGGCTCAATAGCTCTTACAGGGGGTGAGTTAGCTTCTTGGTGAGAATGTCCTGGAGCACGAGCACGGTGAATGGCGGGACTGGAAAGCAAAGCTAATTACAATAACTTGGCACATTTACTCACTCCATAATTTCATTAGTGGCTCTTGACCATCCAGGCAAGAAGTCTGGTTTAGGATCTTCAGGAATGGGAGAAGCGGCTCTTCCCTGCAAAAACCGAAAGATTACCATACGTCGAGCAAACCCAGAACTTACATCATGAGATCTTCTACGGAGGGCCATTATTATGATTTAAGTATTAGTTTTGTTAATAAAAAAGATGAAACCGTCCACCGAACAACCAGGCTAGGAATGAGGATTGGTAACAGAAGGCAGTTAGTAAAACAAAAAGGCGCCAAAAGGAAACATCAAACTGGCATGTTGCCACAGGTCAAAAACTTGTGAACTTTGATCTATCATACCTTAGGCAAAAAGAAAAATATCCAGTGGATAGATAAGATAAATAAATATTTATCTGCCTCATTATTTAAATTATATCACAGATTCAACAACAAAAGCGTGATTGCACTGAAGAAATTAAAGTGTAGAGAACACAACCATAACATGAGATATGAAAAAATTCAGACAAAAATGAGCAAATTATGCGAACGAAATGACTAAGGGTGAGACTAATTATGAAATTATTAAGTTAGATGAGGCAAAAGATCTTCTGATAAGATCCTTCATATCTGGCTAGCGCAGATTAATTGCACCTCAGGTAAGCTACTGTAACATTTTAAATTTTGTTATTTATAATGCAGTTGGCCGACTAGTTTTGCCTTTCGTATTATACGTATCTTCAACTTCTTGCAAGCGTAGTTCAAGTTGAATTCTTACTTGAGCTAAGCGAGCTCTTTCTTGTTCTAGCTCCGCATTTTGTAGTTTCAAAGCTGAAATGCCAATCTCCTATGTACTATGACCATAAATAACGTCACCTCTGCATCGTAGCTCCCATCTCTCTACACCCACTCCTTCTGATGGCTCTGACTCAAGACGTAAAAGATCGTCAAGATCACTACCTTCAGTTATACACTATAAATGTTAGCAAAATATGCACCACAAATCACTAACCCATGTCTTTTATAAACCTCTCCAGCAAGTCTTTATCAACCATTTCTTTTTCTGTTTGAGTTTCTGCATTTTTCGACGAGGTTCCTGGTGAAGTACGCTGCGGTACAGGGGGAGGGAGAACAGGAATAGGTCCTAAAAAGTTTTTAAATTTAAACAAAATTGTGTACAATGTCTACCTGATAATGTTGGCCTAGCTGATAAGGGAGGCGCCACTGTATTCATTATAGTTGTGTCAGAGTCCCTTCGTTCACCAGCAGGAAACAAAGGAAAGCTTAAGCTCATGGTAAAAATCGAATAGCTAAAGAAAGGTACCTTGATTGAGAATTGAGATTGACTGATTTCAAATCAAGACTAGCACTTCTTCCATGTCCTTTCTGAACTGGACGAGGGGGAGGTTGGGGAGGTGGACCGGAGGGACTTTTTAAGGAAAGCAACGGAACAACAGAAGCTAAAAACATTAACCTAATTAGGCCCGAAAAACTGGAGATATACGTTTTACAGCAGTGGGTCGTATATCGACGAGCAACGGAGGAACGTCAGAAAACTCTTTTAAAGCCACTTCTTCCTAAACATCGGTGATATTTTAGGTTTTCTCGCAAATCAAACCTTTTCAATATTGTTCTTACAGTCGGGCATTTCGAATTGATCCCAAGAATTTCCTAGACTATTCTCTGCAGAATGTGATTACTTTACGAAGTATATATGGTACATACTTTTTTCTTGTGAACTCGAAGGAGCCGGTAAACTATTTTGATTCTGCAAATTGTAAGAAGCCGGACTGATTTGGCCTTGCATTTGTGAATTGGAACGTGAAGGAGTGAATGGCGGCTTCACATGAGCAGGAAGAACGTTAGGAATGGGTACTTCTCCCTAAATCACAATGTTATTTTTCAAAGTAAAAAAACAAGTGAACCTTCACGTTCAAAACGATGAGGTGCATAGCCATGGAAAACTCATTAAGGTCCAACCATCCATCTTCATTAACATCGGACAACGTCCATATTCTGCAGGAATACAGGATTCAAAAAAGAAAAAAACGACAAATCAAACCTTGACAAAGATTCTGTATCCAAACCGCTTTTACGGAAAAAGTCGACTACTTGTCTATCTGCTCCATTGAGCGCAGCATTGTGTATGTCAGTTATAACTCCCTAAGCTTTATTTGAACGTCGAACGCAATTATTGAGTTACCTGAGTTGATTTGAGCAAGTGCCGGAAGCATTTAAGATAGTATTCCCGTTGTTTTTCTGAGATTTCAAATAGTTTTATTTCGCTGAATTATGGAGATAGTTGTTGTTCTTGTTTGGAGCACTTACTAATCATACATATAAGATTTACATCGTCTTGGACTCGATATGATATCATTCACAGTCTTTTCAAAATCCACATTCCCAAAATACTTTGGTTTTTCCGCTTCTTCTGTATTCATCTGCGAATATAGAAAATTAAAAAAGAATCGTTTGATGAGGATGCCAAACACAACCGTTTTATGCAAAGTTTTACGTGAAAATAACACGCTAAAGCTTGGTTTCGTTAGAAGACGCTACCGTAGTGAAAAAATAGAAGAAGCGTGAGCATAACAAACTAAAAGACAACTGATGCCAGTAACATCATGATGTATAACTTATATATTGAATTCAGTGTCAACTGTAATCATGAAAAGAAAAAGTTTTGTGTTCGAAAGTAAAATATTAAAACAAGTTACGCTTTACGATGACAAAAGTCGTATTGAAAACATGCTTTAATGAAAAAAAAACGTTGACAAACAAACATATTCCTCAGGTAATAAGAAAGAAGAAGGTAACGATAATTAGAAATGATATTTTGATTGCAGGGACGATTGTGAAACATGCTATGTTGTCATTCAACATGCATGAGTAATAACTAGTAACTATTGGCGTCCTTTGTGGATGAATACAATTGAGAATTTTGGTTTATGGGAAAGCTTACTATATTTAGAGAAAGAACTTACAATGAAAAACCGTACGTAATCTAGCGTTGATCACCTCATGTTTATCCAGAGTACACTCTAACTGAGAAAACAAAAAAGATATTTGACAAGCGGTTGACGGATTAGAATGAGATGCTAGAAGTCAAATTTTGAAATTTCTTCTCCAATCAAATATGTCTTTCAGTGCGCAGAAAAAAAGTCAGACCATGCCCTCGGCAAGAGCCATCACCGTTTTCGGATTCTCAATTATTCAAATCTCTAGATCCAACCTAACTGCCATCATTCATGAAAATAGTTGTGGACAGAGCATGCAATATTAATAAAAATTCTTATCTTTATGGCTAGGATAGATTGAAAGAGAATACTCGATTCGATTTCCTCCATTCATGCTACTGCTTGTCGGACAACCACGTTGTTTCATATATCTCAAGCTCCCAGCATCTCATCCTTCAGACTCTGAAGCAAATTTAAACAGTTCTTTATTGCAGAAAAAGTATGTTGACTGCCGGAGTTCTTAGTCATACTCTTGTAGTTGTGGTGACGGTTCTCTTGACCTCAGGAATCTGGCTGACGGTAATCTCACTTCATAGATTTTCAATGTATTGAACTAACTCACGCTTGTTTTGACTAAAGCTATAAATTTAATCCGCACATAATCAAAAAAGATGACACCTTCCTTGAAAGTGATAATTTTGAAGATGATATCAATAAGAGAGGAGAGAGAGAGTGACTACTGTAATCAAGTGCAAACTGCAGCATGGTGGAATGAGAACGTTCTAAACTACTGTTTTTCTTTTTTCAGGCCTATTTTGCTGGAGTTAAACCGTCTAAGTCAGTAAATACATATAATTATAATTATAATGGTTGTAACTCATCTACTACCTCTTCTTGTCCAGATCTTCCTACACCTCCAAGTTGTGCCGATACTTGCGAGTGAGTTCATAAGAATCTTTTTTTTTTCATCAATTTTACTTTGCAAACTAGTCATACCGTATCACTTTACAGGTTCGTAGTTTGTGAATCAATCCCGGATGGACTGCAGTTTGACCCGAAATATCAACGTTTCAATTCTACCACAGACTGTTGGATGAGGTTACTAAGTGAGTCTGATTCCGTTTAAAAGATCATACAGACCAATCGAAGAGTTCAAAGCATTCTTTATAAGTTGAGATAAGAGTTATGACTTTCGTTGACAATTTTCTCAGTAGCTGTGAAGATTTGTGCACTTTGTTGTAGTTGCAGACTTCATGTTAGGCTATAAAAGGAATGTAAGCGTGATAATACTACTTATCACCACGTGGAAAGTGTTCACTATTGCGCAGTAAGCAAGCCATTAAAACTTTGTTTACTATTCTCCTATAACTGAGATAATCAGAGAAACTTTCATAAGATTGAATGAAGAATTTTTGTAGAAAATCTCGAGAATACAGCTCCAAACAGACTGTTCATGAGATTCTAAGGGTGTGATAAGTCGTCTGAGGTTTTGATGTCATTTGATGAATAGTCAAGCAACTGTTGTTATCAAGCAAATATACATACTTGATAAGATTAAAGGAGCTTGTAAAAGCCTCTAATACTCACATAATCCTATAATTTCTCGCTACTGCAGGAAAGAAACAAGCATGATAGAGACTGGGGGGCAAATCTTAAAATTTTACTGAAAAAGAACATTTCTTCGTGACAGATAATGATTGACGATGAAAATGAAATGAAGATGGAAGTTCAAAGATAACGTTGATGCGCAAAACTTTGATTTAAACATTGAGCATCTTTAGCAAATATAGTTATTTATGAGCTGAAAATAAGATATGCCAAGCTCATAAATGTCCCTGACAGGATCGTTATTTCTAAGCTAAAACCATAAAAATTCTTAGAAACATGTGCTTTTGCTAATCACCGTTTTATTACTTTTGTCCTAACAAAATTCCCATAAAATCGAAACAAACACAACCATACATTCCATAGCTAACATGGCTCTCAAATACTCAAATGACACTTTATAGAAGAAGCTCAACAGGAAGTATTACTTGGAAGTTTTTATTGGTCTCTCTTGGTCAAAGATACTGGCGATAATTATACATCTGATCCTACCAATACCTCAGTAAATGTATGATCACTATTCACAACTCAAAAGATGTCATAATCGTTGCTTTAGGGCCAACAGATCTATGACAACATCGTTTCTACCGCTAAACGTGGAGTTAACTTCAGAATCACGCAAACATATGAAAAAGAAGGTTTTGCCATTTATAGTTAGCATTCAGCATGAACCGTTCTAGGTACACCGGAGACTGAAGAGTTCCAAAAGCTTGTTCCGGGGAAATTCAATGTGAGATCATTAGATTTCACTCAATGGTATGTATTTCAAGTCCTCAAGGGTCATGCTAAACAAATACTCTATTTGAAGGTACAAAGGAGGTATTCTACATACAAAGTCGTGGGCTGTTGATGGAAAACATTTGTATGTTGGAAGCGCCAACTTCGATTGGAGATCTTTACGACAAGTGAAAGAGCTTGGAATAGCTGTTTTCAATTGTCCATGTTTGGCACAAGATTTGACGAAACTTCTGGACATTTACTGGGAAATGGGAGCACCAGGCGCTAAGATACCTCAAATGTTTGTAATTTACTCCTGAACTATAAATTAGCCTTGCTTAAGGTGGCCACAAAAATATTCAACGGGAATTAATCATCAATCACCTATAACAGTTCCACAGTCACAAGGAAATCAAGCTGTTTACTTTTCCGTAAAATTCTATATTTAAAATCCTCTCTGAACTTTTGATCTAGGCATCGCCACCAGGATTCCAGTCATGTGGACGTGAAGACGATTTGACAGCAATGATCAAAGCGATAGATGAAGCTCGCTCATCCATCTCGTTGGCAGTTATGGACTACTCATGCTCAAGTCTTTATTTATCTCCTAATTAGTGAGTTTATATATTTCCAAGGGCAAACAATTATCATTCTGTTTAGCTGGTCTGCCAAGCTTGATGAAGCTATTAGGAGAGCTGCTTTTGATCGACAAGTTAAGGTAGAAATTCGAATATGCCACTTATCAATTAACGTTTTTTCTAAGGTTCGCTTCATGATGTCTCGTTGGCCCGATACGCGGAAAGAATTCTATACTTATCTGCGTTCCTTGAATGATGTCAGTGATCAGCTGCCATGTGTATATTCAAGTAAGTTGCTTTTCATTTTCTATTCTATTCTGAACCAAATTAGTAAAAGTATAGGTTTAAGTCAAAGAATCATGTGAAAAGTTGACTTCTAATTCATTGCACACATTGTTTACGAATTTTAGCTGGGCAAATATGAAGTTTCTAAAATAAAGACACATGACAGAAGTTTTGAAAAACAATTCTTGTTGATTCAAGCAATATTCAAATAATCATTTAATATAATTTCAGATGGAAAATGCTCAAAGAGAGGTTCCATTGAAGTGCGCTTAATAGAAGTTCCAGTTCAGCAGTTCGGGGATATTCCATTTGCACGTGTTTATCACAATAAATATTTTGTTACTGAATCAACAGGCTACGTAGGTAAGAGACACTACTTTGACATTTTCATTTTATATTATGAAATGGCTTAGGCACATCCAATTGGTCTCCCGATTACTGGTCCAATACTGCAGGAATTGGTATGATAATTAGATCGGATGACTCAACAAGCAGCTCTTATCTTGTTGCTAACTTGCAAAACATTTTTGACAGAGATTGGAACTCCAACTATACTACCTCAATTAATAAATTCGATAATAATGGAAATAGGATAAATTGAATAATGTATGCATCACGTAGTAATCCCCCCACTTAATTATTAAGAGCCCGATGTCTTTGGTCATGAACACATTAAGCTATTACTGTGTAATAGCTCATGTAATATATTTTTGTACATATACTGGTTACTATATGAAATAATAAATTCATACCTTCCATCATCTATTGTCTATTTGTTCTTATGTGCCGCAAACATAGAAATTTCAACCTCGATGCATCGAAATACGTGCACATTTGACTTGATAGTCTACTTAAAAGTTTCACGTAGAAATTCCACGTAAACGTTCGATCTGAATTGCTTTGTGAAAGGAACCACGTAACCAAATGGTTATAAATAGCTCCACTTAACCGTTTGACGTATACAATAAGCAATGAAAGTTTGAACGTAAACGCTTATGCGGAAATAATTACACGTGAAAATTACACGTAAGCGTTGGACCTGAATTACTACGTGAAATGATCTATGTAAACGCTTAAGCGGAATTAACTTCCCTTGAAAATTCCACGTAAGCGTTCTACCTGAATTACCACGTGAAATGATCTACGTAAACTCTCATAAGGAAATAATTAAACGTGAAAAATCCACGTAAGCGTTTGACCTGAATTATTACGTGGAACGGTCCACGTAAATGCTCATGCGGAAATGAGTTCACGTTGAAATTTCACGTAAACGTTTGACCTGAATTACTACGTGAGAGTTTCCATGTAAACGCTGATACGGTAATGAATAAACGTGGAATTTCTACGGAAATGTTTGAGCTGTTTGGCTATGTGAGAGTTTCCAGGTAAACACTTGTACGGAAATAATTGCACGTGGAAGTTCAACGGAAACAATTGACTTGGACAGTTTAACGTAACCGTTTCACGTGAACATTTAAAAGTGAACGCTTTAGGGTAAATAGTTTCACGTTGTCCTTGGACGTGAATAATTAAAACGTTAGAATTTTAAAGTGAAAGCTCCTGCGTAAAAAACTTCGAGTGAAAGCTAACGCGTGAACCGTTTGACATTTAATGGTTTTACTTCGTCCTGAATGGCTCTACGTAAATACTTTGATGTGAGTAGTTCTCTGTATAATTTTCCACTTAAGTGTTTTCATGAGAAAGTTTCAACGTAGTCGCTTTTACGTGAACGCTTAGATATGCAATTTTGCACGGAAATACTTTCACGCAAAAGATTTTTCATTATAGTTGTGACTTGCATGAAGTATGTACTACATCATTTATTCAATTGTTATTTCCAAGAAGCAGTTGCATTCAAGATGTGAAGCTGTGAATGAAAAATGTTCCTAAGTAGTTATTCTTTTCATTTTGTCAAATAAAAAGATAAAAAAAGAATAAAAGGAAATCAGAATCCATTTTAAGTCATTTTACATAAGATTCTAATAGAACGCGGTTATCTGGAAAGTGACGTGCTACTCGGTCTGATAGGAAACATTATCAACTACAAAACTAATGTTGTCAGATTCATGAGACAGATTTGAAACATATTTTTTTGTTTCTTAAAACATAGAATTCATAATATAAGTTTGTGATGTACATCCCTAAATGGATTTGTATGTGTGTAATTCCCTTAAGGCAGTTTCTGAATCTAAGATGAGCTCTTGCTCAAAAGCTTTGCATTATTGAAGAAATCATTTATCAAAGAATGCCGAAATGGTGAACAATAAAAATCAAAGGAAACTTTTCTGAGTGAGTCTCATCATGGGAATAAACAATATAATATAATTAACTTATAAAAATGATAATATTGTAATCTGCACTGATAAGTTTCAAGAAAATATATCAGATTAGCCAATCAACCACACCCATAATGAACTTAAAAATTTATTAATCAAAGATATAGCGAAGATCAAAGTTTTTTATCACCTAATCCCTTCATTGATAAGCATCAAGGATAAAAGCAGCAGAAGAGAGGAAGCAATTGTACAACATGAGAACTCTTCTCCTACTCTTGGCATCTACTGCCCTCGTTGCAGGCCTTGCCTTGCCTTTCCGATCTGTGAAAGGAAATGCTGATGGAGCCCACAAATACTCTGTTCAACTTTATTATAAAGTTAGTTCTATTTTTATATTCTTTCTTTAAAGATACTTTTTTTAGATTCCCAATCAAATGTACAGCTTATGGGTAACAAACATCACTGTCGGAACACCAGGACAAACCTTCCTTTCTTTTGTAATTCATCTCAAAATGCTGTTTTCAATATATTTTTTTTTAAGATTGACACTACTTCCTCAGGTTTCTGGGTTGCAGATGCCAGCTGTGACAACAGCTTCAGCCCTGGATGTTATGGCGTTAAAATGTTCTACTCGTATGGAAAAAAAGAGTTATATTGAGATGATTTTTTTTTGTTTAGTAATGCATCTTCTACCTATGTGCCAACAATCAACGGCACATACATGTCTAACAACACTTTCGGAGATTCTTTCGGTATTGTTGGAGTTGATAATGTTAAGCTCGGAAACGATGATGCTAAGGCTGTGCTCATTCCAAACACACCTTTCGGACAGGTTTGCATAGTTTCGAATACCTTTTGAATAGTAATTGAATTTATAGTCTGATAGCCTTCCATACTATCTCAGAAACACCGGTATTAACTCAGTATTGGGAATCGGATTCCCAGGTTTAACCCCCAGTGCACCATCTCCACTCTTCAACGATGCTATCGCTAAGGGTATGTAGTTCTGATGATGAATTGCATATGATATATAAACATTTAGGAGTTGTTAAGAAGGGAATTATCACTATCTGGTTCGAGGATCAATATGAGACTGATGATAATGGAGTTGGTGGAACCATCTATTACGGAGGTTTGTCTAAATACATATTTTACAATAAGATATCTGAAGCTTCTTGCTCTAAGAAAACATAAAGCTGAAGTGTATTTTAATAACTTGTTTTGAGTATTGAATAAGCTCATAAAGGCTGAACAAGGCAATCTATCACTCGCATCGTAATAAAAAAATGTAATGCAATTTTCCTTTTCAGATGAGGATCCACTTCATTGTACTGGAACAGTTAACTACACCCCACTTTCTAGAGCTTCTCTCTGGCAATACACTACACCAAATGTCGCTGTAAACGGAGTTCGTGTCAGCTCCATCGGTAACATTCAGGTAATTTTTATTTGATAGATAAAATTAATAGTATTTTGGTGACCATTTTCTTATCTAAGTTTGCATCAGAGAACAAAAACCAGAGAAATCTGAAGTTGTTTCGAAGTTCTCAAACGTTTTCACCATTTCAAATATATAACTATACTATATGATCATTTAAACAAAAATTTCAAATGGGTTACAAAGTAAAAAACATTCTCCATTCCAGACTATCATCGATACCACTAGCAACTTCATCACCGCTCCACCTCAAGTTGTCAACGCTATCCTCAGTGCTTTGAAGATCAAAAACTCAACTGGCAGAAACCCAGTAGTTCCATGTAACACCAAGATCAACCTTACCTTCTTGATGAACAACACAGCTCGTAAGTAACAATTGCAAAAACAACGTTTTTCATTTGATTATAGAAACTATCACTGAGCTGAACTTGGTTACCAAGGATGCTAATGGTGTTTGTAATTTGGCCATCATGAAGGCTATGCCAAAGGGAACTGATAATGGAATTAGATTCGAACTCGGAGAACCCTTCATTCGTGGAAGATGTCTCTTCTTCGATTATAATAATGAACAAATTGGATTCACTGATGCTGGCACTCACACATAAGCTATATTAAATACTTCAATTGACAGAGCTTTCAATTATTGTTTATTGTATAGAAAAAACAATTTCATAAAAGGTTCATTATCATTCGAAATGTTGTCATATAGAGGGGTTGTAAAAACGAGCTTCAATATGATGAGCGTCAAGATCTCCATTCATCGATTCTCGCCAAAGACGACGTCTCCAAGCTGGACCATAGCTTCCTGGGAACAAAAAAATTTGTTTAGGCGTCAAGGTCTAGACGTCACGAGGTTTTTCTTCAACATTCATTTAACACACGTCTCGAGATGGAGTAGAGGGACGTAGGCAAAAGATATACTCAGAAATGTTTGGAGACTTGTACTCGGACAGAAAACGTTTGTTGAAAGCAAAAACAAAATGAAACATTATTTTAAATTCTTACCGAAACTTCGAAATTGAGCTGTGGCCTCTTCTATGAAAAGAGAGCAAACCAGAACAAGTAAGATAATGGATAGTAGACGAAGCATTCTAAATGGCTTAATAAAAAAAACTGAAAAAAGCCTTTTATAGATATGAAGGATGAAGAACAAACAATGAGGGAAAGGTTTAAACGAGAAGTAAAATCTAATTGAGTTCCTCTATAGCCACCCACACCAGTTGGGATATCATGAGATGTACAGACGATACTCTTTGTTTTGCCTTCAAGTGGAGAGCAAGACTTCTCTCATTTTCAAATGTATGAAAGGTTAAGTAACAAACAAAATTGAACATTTTTTAAAAATACTCTCATAGAAACGAGAGAAGATAAGAAGTTCTAGCTCTTCAATTGTACAAACTGCCAAATGAAGCTAGTGAAACCATGGCGTATTGGGGCGGAGTCATGACTTAGGGGCTGAACAACTTCAGCTTTAGCTGAATATGATTTCATCAACCTGGAGCTATTCTGAGGATTATACATCTATGAGCATGTATTTTGATCTTCGATTAGACAATCTAAACAATCTCACAATTGAAGTTTGACATTTAAAAAAATGAGAACTATGAAATGAGCATAGTTTCATTTGTATGTTTATAAAAACCGAAGAACATGGGATCTCTTTTTTCCAAACAGACAATTTTCTTTTCTTAACCTGAAAAAAAAGGGAAACAGCTTGTGAATAGATGCAACGACAAGCTCCGATTAGCATAGGATTGTCTTTTATACATAATGAACTTTGAAGGCGTTCATCAAAAAATTTATTGTATTAAAATGCAGAGAGCAAAAACAAGAAATGGAATAGCTGAAGTAGTCCAGGGCTGAAGTGTGTAGACTCTTTAAGGTTGTCGTACGCTTCAATCGTCGATGTGGCTATCAAACTTTCGTTCAGCTTACATGTCAAACCATAATCCAATAACGCTGTGTAATACAATTCTGACCGTTAACTGTACGGAATTTCTAGAGGTTAGATAGGTAGGATGCATTTTCTCTTTTCTTTTTCACCTAATAACACACTCTTGATTTGGTATCTTCTCAAAAGTTGAGGTGTGACCACTCTCTCTTTATCCTTTACTTATCTTAGTGTGTGACCTCTTTGCCAAGGCACTTTCTCTTCCTCCTTGAGTGACCTTCTTTTCTCTTCCTCACTGTGACCGAGCACAATTACACATTTGCTCTAGATGAACTAGACGCACGCAACGCCAAAAACGCAAGGGGCTAGGATGGAAAAGAAAATCGCAGAGGAAGACGAGAAAATACCACTCTTCTATTAGCTTTTGTGAATAGAAAAGACAATTTATTCTCTTCTGTAGTTCGCATTGATTTTGTCACTTCCCATCCGTGTTTATTCTTGGTTAACTTATTTCAGTAATTTTAAGGTTTCAGATATGGTTACGATTACGATACGTTTGGTAGGTGAAGAGAAAGATAGTTTATTCCATTTATGTGAGCTGGATCCACAGGTTTTTACATAATGGTTAATAATAACTGATTTTGAGTCAAGTTCAGATTCATGTAGATGACCTGAAGAAAGAAGTTAAGAGTGTGACGAATATCCCACCAAATTTTCAACAAATCGAGTTTCGTTCTGAAGAACTACCCGACTCGCTTCATCCTCTCGAATCGATCAACGATTTTGAGGAACTGGTTGTGGTAAGTTGTTATTTTATCTTTAAAAATCACTGTTTATTGATAGGATGTGTGCTTTCATTTTGTTAGAGTTTAAGGTTTTTCATTGGATATATTTTGATCTTTTTGAGGGTTAATTTAACGATTTGTGTGATTGAAATAGTATTACACCAATATTAAATAACTAAATTATTAAAGGAATTGACGTTATAACTTCTTTAGAAGCATGTACATCTCGACCACTGGAAAGCATATGTCTATTGTGCAGAAGAATTTAAAAATGCACGTGGGAACGGCACAAGAAAAATGCTTGCGCAACATGCTCAAGGATCATATGATATGCTTCGTAGATGTTCATTTTTCCGTGCTTATGCCAACTTCCATATCGCGGTCTTAAAGTATCACCAACCAATCAGCGAGTATTTGGATGATAAGTACATCCTATGGATACAGAATGCCACAAAATACTTCTTCGCATTGTCCATGTTCAAAGGACAGAATCCAGTAGTTGAATTCGAAGAAACAAACTCTGGAACGCGTTCGGCAGTGATATGCAAGATCACAGTGAATTCAATTACTAACAAATATCGAGTTAAAACCAACCACAACGCCAGAGGAAGTAGTCAAGGTAATGTTTTTTTTTCAAATTTTTATTTCAAATTCGATTCTGTTTTAGCCAGCTGTTGGGACCTCGATCTCATCGAGCTTTATTGTTATAAACTTCTCGAGTCGATTGGAGTAGGTAGTAAAATTGCGTTTATTCCGAATTTTTTTGCACCCAAATCAAACGTGTATATTGGAAGCGAGTGGTTGGCAGATTTTCAATCTTTCAACTCGATTAAACAAGGTTAGTTTTTCCATACTATTTTGATGTACGTTATGCGATTTTAGTTAATACGACTGAAGTCTCTCATGCTGTCGTTCAAATCTATTTCTTGGCTGTATTTCTTTCACTTGGCGACATGCACGATGACAATTTTGGAATCAATGCAAACTCCGATCCAATAATATTGGATTTCATGATGTCTAATTATAGAAATCCCGTGAACACATTCTTGAACAGGGACGATAATCTTTCAATCCGAACTCGCGATATATTGTTTAATTGTGACACTACTACAAGACTTCAAATTGCCAAAGATGTTATTCGGAAATGGAATCTCATGGACAAGTTGGGCGAGGTTCTAGAATTGATGAACCAAGAAATGAAGGATTTTGGTCTAATGAAGTTTGACTTGGACAAGAAGACACGAGATTTGGAGGAGTTTGTCGAAAAAGTGAGAACAAATATCTGGGATCTGTTTCGCGATTGAATACTGTTATGTTCCCTCATAAACTACCGACTGTTTTCTTTATCCCATTGTGCACCATTCTACACTCTATCCCCGCCCACTTTTGATACTATTTATAATCGTTAGTTTAACTATCCATTATTAGCATCGAATAAAGCTATTATTCACTTGATTCGCAAGACACCACAAATACAACAAAAACTCACTGTTTTTTCTTTAATTCCTTGTGATGGTAAGATGTCTCTCATGAAGACTCCGCGGGAATGTGGATGTTTATGAAGTTCAAACTGAAAAATTGGAAACTGAAAAACGCATTTTAGGTGAAAGAGAATATGCTATCTGGAGCACTTTACATACCACTGATGGCTGACGGACTTTAATTTAGATGAGCAGCTTAACCATTTGAAATTAAATTGGTTGAACAAGCTTTCGAAAATGAATGAAACGACATCATAATTCTGTGGAAACTCAAGCAAATTGTAGAGCATTTGACATTAAGACAAAATAATTGAAACATTTGTTGTTATTTAAAGGATTCGTTTCAACTTTGCGGAAGGAAATTTAAACGAAAAACGTTGCTAGCTGTAATTGAACTTCATAAAGATCCAACTATTAACTGTGTCAGTCAAAATGTCAAATTTCAGAATTTTAATTAACTTTCTCATCATTATTGGAAGCGGTGAAGCAGAAGCGTATAGAATTAGAATGATATCATAATACATAAGTGGTATAATGTTTTAGACTGATTGATAAAGTACCTTTTTTTAGATGAGACTCCATAGCACAACAAACATATGTCCTTTCATTCATTAAGGACAAAAAACTTCTCATCCGTTACACGAAGTACTTGTACCTCTCTCTCTCCTCTAAAACTCTCTCTTTGACAACCTAAACTCTTCAACAGAGTAATTGGATTAAACAAATCATGTTAATATCCTATATATGAATAATGAAGTTAACCGTTTAACAAATCATGG
>CALQYR020007211.1:690056-866910 GCA_943334845.2 Auanema sp. JU1783 | reverse complement strand
GAATACAAACATTCATTTCTTTTTTTTATTCATAATACTTCTATTTATATAATAAGGAGATCGAACGGGCCATTTGTGAGCTTAATCTTCTTATTTGCCGTACATGCCCATCATTCCAGGGTACATGCCCATCATTCCTGGGTATCCTCCCATCATTCCTGGATACATGCCTCCCATCATTCCTCGACCATACATGCCTCTGCCGTACATTCCGTACCCTCGTCCCATCATACCGTAAGGGTAGCCTGAAAATCATATGAAGTATAATATACTTTAATGAATATGTTTTTCTTGAAATTTTGCTCAAGTGTTATTAAAAAAGTGCCTTAAACAGAGAAGAACGTACCTCCATATCCTCCCATCATGCCGTATCCGCCATAAGGGTATGCTGTTGAGAATTCGATGAGAACGAAGCAGATAGCCAAGAGAATTAATAGTTTCTGCATTTTCTTTGTTTTAGATATCGTCCATCAAGCCCTTATATAGCAAGTTCTCACCTTGACTTCTTTCGGACGAAAACCGCATGATTGACGGTAGTTCATGCTCGAGCATGATTCACAAACATCGGGTTGATGACGTTTAGCGAATATGTGTTTCAGATCTTTCAATGCATTATGATATTTCTTGATTATTTTGGAAAGTTGAGCTGATTACACTCATTTGTTCTAATTAAATATAAAAAGAAGTTTTTATTTTGTAATGTGCACTGAACGTTGATGGAACAAAGACCTTTCATTGTATTGTTGTCTGCATTATCAAGCAATTCGCCATAGTTTTTGTGCATTCCTACACTCAAGACAATCAATAGAGACGTTACAGGTCTATCATCTTCCTATTAAAGTTTATTGGACAGTCTTTTTTCTGTTTGGCAGGGAAGACATTTGTTATCGGTTTTGCCTTTTTTTCACAAATTCTTTATGACGCAGTAGGCGTAGTCACGTCATTTTCACGTGGACTCTTTAATCTCATTCTACTGACTGCAGACGCAGAGAACGGTTGACTTCCTTCTATCTTCCTTTCAATTTTCAAATTTTAAATAAATTTATTCCAAAAAAAAACCTTTCTTCATATGATGTTGTCTCTATCATCCCTTCCTTTGTGTTCACGAACAGTTTCACTTAGCCTTTCTCGAATCTCCCATGTTCTTCAGTGAAAGTCTTATCTCTCTAATAAATGAGATTGATGATATAGAAATAATTCGAACGAGATCAAAGAAACAAGAAAAGATTTCACGAAATGTTTTCATTTCAATGAATTAATAAGCATTTTGGAACTTTCTCTTGATTCTATCATGGTGGGTCAGTTTCAATAAGTAAAAATTTTTGAAATAAGAGCTCTCCTTTTCAGAATACAATTGTATAAACCAAAGTAACACATTCCGCATTCATTTGAATAATTCAAAACAAAATCTATTCTGTGTTCGTTACGAAATATTTATTATTAAGTTAACTTAAAGTAATTCAGCAATTGTGAGATATTTTCCTTATTTACCAAATCCTCGGCTGTATCCTTGTCCAAAACCATTAGAACTGCCATATGGTCCATAACCTGAGGTCATTATAATATCTTTATGTTCTTCAAAAAAAATAATATTAACCTCCTCTATACTGAATACTTTGTGAGGTGCTACCTCCCATACCTGGGCCAAAGCGGCGTGCACCCATTCCTGGTCCTCCCATTCCTGGGGCTCCCAAAAATGACCCAAACAATCCTTAATAACAAAGATTATGTACTTTAAAAATCTTAGTTCAGTTGTAAAACTAATGATAGGTGGAATAAACTAACCTTGAGCGTCAACAGCAGCTGAAAACAGGCAAAGCCATACAAGAACAAAGCAAACCGTAGATCTCATCTAAACAAAAAAAAACGTTGACAAAAAAAACGTGTTGAAAGAAACATAAGAAAAGAAGTCACTGACTAAGCAAAGGTAATATCGGAAATGAACTCATTCATGATCAGCAAAGTTTTCTGCCGAAGATACTTTTCGATGAAAGAAAACTATGAAAAATTCAGGACTTATGTTCGAAGGAAAATGAATTAAGTAATGAAGAGCAGAAGCTCAAAACCAACATAAATATTTTTTTCCATAGCTGCACACACATCAAACTGTTTCATATACATCATAAGGTTGCCAATTGGCAACACGTATTCACTATCAGTGTAAATTCGAAAGAAAAACGTAAAAAATGACATTCGTAGTGAATCTCCTCAATTCATGCAGCCAAAATAAAATGCCGAAGTCATGTGCAAGTAATAATATTTATATAAAAAATGATTTCAAAATATGAGGAAATAAACAAAATTTCTTTGTGTCACTGCAGAGCACAAGCGGTAGAACGGCCCATCTTTGCATGAATCTGATGATTTTGAGCCGAAAAAAAGAATTGGAATTTCCCTCCACCCTCCATCCATTTAGTAATGCTGCTCCTCCTTTTACTCGTCATCATCTTTTCATGCTCCATATTCAGATTAAAAGTTTCGAGCTGAGCACGTACAAGAAAAGAAACCTCATTATATTTTCTTTAAAAATCAATGTTCATTAGAATGAGGAAGCTAATCGAGCAAAGATTTAATGAGACAGCTTGATGACTCAGAATTTTCAGTTTTTCATTTTCTAAAAAAAGCTGTGGATTTTAATTTCTTATTTGATAAGAAGTAATTTATTCTTTCATAATATGACGGGATGTTGTTGCACCTGACACCGATGAAATCACGAACAAGGAAATTCAAGAAAGATTCAAGTAACTCAGATCATGTCACTTATGATCTGATAGAAAATGAAGCATATGAAATGTGTTTCTCGTGTGTAAAGCCCTACAAGGCGTCAATGACGTGAACTAATTAGCTCAAAATAAACATTTATGTTTTACATATACAAAATAGTTTTTTTTTTTGCTTTGCGAGGGAGGCAAAATTTTTTTTTAACTGATTTACTGCATTGAAGCTCACATGCACGCTGCAGCATTTGAAAACGACGAAAAACATTCTTCTTCTCAAAATTCTTGTCAATCATCCAATGAAATGAAAAATGTTGAATTCTGGATTTATCTTGCACTAAATACGGAATGTACATATACAGTGTACTGCATTTGAGGTATTGTGAAGTAACTAAACAACAATCAAATAATATTTCATGTAACCCCATATAACAAACACATCCAACGTATCCTCTCTGAATTGTGATTGTTCAGATCAAGTTGAAAGGCATGAAGACTATACGGGAAATAACCTACAAAAACTTGAAAAAGATTAGATGATAAGAAGAGAGAAAGAGAAAGAACGAATGAAATGGAAATGAACAACAAAGATATGAAGAAGGGAAAAGCTCAAATTAGATATCCATTAAAGTAAGAAATTTTCTTCACATGTATCGTTAGAGATGAGAAAGCAAGAAACTAGCTGGATTGTCTTAACCAGTATCCGAATAGGGTCATACCGATCTGTTACCAAACGCATACAAGTTATTATCCGCCCCAGCATAAGCTGTTACTCTGACACGATCACAATTTCTTTCAAATCGAACAATTTCCGTAAAAAACATTCAGTTTTAACCATTTGTCTCATATTGTCCATCTTAACTTTCATTTTGAACACAAAAAAAAAGAAAAAAATATAAAGTTTGAATTATAAAAATTTCATTTTCCGGTTATTAAAAAGATAATTCTATAAATGAATGATTGAACAAGTCCTCTTGAAGTCATTACAATCCTTAAGTTCAAGTCTCCTCATCTCATCTCATCTCATTCTTGAACGATTCTTCCATTCCTCACTTCAGGTCATTACATACAATGATAATATTCTACATAATCACACATCTACTGACGTTAATACCTCTATGTTATGGTTAGTGATTGTTTATTTGAGAAAAAAAATGAATGAAATGAATAACAAACAACTGTTCAAACGTACATTTTGATTTTTAAGGTTTCTCAAGTTGTGCAACATCATCCATCGGATTCTGTCTTCGCTCACTATTCGATGTCTGGGAGCATGTGAGAAATGTGGAAAGTCATGCAGCCAATCTTCTATTTCCCGTAAGTTCAAATAGAAAATTAATTGAATTCTTTTAATTCATTCTAAGGTTCCATTCTATACCAAACAGTCTGTTCTAGTGCTTTGCAATGAATATATTGAAACGAAAACAAAATGCTTTGTTGATGGAGAGCTTGGGTTGAAGCTTTTAAAGATATTAATATTATAATTAATATAATTATAGTTGTCGACAATCTCCAATGGTATCTTTCGTACAATCACATCTGGATTTCTACTGTGGAACTCATCTTCCCATATACATTGGTAATTTATGCTAATTTCTGTTGAACACGTGAAAAATACGTATTTGTCATTTGATGAGCAAAATTGTTTGAATGCGGTTGTTCTTTACACGATTCTCGTTCGGCTTACTCATTCAAATGGTGTATTTCAGAAAACTTCGAATGTATCTCATCAAATCTTCTGAAGAATAGACAATGCTTTCAAACAATCTTTGGAATACCTAATCCTATGAATGATAAAGGTAATGTCGTGAGACGAATAGCAAAGAGATCATATGTTTTTCTTCAGATAAATGTAATGGCTTACCCAAATACTTTGACTGCGTCAAAGAATCTTTGAACTCTTCATGTGGAAGCTTGGCGACAGCTCTTGTTGGTTCTTCCATAAAGAGTTTCGGATGTCAAATAGAAAGTGGTATTGAAGATTTGATTTGAGTTAGATTGAACTTCTTCTATTAGATGTAATGGATTTAACAGAGTTGAAGAAAATCAATGAAAGCGGCAAATACACGCAACAGTATTTGGAAGGTAACAGTGTATCTTGATCAACCCACGGAAGTCTTCTCATCTTTAAGACTTTGTGCTGTTGGAGCGACCAGCGAATTTGGAAGATCTCCGTAAATCAAAAGGTTAACGGTGACGTTATCGTCCTTAGCTATATGATATTTAAATTGATATTTTTAGAAATATCATCAGAAAACACCCGAAACGATAGTTCAACTGTAGTAGATTCTACTACTACGTCACTTCCTTCCATATCCGAAGAAGTGCAAACTAAAGCAGAGCCATCAACAACAACAGCCTCCGCAACTTCTGCTTCAACGACAACTGCGTCACAAGGAATAACTACTAATTCTCAGTTAGCAGCAAGTTCTGAAGACTTCGATGAGAGTTTCAATGCTCTGAATGATTTGACGGATGACCAGCCGTTCGCTTTCTCAGCATCAATGCTCGAGGATAAAACAAATACTTCTAGCCAAGAAAACAACGAGACCACAAAAGGAAGCCTAACTCAAACATTAGAAATTCAGAATAACTCAACGGAACCTTCTGTAGCCATCTCTGAAACCCTTGTCCTTTCAAATTCGTCACTTAGTATTTCCAATACAACCACAAATACTGAGCAAGAAGTTGCTGTCACTACTGAATCTACTACAATTACAACAACAACAACTACCATCGATGATTCTGAAATTTGTACTCCGGTCAAAGAACAAGTTATTAATTCATGTTTTGAGCACGTTATCAAGTAATTTAAAAAAATAGTTTCGAATCGTACTTTCTTTTTTCAGCGATTTAACTACGTTAGCAGCCCATGGAGACTCATCAACTCAGACTCGGTTTCCTTTATTCAACATATCACTTCCGGGTGTATTATCAATGTGCAAGTTGTATGATGAAGCTACCAAATGTGCTTCACAACATTTGCAACCTTGTTATGAGATGCAAATACTCCAATTTCTTTCCGGTCAGCTGGAAAATGTATGCTTCCGTATCAACTCAATGAAAGCTGAATATCAATGCTTATTGGATAGTTTCAATGAAAACCCAGTAAGAGAAATATTTCTGTGTAATATAGAAGTTTTTTCTTCAGAACTGTCTGCGCTTCTTGGGCTCAAACAACAACCAAACTAAATGCGATTATCAACAGGAGGCTTTTGATTGTCTCCAATCATCCATTGTATGTTTGGAGCAAAAACAAACTATAATTCTGATTAAAGAAATGATCCGTGGATATGGATGTACGGTTTACTTCAAACGTGAGTCTGCATCATACTGGTTCTTAAACAATCTCAAATGTTTAGATTATTTAACGAAACCACCCATCACTCTCGCACCTACTACCAGAAGAACTCGTAGAACTACTACGCCAGCGGCGACTACGATATCATCAGATGATGTCGAAGGATCTGGCGAATCATCTGGTCAGCAATCAACAACAAATACAATCACATCAAGTAATGAAAGTGATGAGGATAATTCGTCACACACGGAATCGACGGAACCTGAACCTGCTCAACACATCGAAACAACAACTTTAACGACTACAAGCATATCCACAACCTTATCATTAGTAGAACAAGTTGAAGAAGATTCTATAAACAAGAACGAGCTGATAGACGAAACTAATTCAACACCAGCATGTCCGAAAACGGAGTTAGATCAGGTTACTGCTCAGGTTTTTCAAAAATATAGTTTGTTAAGGTTCGAGAATGTATGGCCCCTCTTCTATCCACATGGTTACGGATTCATTCGAAAAAGCCTCTTCTATCCGAAGTAAGTTCATCTGAGAGATATATTAAATAACTTATCAGATAACGTTCCCTGTATATTCATACACTCCAAGAGAAATGCTTGATTTATGCGATGGGTATGCAAATCTTTTCCTTTGTGCCGGAGTTACTCAAATAAAGAAATGCTTGAAAGATCAAATGGTAAATAGCTAGACTCTTATTAATTCATTATATAAGATTTCAGTTAGAAGCTGCTCAAGATTATCTAGGCTATCAGTGTTCTCCACCAAACTTGCCTACATTCATGAAATATTATTCCTGTAAGTAGAACCAGAAAGCCGAGTACATAAAATGTTTCACAGGTATAAAGAGTGTCGATAGTTCCTTCGGATGTTCAAGATTTATCAGAGGAAGTGTAACTTCAACCAGAAAGGTAAGCTTACAGCAAGATTCACCATTTAATCAACGTTATAGCGTAAGTGTGATGGCTTCTCATTATACGTGAATTGTATGGTACCCTTGGTGCAATCAACGTGTGGTCTGGATGCTATCCGACAATTCAATTTCACTGTTACCCAGTTCGGATGTAATCGTCAGCAAGAGTGAAGAACCTTCTGACTTTCATATTTAATTTGTTACAACGTGATATACAAAGTGCAATAAGAGTTATTTAAATATATATTCTATATGATTTACGGATTAATAAAACATTGTTCATAATTCAAATAAAATTGTTCTCCGATTAGTTCTAAGAACGATGTTCTCATGTGATCAGCAAGACATTAGGTGACGTCTCTAGTACGAACTCTACGTGGCCATCCCTCTTCCTATTTTCCAGAACAACTAAACATGGAAGAAGAGTATGAGGTTGAAAAGAGAGTTAACTGAGAAAACAGATTCGGAGGGAAAAACAAATGCGGAGACCGAATGAGATGAAAGATAGCCTTATCGAAAGATTCGTCTGCAAGTGGTCAAACAGGCAAAGAGATTGTAATCTATGCTAGAAAGTTGTCTTCTGAAGCGAGCTGGACTTCCAACTGTTTCGTCGCTTTCTCGACACACATTCCATTGACATCTTGCTTTTTAACTACAGTTTAGTTGATCTTCTTCTTATTTATAAAGAAACAAATATTATATTTTGTTCTCACCCTCTTTCTGTTGAACCTCATAACCTCATCAAAGACTGACCTCTGCAGAAAGATCACATCATTCTCAATAAAGACGAAAACAAGATTTGAAAATTGATTTCATCTCTTGATGTTTCATGAACAACATGATATTACAAGTCGTATGACCTCAATTTAAGTTAAACTGCTGCCACTGATTAGCAAAGCCGCAAACTATCCGATATTCAGCTAGTAATACTTCCGTCCCTGTAATTTGTCTACAAAAAAAATTTTTCGTGAACAACTTCTGATATACGAGAGGATATCGAATATCTAGCAAGAGAAAGACATTTCTGTTTAACCTGCTTAGATTTTATCTTCAGTATTCAAAATCACCTGAGTATTCGTATATGGCCCTCCGACAATTATTCTCATGTTCTCATTCACTAATGAAATATTACCAAATGTTCCTTATTTTAAAGCATCAGTTCAGTTGTTGATCCATTAAATGTTTTAAAGACAGATTAGTATCAGTTAGCGGAACTTTCGTTTCCTTTTTTGGTTTCTTCCAACATTGGTACTGATTACTTGTTTAACGAAGTTTTAATGATGATTTCTTTTATCCAATTGATCTTTTCCTGCATTGCGTTTTGCAGTTGACAAAAAGGTCAAACCAATACTCTTATATCTTTTAATGTTATTTAAACTTTCACAAAACAAGATAACTTAAGATTTGAGACAAGCAGACTTGCCATTTAGATGGGTCTCGTTGGTGTTGCTGTATTCGTTGGTATAGCGACATGGATATGTCACTTCCTATACACAAAAGTATTTTGGCTTCTATCTTTATATTATAACAGTACTTCATTATAGGGAAAGCTCATTTATGACCGCATGTCAGCCATGCAAGGCCCCGCTGCTTTGCCAGGTCTCGGAAATATTCATCAACTTCATTTGAGACCAGAGGGTAACGCAATATCTTCATGAATCCAACTCAATTTGATTTTCAGAATTCTTCGAACAAGCTCAAGGTATATCTTATATGTTGAGAAACGGTGATGAGAGAGCATGCCGAATTTGGCTTGGAGGTTTGTTGCAAAAACTATGTGCCTGAATATTTTCCGACTAGGTCTTCCATTTGTACTTTTGTATGGAGCTGATGAGGCTGAAGCTGTGCTAGGAAGCCAAAAAATGTTAAACAAGACCTTACAGTACGGATTCCTATCTGTCTGGATTGGACAAGGACTTCTTATTAGGTTATCCCAACTCAGTCTTCATGACAAAAATCATCTTGAAGTGAACCGAAAAAATGGAGAGGAAGGCGCAAACTGCTTACTCCAACTTTCCATTATGATATTCTCAAGGATTTCGTAGAAGTATATAACAGACATGGAAATACGTTGGTAGAAAAGTTCCAGGAGTTATCCAAAAAAGATATTTTCACTGATATATTCCATACTAGTAAGTTTTCCAATATTATCCAATTTAACCTCTTTTTTTCAGTCTCCTATTGTACCTTAGATGTCATTTGTGAAGCTGCTCTTGGTGTTTGCATAGATGCCCAGAGAAAACCAAACTCACCTTATTTGGAAGCAGTGTTTCAGTTCGTTTCAAATTCATGAGCAGTTCCAATACATCTCATTTAGAATGAAATATATCCTTCAACAAAGAATGGTCAAACCACAATACTATCCAGACTTTTTGTTTTACACTTTCGGAGCTGGAAAGGACCAAGACAAGAATGTTAAAATATTGCATGATTTCACTGGAAACGTAAGACAAAGTTTTGTAAAACCTTGCCCCCCCCCCCCCAGTCAGGAAAGAAGTGAAAAAAAGCAACCGGTCTGCGCAACCACAATTAAGAAATAACTTTGCTGCACAGACGAGTAAAACGTGAAAGTTTCGGTATTTGAGGAAAGCAAGCTTACCCAAGCGTTCAGCTATCTTGTTTAAAGAAACAGGCATTGAGAAGACATAATAATCTTATTCTGTTGTTAAGGTTATTCGTGCAAGAAAAGAGAAAGCCGATGCCGCAGGAGGAGTTCAGAAGCTACTGGAGCAAGAAACAGCTGAGGGAAGGAGACGAATGGCATTCCTCGACTTAATGTTAGATATGAATGTGAAAGGCGATCTAGATGTTGAAGGCATACAAGAAGAAGTAGACACCTTCACTTTCGAAGTATGAATATTTTTTTTACGATTGTAGAGGGTATTCTTATAGGGACATGATACCACATCAGCAGCCATGAATTGGTTTTTGCATTTGATGGGAACTAACCCCGAGGTCCAAGCTAACGTACATAAAGAGATAGACGAGGTTTGTATTGAATAAGTTTTACTTAAAACTTCCAAATTAGGTCATTGGAGAATTCGACAGAGACATCACTTATGAAGACCTGGGAAAACTTAAATACTTAGAAGCATGTATTAAAGAGACGCTCCGTCTTTATCCTTCCGTACCCATCATAGCTAGACAATGCGTGGAAGATCTTCATTTGAGTGAGTCACTTTTTGTGGCTTCGACATGCAACGAAAATACTTTGCAGAGAACAATTTAATAATACCTGCGGGAACAAGTGTGGTTATCATCCCTTCCATGATTCAAAAAGACCCAAGATACTGGGACGATCCAGAGGTCTAAGAAATACAAAACCAATTGCTTCATAAAACGTTTTTTTCAGATCTTCAGACCTGAACGTTTCATTGACGGCGAGTTGAAGCATCCTTATGCTTACATTCCTTTCTCCGCCGGAAGCCGTAATTGTATAGGTATGATTTCAGGATTATTTTGAAAAATCAAGTCCATGTCATTGAAGGGCAAAGATTCGCTATTATGGAGGAAAAATGTATATTAGCTCTAATTATGAAAAACTTGCGCGTTGAATCACTGAAAAGAACGCATCATATGAGAGTAGCAGCAGAACTGATCATTAGACCTTTGGATGGTAACCACATCAAATTCCATCCAAGAAGCTACGGCGAATACGCCTCGTAATAAGCAGAATTAGATGTTGTTGCACTTATTATTTGTATCATTACTGTTCTATTTATAATACTTTATGTAATATAATAATTCCCAGATGAATTTCGGTAACGACATATACTAGCAAAATAGAATGATCAACAAAATTTCATGATACTTATTGGCTTTACTCTAAAATGCCGGGGTATGAACAAAAGTGAATTGTATGATGTGAATGATGAGCAGATTAGCATAAATAAGATGCTAATCAAAAAAAAATAGATTAATTCAAATAAAGCTGCCACACTATAGCTCTGTGATTCGTCCAATAACAAGAGTTGTCAGAAACAAAGTAAGGTTGTTAATAAATAAGTGAGCAATTAATTTTGAGGACTGAAATACTTCTTTTAAGACTATACTGAAGTTCTTAACTTACGTGGTTAATCGATTGATTGCTGCTTGTACATCATGGGGATTGGCTTGAGGGTGCGCTATTCGCTTGAGAATTTCAGTGATCAACTGATCACATACTCCAGGTGAAGCCTACAGAAATGGATATTTACAAAAAAGATCAAGTATCAAATTTTACCTGTTCCGCTTGTCGTAAGGCTCCTGCTAAAGACTCTAATTCTGCTCTAGCATGCCGCGTTCTTGAAAGCTTATCTAGAGCAGGGAGGAATGAGCAGTTCAGGGAGTTCTGGAATTTCGTATGATAAAAGAAAATTGAATACGAACTATACCTCTTTTCTAACAGGCTTCTCAGGTTCCTCGTATTGGTACTGAGGTCTGTCATACCCGCGATATTCAACATGATTCTTTGGAGGTTCTCTCACATCAGATACCCTTGAAAAAAATTGAATATGCATAACACTTTTACTATTACCTAGAATCTTGAGATCTTGCAGAAGGTGGCCTACTTCTCTCAGCAGTTCTTGTTGACGAGGAAGGAGAAGAGTGGTAAGGTTGAGGATTACTACGCGCAAGAGAAGCATTCTGTAAGAAAGATTATGGTTAAAAAAAAAGGCATTGATATATCGTACCGGACTGCTAGGAGGACTTCCTAATGTGATGGTAGTAGGGCCAGCAATTCCATGCGTCCTATTATTTGGAACAGTGACGTGAGCAGAGTTCTTACGATTGCCATCATTTATGCTATTGTGACGTAATTGTTCAGCCGCTGCTAAGACGGCAGGAGAACTCTTAAAACTCAGATTAAAAAACCAGAGGAAAAGGTGAACTGTACTTTTACAATAGTATCTCCAGGACTAGGGTCTCTATGTATTGAAGGACGAGTCTTTTCACGTTGCCTAACGGTTTCATCTCTTAAAAATAATGGTGATGCTCAACAAATGATCAATAGTATGCAAGTGGAATAGGAAGAAGAAGAACATGGACAAACCTTTCTCTAGTTTTAGGACCACGAACAGTTGGGTAATCCCAGCTGCTGGATCCAGTACCTCCATCTGAGTCATCATCGACATCACTATCAGAAGAAACTCCCGTTCTAGCTCTTAAAGGAACAGATAGATTATAACTGACAACACTAACTGTAGTACCTGTATTCAGCGGCTCGTTCTATCAAATCTACTAGAATACTGTTCTTCTTTGCCTTTCTGATGAAAACATGTTTCAATAGTTCACTAGCAGTTGGTCTCTTGAAAGAATAAGAACTCAATTAACTATGATAATGGGCATAATTTACATTATCGGGGTTTTTATTCAGGCATTGCTCGACAAAGTTTTGGAAGGCTCTACTCCAACTTCCTGTCAGTTGGGGAGGATCATTTTTGGGGATGAGGAACAATACTAAAACAGGATGGAATTATTCCAAATGATGTAACAAACCTCTCATTGGATGAAGATCACTATGTGGAGGCTCTCCATTAGCTAATTCTATTGCCGTAATACCGAGAGACCATATATCAGCCTAAAGAGAACACAGGTAAAATACATACATAATGAATGATAAACAAAGGTAAGTGAGCGACATTTAATGGTACACAAACCTTATAATCGTAGCTCGCTTGTTTTATGAGCTCGGGAGCCATCCAAAAAGGTGACCCTACGAAAGTGAATCGTTTCTTAACAGTTTCGGAAAGTTGACCAGCAACTCCGAAATCAGCAACTTTAATATCTCCGTGCTCCGAGACGAGGACATTGGCAGCTGAACAGAGGGTAATGAGAGAAGCGTATAATTCAGTTCAAACATTCAAATCAGAAAACAACATAGGACAAGGGGTTTTGCACAGAGATGAGGAAATAGTTCAAGAAAAACCTTTTCGTCATATTGCGACTGAGATATAACTTCGGGTGCCATAAAGAAAGGAGTTCCAACAAATGTTCTGGCTTTATTTCCACTAATGGTTTCAAGACTACGAGCAACACCGAAATCTCCTAACTTTATGGAAGGGCCGGAGGAATCAAGCAATACATTGGCACCTTCACTAACCCAATTCATAACAGCTTATTATACAATGAACTAACCTTTTATATCTCTGTGTATCTTCTTCTCTGAATGAAGGTACTCAAGACCCTTCAATATTTCTCTGAGTATTACGGCGATATGACTTTCATCAAGTTTTCCAGCTTTAGTTAGATCAAGAGCTGATCCTCCACCCAAATACTCCATAATAATCCATAGTTTAGCTCCCTGAACATGTCAAACATATTGATTGAAAGCGAAAAACGAAAACCTTCAAATGACTTCCGTAATACTTTGTAACGTACGGGGAATCACATTGACTGAGGACCTAAAGACTTTGGTCGTAGAATACTTATATCAAAGATTAGACACCTGAATTTCTTGCTGAATGTCTTCGATTTCATCTTCAGCTTGTTCAAGATCAATTATTTTGATAGCAACAACCTGAAAAACAACAAAATCCAAGGAATAAACGGTATTAGGCTTACTTGTCCATTACGATTATCAATACCCTTATAAACTTCTCCAAAGGACCCTCGGCCAATCCTCTCTTGGCGTGTAAAGATTTGTTCAGGATCCAACTTCTGAAACAAGCATTTTAGAAAAGTTCATATGAGAGCCTTACCTTGTTAAATGGTATCATGTCAATTTAAAACCTCATACACTTAACACAAAACCCTAATATAAAATTGTGTAAATGGTACCAACTTCTACGACCACGAACAAAAAAAGGAAGATAAGATACGTAGCAAACTGATGCTCTTCAAATATTTCACTAGATGAAAGAATTCCCAAAGTGCTAATTACGACAAGAAAGATAGTATATCATTCAACTGTTAACACAAAACTCCGCTTTACAACTGTTGTTATTTGTTTTTACAAAAAAAACAGTTTATAATTGGAATAGTTTTGAGAAAACGAATAAATATTGTGATAGAAAGTGAGTGTGTCAGTATAGTCCTTGGCTGAGCGGCGCCGATAGCCATCAATCGATATTCAAACATTCCTACTATGGTGCGCAGAAGAAATACGACAGAGGAATGTTTTGACGTTCAAAAGACATGAAAGCTATTTGCTCAATTCAAAATGCGCTCATTCACCTCTCCTCATCTGCGAAAACATCTTGTATCAACTGAACGCAATTGGTCAATTAAACAATACCGACAACTCGTCAGAGAATCAGAAGTAATGGGACTAACCTTCGCAAATTTAAGCATTAGGATTGTTTTAGTCTTTAATCCATAAAAGAGAAGATGAAAAGAAGGCGCGAAACAGAATGGTAGACACGTGAAATGCGATGGTAAATAGAAAAATTCAAGTCAAGAGAAGCAATAGATCTTCAACAGATGCTCTGACTTGCGACAAGCACTGGAAGATTCAATGGACTACTGCTGTCAATTGAACACCGTTAGAAACTTCTTGCTTTCCTTTTAAAAGTTGTAAATGTATTAAAGCACTTACCATCAAACTAGATGCTAGCTGGAAATGTTCTGCTTGACTTGGACGACTCTCTATTATGTTTACGCCTGTTGATGGAACTGTTGGTCGCGAAACTTGCTGGTCTTCGGTTGAGGAGACGATTGGCGGCTCGTAAGCTAACTCGTAAGAATTAGGAATCATAGTTAGTCCTTTGATTCCAGCTCCATAGTTTGCAGGCAAGTTAGATCGCATAATATTAGAATAAGTAGGGTGTATATCATCATCATCTTCAGAGATCGTTCCAGGGACTTGAAGGACAAACTGGCTGTTTCCTATGATAGGCATTCTTTCAGTAACTGCTGCCGCCGTCTCAGTATTATAAATTGCTCGAGGAGCCGGAACAGGGTGGGGAGGATGATTCGTCAGATTAGAAGAATTAATAGAGTTGAATGATGCAGTGTTTACAGGTGACGTTTCAATAGAACTATCTCGAGGTGGCGTTGCATTCCTCAAAGTGGTATTAACATCGCTATTAAAGCCTTGATTATATGCGTGCCGAGGCTTCACTTGAATAGGACGATCTTGATCGAAACGTTCAATAGCACTTTGTACATTAGTTTTTCTAGAAATAGTATCGGTGAAGCGATCATCAGATATCATTCTGAAAGCAATAAAGCTAAATATTCACAGCTTCGAAATGATCAAACTAAGATGAATCATGAAGAGTAAAGCAAAAGTATAAACATTAGGTTGAAAACAGATCGATTAAAATTTTGAATCATTATGGGCAGGGAGGCGATAACGATAAGTATTGAAATCGCAATGGTTCAACAGGCATTAAAACATAAAATGTCTTTTACAACTATGCATTCCAAAGGAAAGAGAATAAGTTAAGTTGACGCGATTCTTTCTCGTAAACTCCTGCTGGAAGAGGACAATAAGACAGGACGGATTAGTATTAACGAAAGGTTTCAGAAAACCTGATGAATTAAAAGTTGAAGTGGGAACTGTATTTAGTTATGAAACAAAAATTGTCGCAGGAGATGTTCTAACAGAGTGACCGTGCTCTCAGTAACAACAATAGTAAGCAGAAAAGTAAATAGCTTGAAGTATTATAACCAGCTCGTCTTCAAGGCATATACAGTTTAATTCTCCATTCAACCGTTTGAAATCTACGACCCTAGGTAAATACTCGATGGAACAGTTATGAAAAAAATAGTCTGATGAGTGAGAGAGTAGGCAACATGAACCGTCAGTATGGCATTATTAGAGTCCAGAAATCAGAAAAAAATAAAACTCACGGAAAATCCCTTCATCACTTGGTATTGTCGATCTGCTGATAGAACCCCCTGTAATTATTGAGAATGATTATTCATGATGATATCCAAAAACACGACTTCACACATTAATCAAAACGGATATAGACCAATAAATGTTTATCAAATAAATCAAGAAGAGGATCCACTTGAGATCTAAATCTCCTCTGGGTCAATTAAACTAACGGAGCAGCCAAATGAACTTCTCAATAATACGTTTGAATTTCTCGGCTCATTTCAATCATTTTTTTTTCAACCGTTCCGCGTCCTCAACATTATGTAAATGACTTTACGTTTTATATGAATCACGCTAAACGCGCGCCAAGATTTAAACACCATTCATGCACTTCATGACTTTAACAACATTAAAATTAGGCTTCCAGCTTTTTGCTGAAAAAAAACCGTCTGTGTCCAAATTTAGCTCGTGCGCAGCTAACTCATTGTTTCTAGTAAACAGAATGCGACATTGAAAAGGGATTACTGTCATTGTAAAACAATGCTTCTCGCTTTCCTTTTGCAAAACATTTGTCATTCATCATCCCATGTAGAACATGTCGTTGACCTATTTCGGCTATTCATATGATAGTAAGTTATTATGCTCAAGCAGACTTGTAGCCTCATATTTTTTAATTTTTGTAATCATACTGTGCGAACATCTGGTAATAATTACCTTCCAGATCCATCTACCGATATAACCATCACTATGGAAAATGGTTTCCCAAAATTACAACCTCCCTGCACTACTGAACCTGCTAGAAAGCCGATTCCTGAATACATGTACTAAGAGTATCACTGACTATACACATGCAAAGTTTCAGTAAAGAGTTGAAGTGGTTGGTGTTGATGCTCCAGTTCATTGTCTTAGTAGCTGTTTCTCTCATTATATTCACTCTGTTTCTGAATCGACCTTTAGTAATATTGAGTTTTATTTTAAGCTAGGTCTAAACTATTTAAGATTACGAGTCGCTTACGAAATTCTAAAGCCGCGGCATATGTAGAATCATCGCAACACATTGACAGTTTTGAATCATTTGAAAAAGAAAGCATAGATTGGAAGAAACCTAAGGAAACAACAAGTATCAAAATATTATTTTTTGAGTCTAAGCACAATTACAGGCGAAGAATTGGAAAACTCATCAGAAGTTAACTTCCCTAAAGCTGCTGTTTTCAGTGAGGATGCACATTGTAGTTCACTGGGACGGTAGCGTTTACTCAAATTTCTTTGAATGATTCAAAAACTCAGATCAATTTTACTAAGAGGAGGAAATGCTATTGACTCCGCTATTACAGTTTCTTTTTGTATATCAGCTGTTCATCCTCATAAAAGTGGTTTGGGAGGAGGCTTAGTTGCCGTCCTCATGAAGAAAGGATCCTGCGAAACTGTCTTATCAAGGTATATTCATTACTAATATTGCTTTTGAAATCGAATTCACCCATTTGAAAGAGAAACTGCGGGGATAGGAGCGCAAGCCAGCAACTTTTCACGACAGCCAGCCGAAGCGATCAAAGGTTTGTTTACTTTTTGATGGACTTTGAATGACTTACCAACATATTTTTTAAGGACCAAGAGCTGTTGGAATACCAGGGTTCCTAAGTGGATTATTCGCATTATATCAAGATTATGCATCGAAAAACTTATCATGGAAGACTCTGATAGTTCCCATTGTTGAGATGTGCAGGCAAATCATTCATACTCCATGTCTCTGATAATAGTAATATGGTTTTAGAAAAGGTATTCGTGTCAGCAAAGATCTGGCAATTGAGTTACAAAAGCAGATTCCATTGATCAACTCAGATCCTTTCATGAGGTTCAATGCTTCTATCGGTTTCTCATTCTCTCATAACTCTTCAGAGATGTTTTTATCAACAAAAAAAGTCGTCAAGTTCTTCAAGAGAACGACACTATGTATTGTTCTAGTCTAGCTGATACACTAGAGGAGATTTCTGAGTATGAAGATGAAGTAGATTATTTCTACAAAGGAGGACCTGTTGGTCAACAACTAATTAAAGAAATCCAAGACAAAGGTTTTGAACATCAGCAAAATAGCTCACAAAAAATTTAAGGAGGTTTTCTAACAACAGAAGATCTTGAAGACTATGTATCGGAAAAGAAAAAGGGATTCGTTTCACATCTTCATAATGATATTAACATTTGTGGTCCTCAATTTCCGTCAGTTTACTTAGATCTTCAACTGGCTCTTAGGGCTGCTAAAGGTCTTTAAATCGTTCTGTTCGAATCACACCTTCAAAAATACTTATAGATGATCCTCAACACACAAACGAAATTATAGCCTTATTGATTAAAGATTCTCAGATAATTGGAGACTCATTGTTTTCCTCATCTCTACAAGATATGTCCACTTACTTACTCAATGATAACGCAAAAAAAGCTGTTCTCGATAGGATAAGGAAAGGAGAAAGAACACCTTTGGTATATCTCTTTTCAATTCGATTCGACTCTTCTCCATGTCATGCGATGAAATAGAATAAGATATTCCAGATATATGAAGAGAGTGATGGATCATCCTCAATCCTAATCATTGATGAAGCAGGAACGGCAGTAGCTCTAACAAACTCCCTTGGTCATAAGTACAAGCAATGTTTTGAAAATTTTCCAATTTTTCTTTGAAGATTTGGTAGTAATATTTACAGCCGGCATGGTTTTTTCCTGAATAATGCGATGGCTTATTTCAATCATAACTTAAAACAACAGAACCTGATAACAGCGCCAGGTAAGTCATGTAGTTCGTGTAGTTGAGAACTACGCTGAGTGCATTTAGATCATCCCAATAGTTTACAACCTGGAAAATCACCCAGAGTGTTGAGCACACCGCTCATCGCTTTCGATGAGGAATCCGTAAGTCTCATTTTATGAAATGAGTTTTAGACTAATTATTATCAGATAAAATTTTTAACGGGTGGTACAAATTTTCAATCAACAGTTCACAGCATTCTGAATGTTTTAAATGGTAAGATTCATAATGTTCGGATAAATAATTCTTCACCAATCCTGTACACTGACTCAGAGAATATAAAGATTCTATTTGGCTCATTGAATCACCTTGCGGGTTACTAAAACCATTCATAATTTTAAAAATTTCTCGTATTCGAGGAGCATTTCTATTATTTATTATTTGTTATTTATTTCAGTTGTAGCAACTTGTAAAATAAATATCCATCAAAACTCAAATATATCAAAAAAATAGTTACTGTATCGTTGTTTCCATCCGCCCACATTTTCACACTCACGTTTCAAAAATCTATTCATTAGTCTTTTAATAATTTCACCCAAGCCTTTACATTATTATGATACATGATAATTCCTATCCAAAAATAGGAGGGAGACCAGTTATGAAAATTAATTCAGCTCAGCGGTAGGTTCTGAACATGAGCAAGACCGAGATATTTGCTTTTGGAGAGTGAGAATGAAATCTGATATTTTTCATTCTTATCTCAAAAAATTGTGTATGTCGGTCGTGCATAGCGGTGTTTTTGAGTTCACGGAGTATGAATGCACAAGCTCACATATTTCATTCTTTACTTATAGCCATGTGAGCGGTGGTGTCTACATACTATCTGAAGAAGAGAATAAACGGTTACGAACTGTAAAACAGGTTACAGAATGATTGTGAGATTTTACACCGTAACTTATAATGTAGAAACAAACAGTAATTACCAGCTCAATTTTGCGAGATTTGGAATTTTTAAAAAATGGCCCTGCCGCGAAACTTATAATTGTGGCAAAAAGAGTATTCAAAAAACAAACAAACACATGTTGTTATCATGCACTTATGATTGTTGTGTACTTGTTAGATTCGTTATGCCCGCCATTCCTTTATTGATTCAAACAATGTTAATTTATTTCAGCGAACTACCGTATTAAACCAACGAAACCATGAAGATCCTTTTCTTACTGGGTCTTGTGGCTCTTTATGCCACACAAATTACCTGCGATGAGAGCAGGAAGGAAACTTATGGAACTATTATCGGTATTGATCTGGGAACCACCTATTCCTGTGTTGGAGTATTCAAGAACGGACGTGTTGAAATAATTGCCAATGACCAAGGTGCTTGTTTCAATATTGTTTTTGATTTAACAATGTAATTTAGGTAATCGTATCACTCCTTCTTACGTTGCCTTCACTGGTGAAAACGGAGAACGTCTTATTGGAGATGCTGCTAAAAACCAGCTTACCATTAATCCTGAAAATACTGTTTTCGATGCCAAACGTCTCATCGGCAGAGATTTCACTGATAAGACTGTTCAAGATGACATCAAGCTCTGGCCCTTCAAAGTTCTAGACAAGGGTAACAAACCCCATGTTGAATTAAAAGTCGGAAAGCAAGACAAAACTTTCACTCCCGAAGAAATTTCTGCTATGGTCCTTGTCAAAATGAAAGAAATAGCTGAGTCATATCTAGGAAAAGAGGTCAAAAATTATTACAATGGTTGAAAATGATTTTTTCTTTACAGATCAAGAATGCTGTTGTCACTGTACCTGCTTATTTCAATGATGCTCAGCGACAAGCTACTAAAGATGCTGGAACTATTGCTGGTCTTAATGTTGTTCGCATTATTAACGAACCAACTGCTGCAGCCATAGCGTACGGATTGGACAAGAAAGAAGGTAAGTAGAATCTTTTTTGTAAAAATACTTGATTACGTCGAGAGCTCTGCATCAGGGCAGCTGTTGTAAATTTTTACTATTTTTTACCAACCATTTATTTTCAGGCGAACGTAATATCTTAGTTTTCGATCTTGGTGGTGGTACATTTGACGTTTCTATGCTCACAATCGACAACGGGGTTTTCGAAGTATTGGCTACTAATGGAGATACTCATCTTGGAGGAGAAGATTTCGATCAACGTGTTATGGAATATTTCATAAAATTGTATAAGAAGAAGACTAATAAGGATATTCGTAAGGACAACAGAGCAGTTCAGAAATTACGTCGTGAGGTTGAGAAGGCCAAAAGAGTTCTGTCCACCCAACACCAAGTTAAAGTAGAAGTTGAATCTCTTTTCGATGGAGAGGATTTCTCTGAGACACTCACCAGAGCCAAATTTGAAGAATTGAACATGGATCTTTTCCGTGCCACTCTCAAGCCTGTACAGAAGGTTCTTGAAGATTCGGAGTTGAAAAAAGATGAAGTTCACGAGATTGTTCTTGTCGGTGGTTCAACCAGAATTCCCAAGATCCAACAGCTAATCAAAGACTTCTTCAATGGCAAAGAACCATCCCGTGGAATCAATCCTGATGAAGCTGTCGCTTACGGAGCTGCTGTTCAAGCTGGAGTTATCTCTGGAGAGGATGATACTGGAGACATTGTTCTTCTTGATGTCAATCCTCTCACCATGGGTATTGAAACCGTTGGGGGAGTCATGACGAAGGTGATTACCCGTAATACCGTCATCCCAACCAAAAAGTCTCAAGTCTTCTCTACCGCTGCTGATAACCAACAGTCGGTTACGATCCAGGTCAGCTGAGTTTTTGCTTATCCGGCTCGTACTCTGCAGACTTTTCTGCATTGAGCTCTGGCGCTATATCACTGAAAAGAAAAAATCCCTTTTGTAGGTTTTCGAAGGAGAACGACCAATGACTAAAGATAATCATCAATTAGGAAAGTTCGACCTTAGCGATATTCCTCCAGCTCCTCGAGGAGTACCTCAAATCGAAGTAATTCTTAGTATTTCTAATAAGTGTGATATTTATTGTTCTAGGTTACATTCGAAATCGATGTTAACGGAATTCTTCATGTTACTGCTGAAGATAAGGGCACTGGAAACAGAAACAAAATTACTATCACAAACGACCAAAACAGACTCAGTCCTGAAGATATTGAGCGAATGATCAACGATGCTGAGAAGTACGCCGACGATGACAAAAAAGTCAAAGAACAGGTAGGTAAATACATACTCCGACAGTTATATTCGCTGCATAGATTGAAGCTCGTAATGAGTTAGAATCCTACGCATATTCTTTGAAAAATCAAATTGATGATAAGGAGAAACTTGGTGGAAAGCTCGAAGATGATGACAAGAAAACAATCGAAGATGCAGTCGATGAGGCCATCAAGTGGCTTGAAACCAATCTGGATGCTTCTGTAGATGATCTTAAAGAACAGAAGAAAGAGCTTGAAGGAAAAGTTCATCCTATTATCAGCAAACTTTACGCGGATGGAGTTCCTCCTACTGAGGAGACAGACGAAAAAGACGAGCTCTAAATAATATTTCTTAAAGTTTCTTGTTTATAATCCGAGTTCTAAGTTCATGTATGAAACTTTGTTTTTTTCATTTTCAGATTTTTGTGATTAGCTGTGCTATTTCTTATTTATTGTCAAGGGGTAAGTTCTATAATCCAGCCGAGATCTTTTGGTCGAAGCTCAGTACATTGTAAATGGATTGATTGACTTGTTAAGTAAAAGCAGTGATATATATTTTGATACACGATCAATATGAAAGTTGTCTAGAACTAAGTCGGGTAAATATAGCGAATGTTCGATTATGCTGTCGATTGATATGGAATAGCCTGGATACTTGAATCATATTATATATACGAAAGCTCATTTAAGAACGGAAACGGCAGCCCCTTACTCCGTTTCATGCTTTGCCAGAAAAGCTGAATCCTTGAACTTGAGTTCACAGGATTGAAATGTAATAATTTCCAAAGGCTTGGAAGTTTTTGAGAATCCATTAACTACGGGGTCTTTGTGTGTTGGGTGAACATACTGAAAAGCGTTGGAGACAGCCCTTCAATTAATTCTTTCCTTTCAAATGCCTATTGACTTTTGTGGTAACAAGCGGTTCTGCAGAGTTCCTAGCTTCACCTAGGCTTCCCATACCATGCTATATAGGTCCCCCTTTTTATTATGTTTATTTTTATTAACTTACTGTCAAGAAGAAGATGAAGCGGAAATCGAAGTAATTTTTTTTCAAAGCAATCATCTATGTAATATTTGGTCTTAGGATATACCGGAGTTAGAAGAACAATTCCAATGTAACTTTTGTGTGCATTCTCGGAAGAAGAAAGATATGATGGAATACGTTAATCAGAATCCGGACTGTATGAATAAATTGAAATTCGGCTCACGTACGGATATGAGAAGAATATGTGCCAGTCGAGAGAAGTATTGTATGGTGATAATTAATCGATTGTGGCAAAATTCATAAAATGTGTATTCCAGTCAACAGTGACGAATTTGAATGGATTCTTCGTGCTAGTTGAAAGGGATTGCTCGGAACATTGTGAAGAAGGTTTAAAGTTCAGTTGAAACATGTTTATAGCGCTAAAGAGTTTAAGGTTGCGAAGAAAGAGGATATGGTTTGTTCTATACAGAATGCACAAGATGTTGTCAATCAACTTTATGTAATGATTGGGATGGTAAGCAATATTATATGCCTAATTATGTGAATAACAAGACGTTTTCTGTTCTCTTTTCCATTTCAATTCAATTGATCGTACTTCTCTCTACACTCTTAACATAGCCATTTGTGTTGTTTGATCTTTCTTTTTTGTTTCTTAGAAATCAATCAATAAATAATTGATGATGCTTGTAAGCTACATTTTCTGTTGGAAGTAGACAATTACTTCATTTGCATAAAAAGTGAGCGATGCCACGTCGAGTATACGTATGCTCAACATTCCAAAACACAGACATCATTTTACTTTTCCAACACCCTACCGGTCGGTTGTGTGTGTGTGTGTGTCTCTGATATTGCAACACATCTTCTCACTTCTTTCTCAATGTAGTAAGTTATTTAAAGATGTTTGCATAATTAATTATTCTTATATGCTTATATCTAATACTATTCAATTATAAACACCTTTTCTAGAATTCACAATGAGATCAATTCGATCATTTTGCCACCCATAATGTTTTTCATTATTTTGTTGTTCCAAAAATGAAAAATATATCAGATAAAAGAGGGGACAACTACGAGAAAGCTGAATGGAATTAGATACTGAAATACGTCATTTCTGCTTCTTGTCTTCATTCCTCTTATCAGCAGGTACATGCCTGAAAAGGAGCGAATATCATTGTTTTCATTGCTTTTTCTATTCTAAATTTCTACCTACTCATTCATATATATTTCAGTTAAACTATAATTAATCAAATTAACATATAACTCAGTTATCAACAAGTTATGAATGTACCACATCATGATTCGCTTTATGATTTTTATGCAAAAGTGAGTTTTATCATTGTTTCATAACTATTATTATGATATTATTTAATGAGCCATTTTCTAATGTTGAAAATTTAAAATCATTTATCGATTCATATTATAAGGGAGAGAGTGAGAGAGAGAGAGAAAGAGTATAAAGAGAATGAGCATATGAATGTTATTTTGTTCAAAAAGTATAAGCTTACTCCATTTTCAAAAAAAGAATGTGGTTCAATAAGATCAAATGGGCTGCTTCAATAACTATATCTTTATAACGATTAGTCATCAAGCAGTCAGTTAGATAGTTAAGAGGGAATCAATGCGCCTTTTTTTTCTTTTCTCAATCTGCTTGGCAAGTAGCCAGTAGTAGTTAAGGTCTAAACTACATCTTTTCTAACTTTAAGACATTTGGTTGACGATATTTTGAACAAACAAATAGATTATTTGATTTATTCTGAAGTTTGATTGACTATTATAGAATAATTTCTGTTCCACTGTTTGATTAATTGAGAAATATTGCTTTAAAGAGAGATGAAGCAATAAAGCTCAGTGTGAGAGGTGAGAATGATCAATGACGAAATTGTATTTTTGAATTTTTTTTCTTCTTCTTTTTTTTTTTCTCGAGAAAATGTAAGTAAAAATAGAACTTTCTTTGTCTCATTCACAATCAATAGGAAATGACTGTGAGTGAATGTTATACGAAACGTTAGACAAGAAAGGATTTTTTCATATTTATCAACATTAGTTCATGTGTAACTTGCATAGTCATCTTAATTAGTGATGTGAGCTTATGATTGTACTGCTTGTATTGTATTCATGATTGAAAATATTCTTTCTTGAAAAGTTTTATATCTTTGAATATAAAGTTGGAGAAAGACGAGGTCAATGTATTAAAATGAGTATAAGGAAAGGAAGAAGAGAGATAGAGAGAGAGATCGGCAGAGAGAGAAAAAGATAAAGAGGTAGACAGAAAGAGAGGAAGGAGGGTTTTGCAAGAAGAAAAATGGAAAGATGTAAACTTGCGAAAATTAGAAGAGAGAAGTCAGATAAAGGAATGTGTAAGAAGATGTTAGAGATGTAAGAGCAATGAAAGAAAGTTGCAGCTTTTGATGTTATAACTTGTAAATTCTTAGTTAATATATTGACTTTTTCTTTTCATGTGCCAGTTGGTGAAGAGTTTATTCTTCTCGATTGAGTTGATAATTTAAATTATATTAATCTTATGTATATATATATATATATTGTTTATTAACAAAACATATTTAATGATCATATTATATTCAAAAAGAAAAGAGAATGAAAAAATTATATTTATCTGTTCAGATGCCCTCATTATCGTTCACGGGAACGGGGCAGTCTTCATCTGAAGGGTATTCTTCATCCTTCAGTGAGAGCTTATTCTTTGACAGTCGAAATCCATTTGCATCCTCACCAGCACCACCTAAACCTCCAAGGTTAGTTCATTTTTATTTATTTTTTTGATTATGAACTGTCAGTAGCTTATTCATGCTAATAGTATAATCGCCCCATGATATGTCATGATATGAGTTGTCTATGAGCTCTTGATACACGTTCAGCTTGCAACTCTGCTATATTTTGATTTATCAGTTTCGTTCTCTTTTCTCACCATATTTTTGCAAGAGTCACTCTATCTCTCTCTCTCTCTCTCTTTCTCTCGATGCTCTGCTCAGTTTGTCTCATCTTCCTATTTCCTTTAATGTTAACTATGGATGCCCTCATCATGAGAAGATTTATTATAAATTGAAGTTTAATCGGAGATACACGTAGTCGTTTCTCTTCTGATCGATATCTCAAAATTCATCCGGAAGCTTCACCATTAGTAATTTTGTTTTGTCCGTCATCTTATGATACAGCACTCGTTCAGATTGTAAACATGTATGTTGAGAACGATTATTCTAAAAGAGGCATAGATGTATAAGCTAACATTTTTTTTGTATTTTTTTTATGGTTTTATTGTGAGTTTCTATTTTTCTCTTCTCTTATCCATTGTGTGTCTGTGTGTGTGTGTGTTGCTCAAAGATTCTCATGGATTTGGAATTTTCTTTAATTTTCATACATATTCCTCAGGGCATTTTCATAAATCACATGCATAATCGTAGCATACTTTAAATCTAATGCTCTCATACTTCTTATATCAAATTGAAGCTTTAAGTTGAAATTAGATGCTTAAATTAAAAACATCTGGCTATGTCAGTCTGTATGTACTTTTCTTCGAAATATTCATCAACGTTTGTTGAGAATAACGATGGCTATGTATGCGATAACTTTCAAACTGATTGTGATCTTTTAGCTCAGCTTAAGCTTCATAACATCTGTTTCTTGTTAACATTTAGTATCTACTGTAAAGCTACCATCTATATGATACACATGCAGATGTGATATCTTGAAGCTTTCGAAAGCTATCTGTACGAGATGAAGCTCATTTACATTTATTTACTCTTGATATGTTTATGACTAGAGTCTACCTTCTCCATTTTTTTTTATTTTCTTTCCTACTACTTTGATTCACTATTTTGTAAGGTTTTTATAATATCTATAATTTATTGTATGTCAGCTATTCATTTCGTACTGACATATATAGTTATTATTATATATTTTAATGTTTGAAATATGCTATAGGACATGCTTGTTATGCAGATTTGCATACCTAAATTATTCAAGCATTCTCGCTCTGCGTATCTTTCTTCATTCTCTATAATTCTTCTTCCTGTTTCACAACCATTCATTTGTAATTAAGTTGATGAGAATCTATTTAAAATAAGCAAAAATATGGGGTCAGCAGCATTTGCTATTTGGTGGTCACTTGAGGAGTTGTTAACTAACCTTCAGTTCATTCAAATACTCATGTCTCTGCAATCTCTGCAGTAGCATTGATGTTTCGTATAATCGATTCTAGCCAGCGGCTTCTACATAAGCTCGACCACAAGCACAGAGATAGAAAATACTGCGTGAGTCTGAGGCATGCGTAAAGCACTCGTTGGCAACCTTCTATGGCTTTTTCTCGTATTCTCTTATTCTTGGCTGAAGCTTCGAAAAAGTCATGGCTCGCCTATTTCGCTGAAGACATTGACAAGCAGCATAGAGAAATAAGAATAGAATTCAATAAGTATTATTTCCTTTCCTTTTGTCCATTTATTGTCAAGCAACCGCTCTGCCATTCTTCAAAGCAGTCAGTTTTTATTCATCGAGCCATTTTTTTTTCTTCTTTCTATTCGTCTAACATCGTTTGCAATAAGCAGGGCTTTATATTCTCGTCTCATCGAATACATTAGTCTTGAGTAATGACTCAAACGATATGCTAATAGATAATAAATGGTTTTTTTCCCACCTCATATAATCATCTTCTCATTTAAAGCTTCTTCTCACTTCACAATCAAAAGCCTTTTGTTATCCCTGTGCATTCGAACAATGAGCTTTCTTATTAAAGGCGTTCCAACATAACTGTATACATATTAGCATTTGAATGCAAATGAATTCTTGAGAATTTTCAATATTCCTAGAAAAATCATAACAGCTTGGAATGTCAGAAAGCAATTGATCCCTTCATCATGCTTTTTATTATTATTTTTTTATGTATTTAAAAACCATTTAGTAGTAATTTATATATTACGATGTTGATGCTGATAAAGTAACTTCGGTGTTACTTCTAGTTCCTTCATCGCTCACTTCCATTACCTTCTCTCCATCATCCAATCAGTCTTTCCTCACTCTTACTTCGCTATCTTTCTCTCTCTCTCACTCTTTCATATATCTCACTCACTTTTTGTTTTCTTTTGACGAAAAGCAAAAGTGAAATCGAATTTTTACATTTTTCTTTCTTCCACTTCATATTCTGATGGGAAAGTTATTAAGAATATAAAAAGAAAACATGATAACATGAAAGTCAACTGTCCTGACCTGATAGAGATAGGAAAAGCAAAAACTCTTCTTGTTTAATGCGATTTTCATGCAAGAAAATCATGATTGATGAAGCTTGAAAATGAAGTTTCCTTTTAATTGACGTGCTCAAATGATCATCATTTTTGACTTTGCTGATATGCATGAGAGAGAGAGAGAGAATGAAAAATGAAGAGTGAGAGAAAGAGAGAGAGAAATAGAGAGGAAGAAAGAGGTTTTCATTTGATGAAATGTAAAAGATTGAATAGTTTTTGATATTCATCTATCAAATGCTTGTCTATGAAGTGAAAGAGTTATTGTTATTCTCTTATCTTAACTATGTGTTATTGAGCTGACTATTTACATGTTGCGTCGATTAGGTTTGTTCTATCAAGCAAGTTGAGTACAAGCATGACAACTCCGTTTAAATAACTACAAATGGACATTTAATTAGTTTTTCTTGTCAATTTATCCATTTGAATAGAATACATTTGAAACATTGGCATTTCATTTGTGAATTAATACTCGTTCATGATTAAAGCCAGCTAGATCATGTAGTGTATTTACTTTGAAACTTTTTCCTTTCCCATATACTCCACTCAGTTTTTTCTTCTCTTCCTTCTTCTTCTTCTTCTTCTTCTTCTTCTGCTTTTTCTTTTACTTTTTTTGTGTCTTCAGTTGATGCAGATTCGTTTCTGCCATCTCTCGTCTAGATAGCATTGAATGCTCATATAGATTCTTCTCTTTTAAACTGAAATTTGGATGAAAGCATGAGTATTTTGATTATCAAGCTGCCATGCGCGTACCCATCAAGCGCGTGATGCTCTTTTCTGGAAGCTTTAACTTGCCGGAAAGAATAGTTAAGTAAACGATATCATATATCTTTTAACTTTATTTTTATTTTTTTGCTTCTTCTCTATCTCTCTCTCTGTTACTTACCTATATCACCTGCGTTTGTAAATTAGTTTTCACACCTGTTCAAATTGTAGTCAAGATGCAACTGGAAGTAATTAATATGATATAGTTTGTGTCACTATATCATTCTATTGAACTATACCATCCTCATAACATAGCTCATCGTTTATATTTCAATTGTATTAGTTATCTAACTATATTACTTTATATTGATTCATATGCATGATTGGAAAAACATGCTTATTCCCTCCCCCCCTTCCCCTTCCATTACAAGAGTCATCATCTTCTGCTCTTTTGATAAATTAAAATAAAAGCTGTGAAGCAGCACAGCCGTTTACTGCCTATTCAATGGCTGAAGATACGATTTATAAGAAAATAATATATCTTCTTATAACCTTAAAACTTATTCATTAATGTGCCCTTCTCTCTTGTAATTTTATATTTTTCTATTCAATGTAGTTGTCGTTGTTTGAAATTTGAGATGACATGGTCTTTTTCCAAAAAGAGTATTTGATGCTTATTGAAGAAAATGCTTGTAGTTCTCTACGACGACAATTTGATTATTGAAGTCTTTTTATGATATTGTTGTCTTTGTTATTCTGATCATCGCATCAGACAAGGATGATGTTTCAAACAGCATGGTCGTTCGCCATGATTATGAGCCTCTCGTTTTTCGGAAAGATAGCTATAGAGAGAGAGAGAAAGAGTATGAGAGGGAGAGATGAGAAGCTTTTCCACTTTCTAGTTGGTTGATTTCATTTTATCCACCTACTCCTCCCGCGTGTTTCATTCATTTTTTGACATAAAATAATTTAATTCTTAACTGGTTTCGTCAGAAAATATCAGAAAAAAAAATTCCTTTCTTCAATAGAAATACAACTGGCGAAGCAGCTTCTTTCGAATTTCTATTTTTTAACAGAAAAAAAAAGAAAAGAAATTGTCGTCGTTGTGAGTCTGATAGAGATTTTGTATGTCGTGTAGTCGTCTCTCTCTCTCTCTCTCTCTCTCTCTCTCTCTCTCTCTCTCTCTCTCTCTCTCTCTCAAGTAGTTTGAATCTTCCTTATCTGACTTTGTGCTTATACTTTCTTGTCATACGCCGCACAAGCATTTTCCCAGTTTTGAATTTGTTATGTCAGGTATGCTTGCCATGAGCTTTTCCGATTCAATTACAAAACAAACTCCATTGGAATATATTTATAGAAATCTGCTAAGTTATTTCAATAATTCGCACAACTTTTCATTTGAGTTTGAATGGTTGACAGAGAAAAAAAAAATTTTTTTTTGTGTGTCTGTGTGTCTCTCTGATTTTTCCAAAAAAGATAATTGTATTCCTGAATGGAAAAAAGCTTTATGTGGACTAGCTGATGTTAAAAGGGCATTTCACACTACTTTGTAAAGCATTTTGTAAACTGTATTGATTCAGTTGAACATTTTAAGTCTCTATTTTGCTTGAAGGAAGCTTGTTCAAGCATCTGAACTTTGAATTAGAAAGTACTTTAATGTCATTCTGGAAGAGAGAGAGAGACAAAAAAAATGTTGTTTTGTTGTATGTATTATGTCTATGTGTGTGTGTGTGTGTGTTGTATGTGTGTGTATGCTTAAGCTATTCCTTTGTTTCGCAAAAATGCTTTTCTTGTCGCCTATTAAGGCATATTCGTTTAAGCTAAGACTATATTGTTAATTCAATCTTATGAAATCATTTTACTCACTTCATTATGATTATTCAATCGTATAAGCTTAACTGTCTAGCTATCTTAAATAACTAGTTAATGCTCATTCTCACGTGAGCGTATTTTCTCACGCATAGCATCATTACCCAGCTGAAAACTTTGAGCCTCCTTGCAAATTTTATTGAAGTAACGCCTCTCGTCTCTTTAGTTTTTTTCCTTTTTTCTCTTGCTCTGCTTCATTCAATGCGTCGATGTTGATAAACGAACATCTACTCAGCTCATCAAACATCAAAATACAGATGATGAAAACTTAGCACAGGGCCTATCTTTTGTTCCAGCTCGTTCCATTTAGGCTGGAGGTTCTTTGATTAAATTTGTCTAAATTGGGTAATGTGATGTCAGAAAGGACTAGCCATGAGCGCTTACACTGGGCCTTGCCATAGCATGCTCCTTAGCTTCTCCTTGAGAAAACGTCGTCATCTTTTGGCGTTTTCATCTTTTAGCTTTTAGTCATCTTTGTTCACTCATCGCATATTCCCTATCTTTAGTGCTTACTTTATGGCAACCATCTCTCGTTGCCATTCTTGACCACCCTCCTCCATTCTTATTCAAATCATGTCAGAGATATTAGTTTGTGACGTGAAAATTTCCGTCTTCTATAATTTTATAAGAATATTTTTTTGTTTTTAATGGAAAATCTCCATATAGGTATTTTTGCTTTCAAATATACTCAATTCCCTCCGCCTCCCTCTCCGTATAGGCTCTCATTTTTGACAGAAGCCTTTCCTCCAGCTGACAGTTTCCTCCTACTCCTCCTCCACCATCTTTCATTTTAACAAATGAATTGAATTTTTTTGGTTTTGGTCTTATTTTTTCCTGTTTCCGTTCTGTCTACTTGTGCCTTTTCTTCAATTTCCTTTCGAGTACTGAGTCTAGAAAGCTGATAGAGGGATTGCTTTGACTATAAGCTATATGCTTATATTATCTCCCTCTTTTCCTCTTTCTCTCTCTCTCTTTCCCTCCTTCCCTTTCTCTCTCTCTCTCTTTCATTCCTTCTATCACTTGAAGAGAATATCTTATGTTTCGCCATATCTGGACGAAGAGAACGTAGAGATCCGTTGAAGAAAAAAGAAAAATTTCTTTTTTTTCTCTTTTTTTTTCATTTTTCTTCCAATAATGTCTATTATTATTTGGGCAATTTATGTTGAAAGCAATATATCTTATATATTCCATAATGAATTATAATTCTTTAAATTATATTGTTTTGACAATGCTTTGACATATTTGTCAGTTGTCTTTCAGTTTATTAAATAAGCTCATACTCTTTATGAATGACTATATTAGATGAATTAAGAGCTTAATTTCATTTCAATAACATTTACATTCAATTCATGTCTCTCACCCACCCACCCTCCTCTTTACACTCTCACCTCTAACCTTCTCCTTCTTCTACTCGCCCCCCCCCCTCATCCAACCCTCTTCCTCTTTCTCTCTCTCTTCATCTCATTCTCTCCTTTTCCTCCCTTCATCAGAGAGAGAGAAGAAAAAAAATTGCAAAAAAGGTATAGAGCTTGTATTGAAATGTTGATGCTTTTGCCGGCTTGATCGTCGTAAAACCTTTACAAGTTTTTCTCAAATTCCAATTTTCGTTTGAGTTTAAAGTAAATTCACTTCACGAATACGGATAGCGTAGAAATAGCCTTGTGAGAGGTAAAAAAGAAATATTCTTCACATCTTGTAGCTTGTTTATCTATTCATGAGCTTGCTACTTGCATAATTCTATTGTGCATCCTCTCTCTGTCAAAGCACTACGAGCATAGTTTTCGTTTTTTTATTCCTTATTTTGTAAAACTTTTTGAAAGAAGAGGTTTTTCATTGAATAATTCATAATTATTTTTAAGCTTAAGCATTAAAGCTGGATATTATTTCATATTCGATAGATTTTTTTTATGTCAGAAGCTTGATCTTGTTCACTTGAATTAAGCTCAGTTTACATTCTTTCCGACTACTATTCATTTTCGAAAATGACGCAACAACAAGTGAATAAGAGAGAGAGAAAGAGAAAAAGAGAGTAATACCGAAAAAGAGAGAGAGAGATAGATAGATAGAGAGAGAAAGAGGTATAAGGAAGAAGAAAAATATTTTATAATAAGCGAAGAGTTTGTTGATTTCGTTTAATATCATATGTATTCACTTTATTAACATTTATATTCTAATGTGCTTTATAATTGAATTGTTTCATCCACGTATCTAAAGCTGCACTTGCCATGCTTTTGCCAGGTTTCCTATATATGGCTGGCCTTTTGTTCTGTCTTGTTCTCATTCTCTCACACTATTCTCCACCATTTTGCTATTCCACATTTACATTTCTGTGACATTTCTATAGAATTTTGCAAATTTGTCAATTTCTTGAATTAATGATTGAAATTACTTACAAAGGCAAAGAGCTTAAATGCTTAAAAGTAGCGCAAAGATATCCCTGAGAGTAGAATGAATATGAAAGCTATACTCATCTCTTTCACATTCAAAATCCTTCCTCATCATCACCTTTTCATGTCATGGTACTCTCTTCCCCTCTCTCTCTATCTCTCTCTCTCTCTTTGTATACTTTTTCATATATCCCTCTCTTTAAAGAATCCCTCAGGTATATAGTATATAGCTTGAAGATTTTTCGGATTTTTTTCTTGACATGGCTGATGTTAGCATTAGAGTGTTCAAGTTTGAGTAAGGAATATTCTATTTGAGCTTAGAACTTAGTAGGAATGTTGAAAATGAAGTTAAATATATTATTCTATCGTTATTTTTATTTTAAAATATTCATGATTTATTCAATATTTTCCAATCTTACAGAGGATGTTACAATAGTATAAGTACTCTATCGAGTCAAGGATTTATTTATTTGGATCAAACAGTTACAATGAATGGGCTTACATTTCATTTACAGGTATATATTACATATAATATGTTAATTTAATTATTCATTCATTCAAGTCCGGTATTCATAAACGGTCAATTACCATTGATGGACAAGAAATTTCATTACGTGACTTACGGAAGGCTGCATTCGAATTTATTCAGGAAGTTGTACGTTTTTATTTGAAATGAGATCTATTGTGAGATGTTATTCTCATTTCAGAATCCAGATCAATCATGCTCTAATTTGCAAGATCACATCCTATTGTATAAGCATGACTTACGATCAATTAATATATTACAACTTATAACAACAAGCTCAGAAATATCTGATGGAACACTGGTAGAAGTAGTTATAAGCTGTAAGTTTCATTTTTTCTCTTTTTTTTTTGTTTTTTATTTTGATCCCCATTTTCATTCTCTCATTTTTTAAACTTTAATATCTAAAAGGAGGAAAATTTGAATAATTGCTTTGAAAGGTTTAAAAGTAGTAATTGGTTTGAATACATCATTGACGATGAAATCATAATAAGGGCAGCATAGTTAAAGATAGTTGGATGATGGATGATGATGATGAAGGGGAGGACGTAGAATCTTTTGCTTTTCTATCTATTTTCCCTTTCTATCAAATATATTTTTTATAAATCTTGTGAGAGTATTTATAGAATTTATAACATCTTCATTCATCTATTTATAATCTCTTCGAAACAGATAATACCTCGAGGGGTATCGGTTGGTAGAAGAGAAAAGGTTTTGAATGCTTATGATGCCATTTTATTTTTTAATCAATTGGATTGTTTGCTGAAGAGCTGTGAATTATATAGAAAATGAGAAATTCCCGGCTTCTCCTATAAACTATCATCCTTTTCTTTCTTTTATAAGTTGATTGTTCGGAGAGAGAGAGAGAGTGATTTACAGAGAGAGTTTGCGAACAGATTTTTCAGAGAGAAAGTGTGAAAAAAAAAAAGAATTCGAAACTTCTAACTTTATCAGCTTTATTAATTTGAATTCTATCTGAGATATGAAGCATTTGGAGGACAATAGAAGAGCCCTATTGGCTTTTAAAGCATCTTTAAGCTTTCATCAACGATTTCTCAAATCTGTTGATGGAGCTTATCCATTGGCTTCAAATGCAGTTGTGAAGCCGATCTCATTTGCAATCAGTTGACGTTCATAACTTCAATAATTTGATATATTATTTAACGTCAATGTTGTTGTAATTTCAGTAGTAAGTATTATTAATTAAGCTTTTTATATCTTAAAAAGTTATATTTTTGAATATGTGTCAACTAACCATCTACTTCATTCTATTTCTGCTCATTTGGCTCGTCATAGTGCCTTCTGCAACGTCTCTTTTCTCATTTTCCCCTTTTCACTTCAGTTCATGACTCTCTATCGCCTTTTCGCTCATTTGAAGCTAAATAATACATCAGTCTCTCGAATGCGAATCAGTCTCTTTTTCCATTTTTTTTTAGTTGAAATCAATTTCGTTTTGCTTTCTTTAGAGCTATTCAGTTGTTTTCCGTCGTATTTAGATGATCTTAATGCTCATTTTGATAAAAAAAAAGAAAGAAGAAGAAAAAAAGAAGCAAAAGGAATAAGAGAGAGAGAGAGAGAGAAAGGAGAAAGGAAGGATGAAAGATTCTGGGTTTTGGGAAGGATGAAGCCATGTTACAAGCTGCATCGTAGCTAGTGTTGTATGTTGTTGTGCTGACCTTATAACTGTGCTCTTTTTAATATTTAAATATCAAAAAAGAACATTTTGATATAATATCAGTTTGTTCACATTTGATCATTAATTACAATCATGTAGATGATTAGTTGACAAGACAGACGGATTGAAATATAATATATCTGATTACTTACTGTATTATATTGTTATTTATGCGCTTATTGTTAATCCCGCACACACATATCTGATAAGAGTGAATATCATTGATTGAGATTTAGTTTATCAGTATGGACACACATACACACCAGCATTCCTCAATTGCCTTTTTTTGGTCATATTATTAGTTGGTAATTTTGTGAATGATTTTTGGTTTTATTGCCTATATATCCAATGGCGTTGAATGAACCATCCTAATCAGCTTCTGCGTATATCCTTTTCTTGTTTTCCTCATCTCTCGTAAATTTCTATTCTTTTTAAGTTACGTAATCCTTCTTACTTCATTTTTCCTTTCTTATATCCGCCCTCAGTCTGGCTTTTCCTTCTTTTTTTTTCCGCTCACACACGCATACACACTCTCTTTCTCTTTTATTCTCTCTCTCTCCCTCCTTTTACTCAATAGTTAAGTCTTGTGTCCTTCCATTTTATTTTTAAATTTACTTCCCATCTTCTATCACTGTTTATAATACTTCAGTTGTGTGTTCTTGTTGAGTCTTTGATTTTCCTGATTTGTCCTCCATGTCTGTTTGACGTGTCAGCTTTGCCGGTTGTCTTGTTCATTGATTCTGCCCGTGGGGGTCTCAGTTCATTCCCTCTCTCTCTCATTGCGCCTCTCTTTCTCTATATAATAATCCTCTTTAGGAAGCCCTTCGCTTACTGAAAGAAGCAAAGAAAAAAGTGTTTTAAAGAGAAAGAGAGAGAGAGAATAGTGATACAGAAAGAGATAGAGAGAGTGAGAGAGGTGGCTAGCGATCAAGATATGCCAAAAATGAGATATACAGAAAGAAAGCAGGCTAAAAGCCTTGAGCAATAGTGATGTGTGAGTGAAAGTATCCGTTTATACATGTTTCACCAAATTTTTTTATTTTCCGCTTCATAACATTGTGAAACAATCGAGAAGGGGGTGTGTGCGCTTATCCTGTCTCATCAATAAGGAATTATATTAATTTGGATAATTATTTTATGGCTTTAATCTCTATTCATACTACATAGTTACTGTTGAGCTTCAATAGTACTTTCCTTTTTTACCATCATTTCGTCTTCAAACTATTCACCCCCTTCTTACTCCTCTTATCCTCACCCCTTCACCCCCGTTAGAAGCTTACAACCTATGCCATGCGCTATAGCTTTTTTCATTTTGCAAACTTCTTCATTAACAGAGATGTGCGTCACTGGCTCGTCATATTTTGCCTTTATTGGTCCAATTTCAAGCTGTGTCTAGTATCTTCGATTAAGCTTACTGGGTGTAATGAATTCTTGCAATTTATGGCTACTGAATTGCTTTCTAGCTTTTATTCACCTTTTTAAACAAACAAAATCTCTTTGAAACAGCTTGATTTCTATATCTTTCTTATTGTATTTCGGAAGAAGAAAAAAAAAATTACAAATTAAGTTTCTTATCATATTTGGTCACATTGTCTAGGCTGTGGGCTGAATTTCATATGCCGACAACAAAATGTTCCAGCCCTAAGTGCTCTAGCCCCTGTAGAGGCTTCAGCTTTGATATAAAGCCGGATTGTAACCGTCGTATTATTATTTTGGATGGTACGTAATACGCTGAGTTGAGAAAGTTCAAAAGAGCAATTATTCAAATTTTTTTTTCTATGAACTAATAAACGAAAGCAATTATTATTTAACTTTCAGCTTGTCCACAACATGAACGACTGGTTGTACATCCTCATACTTTGTATGTCCATTCATACAAAGGACCAACATTCTGTGACTTTTGTGGAGAGCTTCTGTTCGGATTAGTCAAACAGGGCCTCAAATGCCAAGGTATTTCTTGTTTTGAATCATATTTCTGAATTTGGAACCAACGTTCAGGATGTGGCTTAAACTATCATAAAAGATGTGCCTCGAAAATTCCTAATAATTGTAATGGTTCGCGCCAACGCAGACCAAGTGCTATTCCGTTATCCCCAACAAGTTCCAACATCATGAGCGCTCTGACCGAACGAAGGGTATATCAGAAGTTTTATTCCTTCTCTTTACCTTATCTATTATCTTTAAGCAATCTCGACGTGATTCTTGTCTCGAAGCATTAGATGCAGCAAGACCTCAATCAACTATGGGAGGTCAGCTAGCTCCAGATATCTATATAACAACAGATACGGATTGTGGTGATCCGGTTGGAGGAAATGTATGGCTTACGAAGAAGTTTGCATGTTTCAATTATTCCTGTTGCAGTTCTTACAAATGCCTCGGAAGGACAGGTCTTGCTCATGGAGTGGCCGACCGTTATGGATGGAAGTAGCTGAAGCAACCAGAGTGAAGGTTAGTTATATTCAAGTGACCCAGTCTTGAAATACTTTTGATTCAGGTGCCTCACACATTTCAAGTTCACAGTTATAAGCGACCAACAATCTGTCAACATTGTAAAAAGCTACTGAAAGGTTTAATACGTCAAGGCATCCAATGCCGAGGTAATTAATTAAATAAGAAAAGCTCAAAGTTTTTCATATTCTCAAACATTCAGATTGTAAATATAACTGTCACAAGAAATGTAGTGAATTTGTCGCAAAAGACTGTCCTGGAAATGTTTCAAATCAATTCTTCTTAGGAACCTCTGATGATGGTAAGTTGCTTGAATGGCTATCTGTATATGGGAATGCGTCAAAAGACTCAGTTGATCTGCATGATTGTCTGATATCTGAGACTTTGCTAGCAGAGTTTTGATTGTTTTTTTTATTTATTATTATTATTTATTTATAATTTCAAAAACTATCTGATATGTGATATGATTTCAATTAGAAGTCGATTTCTTCTTTATCGTTAGTTTCTTTCTTCATCTAGGTCGATCTCTTTGTGGCAGTATGGAAAATTTAAGAATGTGTTCTGTTCCATATGATTCGGATCAGTCTGGTACTTCTAGATTTATTATTTTATATATATTATATATACATACATATAATAACATCACACAATATGCGTCAAGTCCCCTATACCTCACAAATCACTTGTCTCACAAACCTCCCCCTCCCTCTCTTCTTGCTCTGGAAGCAGCTAGCACGCACGTACGCTAATTTTAATCTTTTAGTTCCATATTCACATGTATATACACACCCCTTATACACAAACATTCGTTTTTAATGAGAAATTTCTTTTTTTTTTCGAGTTTCATCTTTTCATTTTCACTGCTTCAAGAATTAGCTTATTATCCGATAGATTTCTGATTCCATGCTCCACTTTTTGCACGAAATTGTCTCGCCTGCAGCATGTATGAAAGCTTGTTGATTTCTTTGCCCGATTCGTTAAGAAATTAAGAAACAGTTTTGTTTGCCGTCAAAGGTCATTTTCAATTTTAATTAGTTTTTTTCTTTCTTTTTAAACCAAAAAGAAGAAAAAAAATTGCTTTTCTCTTTCGTGAGATGTCCAGTTTTCGGCACCCCGCATGTCTTCTATCTAATCTCTTCCTTCTATGGATGTATTGAGTTTTTGAATTAATATCTATTCAATATTCCATAGATATATAGCAAAAGCTTCTTTATATTTCAACAACTAACCTTTTCAAATATGTTTTTTTAATGTTTATCTGTTAATTTATATCTTATGATGTATTCTCTAGGTACAGCTGAAGATCGTGATGATGAACTGAGTCCACGTTTGCATAAGAAAGCTCAGAATACTCCAAGTGCTCCATTACAAGGATCTGATGGCACATTTGTTGCACAAAATTCTCCAGAAGATGAAGTTCTCAGTACCGAAAGCCAGGTAATAGATAATCACATAATTTATTAATTATAACATAACATTTATAGAATATTCCACTTATGCGGGTCATTATGTCAAAGAAACAAACGAAAAGAAAGAATGCGAAGGTTCTTAAAGAAGGCTGGATTGTTCATTATACAAATCTGATGAATATGGTATTATTATATTTAACTATATCATATAGTATTAACATATAATCTTCTTTTCAGAGAAAAAAGCATTATTGGAGGCTAGACACAAAAAGTATAATCATGTATCAAGATGAAACATCAACAAGATATTTCAAGGTACGAAGACTTCTTCCTCATCATCTTCTATTTCTAGTCACAACGACTAATTCCTAATTATTTCATTGTTTCAGGAAATTCCATTAAACGAAGTGCTTGAATTGAAAAATGTTGAAAATGAGAATATTAAGAAGACAGGAGGTCATTACTTTGAGATTCGAACACAGGATTGTGTCTACTACATAGGTACGCTCACTTCATCCATTCTTTTTTTTCAATTTCAGCTCTTTCATTATTATTATTTGAAAATTCTTTCTTTTTTTTTTTGTTGATTATATTTTTACATAATGGTATCGTCAATATTCAGTTTTGAAGGCTTTTGTATGTTTCAAACTAGATTCTGACTGAATGTCAACTTGAAACTATTTGCCTTTTGCTTACATTGTCCGATGACTTCCATCTGTACGGAATGACCCTCTTGCCTTCTTCTAAACAGACAGCCTCTGGCAATTTTTGTTTTCTTCTCATCTCATCCTTAACCTGTTCCAAATGGTTCCCTACTTGAGAGTTCTACAATACAATTTCTTATATACATATTTATAGATATATAGATATGTATAGATATCAGCAAATGGTTCATCTACGTATAGTTAATGATATCTATATGTTTATACCATTTATATGTTCAATTCATTTATCATTTTAGAGATTTTATTATTACAGTTTTACAAAATGTATATAGCGAATATCAGCATGTTTTTCTATCCTGTAGATCATCAAAGAACAAACAATCATCTCTCCAACCATCATACCTTCTCTCATCTCCTTTCTCTGTTCAAAGATACAGAACATAATTACTTTTTATGTTTATCTTTTTTGTTGAAATTATATAATGAAGTTGCGAAGAATTATCTTCAACTTAGACGTTTACGTTTCTTCAACTTCATTACGACATGAAGGACATTGAGAATGTGATGATCTTATAACTCCCAGTCTGTTGACGTCACTTAGAAGCTCTTGCCCGCTTTTTTTTTCATCCATTTTCTCTCTCTCTCCCACAATCTCCTACTGTGTCATCTTTCTATCATGCTAGCGTCACACACATTCTGAATTTCTCTTGACGTCACATTCATCAACACTGTTCCAATTTTTGATTTTAGTTTTGTTGGTAAAATTGATAAGTGTCAATGATTTAGTTGCATTGTTTCATTTTCTAAGAAATGAAAAGAAGCAATTAGTTTATTGTGACAGAATGTGATTCTCGACCACATAACTACTGACCGCATGACGGTTTTTTTTTCTTCTTCACAAAAAATGCTAATTATCATTTCATTCTTCTCGTGCTGCCTGAGGAATGTAGTCGGCAGATTTTTGTGATTCTGATTTTTGTAGTCACAAATCAAGCAAATTGTCGAATTTCCATGTTTTTTTTTCTCTTCTCCTACAAGAGATGAACTTTTCAGTTTTGTATTACATCTCTACTGCGTTGGAGTTTAGTTGATTAACTCTCCTATTTTCTTATTTTCTACGTCATCACATCTGTTTAGAGAATGTTGTGACGACAGTCTGATGATTGAACTGATGTTCTTATTTCACATAGTATATAACATACTCAACAACTCAATGAGTCTTTCAATCATTCTAAATGTTATATTGAGTATCTGTTAATTGAATCTATCTAAAGCTTATAATTCATTATGAATAGTTTCTTTTCAAATCTCATGCCCACATTGATTCTTAAGAGGCAAACTGGATTTTAGCTTTCACGTATCCAGCAGAGCTTAGAAGATTTGTATCTTCAATTGGAATGTGAACTCATCTGATTCGTTTTCGGCTTTTGCATTGAAAGTATGGAAAGTGGCTTCCTCAGTTCAGGCCAACTGCCTAGACGATATGAATGCAGTTAATGTTTTCATTAAAACTCTGCTTTTCACCTTCATGTTCTCCTTTCCCATCTGATTGAAGTTGAGATTAAGTAGTTTTCAGTTTCCCCCCTAAGTATTTCTATGCGTTCATCCGATTCTAACTCGTGTCTTCCTTTCTTTGAAAATTCTAACAGTTAACTTGCAATTTATTTCCTTCTTTGACTTTTTGCATCTCTTTGTTAACATTTTTTCTCCTAATTTAACATATTCTGATTTTCTTTTTGTCCGTTTTACTCTTTTCTCTCACTTCTAAGTGACGCCTGTAAATTGGCTTCTCAGACTTTCTCGTCGATTCCTTCTCTCTTGCTTGGTGTCAGTATTTAATCGTTTTTTCGGCTTTTTACGTGTGCTTGTATAACTTTCGACGCGATGCTTCATCTCATTCCCGTTTTCAGTCAAATAGAACGCGAGATTCAGCATCTGCTAATCGGAATGCCTAACCCTGGGTGTACATAAGAAACACCTAAGGCACAGAAATTGCCGTTCATTCACGGACGTGCAGATGCAATAGTTTTTAAGCATACGAGAATCAAGAGAAGATGAAACCTGTTTGTTTCCGCCGGTTCTTCTTTCTGATGTAGCCTGGAGCGTTTTCAACCATCTCCACTACACAGTTCACCGATTCTCTTTCTCGCTTTCTGCCTTTCTCTCTCTTTCTTTCTTCCAATCTCTTATACACCCCTCTCACCTTATTTCAGTCATTTTCTATAATGTTTCAGTGATGCTTTGAAGCATATTTTTTGTTGTCTATCGCTGTCTTTTCGTCTTTTAAAAACTCTCTCGAATATCATTTGGAGACCATTCATGGGGAGATCAAATGATTATTCTGCTCCAACACCCACGTTAAACGGCATTTCCCTCCGCTTTGCATATTACTAACATCAAGTAAATAGTATATAAAAGTATAATTATAAGCGAAATAGTCTCATCGTATGTCCAGCTGTTTACTTGTTCAAGTTTATTTTTTTGTGAGAAGACAGGAATTTACTTTGAAAAATAAATTCAAAAAAATAAGTAAATGTCATTGGTCTTTCATGTACAAGCTTATTCTGGTTTGAGCAGCCAGTAGGCAGTTACTTCAACCCTCGATCTCTATTCCGATACTTCAACTATATATTGATTCGGAACTCATCTTATCAGCTGTTCATTTCTTTAATTTTCTTGTTCACCTTTTCAGTCAGCCGATTATGCTTTTATCTTTTTTTCGTCTCCATTCTCCTTCTATTCTTCTAATCTGCTGTCATTTTCATTTGTTCTGCGCAGTTCACATGTCCTTATTGAAAACTCCTCCTGATCTTCTTATCTAATGAATCTTCTTGACTTTATCGAAAGATTCTATCATTTTCTTATGCTATTCAAAAGACAGTTTGAACTGAAGCTTACGCACTCAAGATGCATATGTCCGTGTCATTGAGTTACTTATCTCAAGCGGTCATATCTTCAAATGCATAATTTGTTTGAACTGTTGAGAATTGATGGAACATAGTGAGAGAAATTAGAAATCTTGCATGGGACAGCCTTATGTTTGTCTGAAGTTGTTTACAATAACATGATGCTGTATCTATATGGGAAGCGATGAGTTTCCCCTGTCAAACACTGTAACATTTCTAAACAGTCTCTTTCAAACCCGTAATATCAAGAAATACTTAAAGCTTACTATGCTAATCTTCTCTTGTGATGTCCATTTTTATCGAATTAGGATACGAATGATACACAGTGGGGTGGGATAGTCGGATGAATGGAAGGAAGAACGAGATCTCCTCGTCTGCGGCTTACTGTTGTCCTGGATGAATTCATCTGATCGCTCACCTCAAACCAGTCTAGACAAGAGAAAAAGCAATGCCCACACCTGTCTTGAATAATTATCCTTTTTTCTGCTTCTGATGGGAAGGGGGGGGAGGAAGTAGAGAATGTAATAAGAAATAACTTTTATATTATTTCTAAGATGTTTACCATACACACACCTCGACAAGTATTAAGCTTCATCTTAACATTAACACCTGTTGACCTTTTAGAAACCACCATTTACGTTGTTAACTTTCAATGAGAATGTTTTTGTGAGTGTTGAATGACGTCGAATGACTTCATACTCTGTCATATACATATTCAAATTCAGTTAAAGGTTCTGAATGAATTTTGATAGACTGTTTTAAGAGATATAAGCCTTCCATTCAACTGATTCTGATATTATGTCTGATCAACATAGATTATTTCAATATTTTCTTCTCTTTTTGTTTTGTTTCTCTTCAATTTCATACATGGTGGCTGTATGTTTTGACAGATCGAGTAGAGGTTCATATGTTTTTCTTCTCCTACCACTACTTTTTCCTCAATTAAAATGTTTTTTTTCCGTCTGATGACATACAGTTAAACACACTTAACCATTCATTCCCCTATATGCTTTTCAAAGATTCATTTTTTTTCTCCTTCCTGCGCTGCTTCTACTAAATCAATCAATAATCATCAATATTTCTATTGAATAGTTAACTATATGCTTTACTTCTCCTATTTTATATCATTAACAGCGATTCTCATCAAATTCATTACATTTTTCATTTTCAATATACGGCCTTGAACTGATAATTCACATTTGTTCAGACATTTTGAGCTCAAATGAGTTTATAATCATTTTTGATTTTTCATGTAAAACTACAATATTCCTTTATTTTCGGGAGTAGTTTCTAATATTCTTCAAACACACACACATATACATACTTATACACTCATACACTCATCATATACACATAACATACCCATATCCACATACGCTCATTTCATTATTCCATATACTGATCTTAGCATAATTCTTCTGAATCTTCTCATTGTCAGCGGTTGGCGACAACCCATTATCTTCTCTCAGCCAAAGCCAAGAAATGCAAAACGTTGACGACTTTTGCTATTCTGGAATCATCAATGACAACGTTGACAATTTACGTCCATCAGGCCATCAGACCGGGCAAAGAAACAGTTTAGTCTGACCGTTTTCATCCATTGATGTACAAAATATCTTTCTCAACATTGTATCTCGTTTTTCCTTCTTGGACATTCTATCACTATTTCATTCATCTCCAACTACCATGTGTCTTCTGAATACACACTTTCTCTCTTTGTTTCGTAGAAAAGATGACCTTTGAATCACAGCCTTCCCTGACTGATTATCATACAACATATAACGTCTTCACCTAAATGTTCTAAGAAGTACATCATCTAAACTACACAGAAAGCAGGGCAGAAACAAAAAAAACCGTTTTCTCAATTACTCTCTCTCTCACTATCACTCTCTCATTTTCATTCTCTCTTCAAGAAGTAGATTGGAATGGATTTACTTTCTTCCTGTCCAGCTTACTCGTTTCGCGATTTAACTAGAAATTGATTTCTATATGACAGCTGTTCTTTAGGAATTTAAATTTATGATTCGCTGACCCCCGTTGATTTTTGCTTAGTTCCTCTTTCTTGATGTTTTGATCTTTGGTGTGTCAGGGGGGTTTTTTTTTCTTCAAAAGTTATCTTTCTCCTCTTCAATCATCAATATGCTAACTCTCACTCTCTATCACTTCTAGATGTACCTTTGCAACAATGATATATTAGCCTACTTAACTTCAGCAATCTATTTCCAGCTTTTAACAATGTAATTTCTCTATGTTTTTTTTCTAAAATAATTTTTTTGTTCTCCTTCCACTTAAAGTAAGTTTGAATGATACAGCAACTGTTATATATCTTGAACGATTTCTCCTTTCTACTGCTCGTTGTTGCACTTAATTTATATTTGAAGTCAGTATACCTTCGAATGTCCCTTCTTCTTTATCTCTTCGATTATTCCTTACAATATATTCAATTCAGTAATCAAAAAATGATTGTGGATTCATCATTTCTTGCTGCTTATGACTTTCCTCTTGTACAATTTTGTCCAAGAAAAAAGACTTTCTTACTTGAAATTGACGATACACATCAAGTACCATCTACAAGTCGAGGTTAATATAATCGAAAGAAAGAATTTTCAATTATATGTTATTAGATATTTATATATTATTCATTTATATGTTAACATATGCTTTCTGTTTTAGCTGGCACGCCGTCCGATGAAAACTCATTACATGTAGCACAATCATGGTCGCAGGCTATACAGGCAGCATTGATGCCTGTAACTCCTCAATCCAGCACAGGCCAAATAGCAATGGCTAAGCTGAAAGTTCCAACTGAAGGTATGTTTCATATTTTTCTCATTCTTCCCCTCGTCAACGGCAGCCATTATGAAAATGTATGAAAATAGAGAGGGCGACAAAAGGAGAGAGAGAAAGAGACAGAGAGAGAAAGAAAGAGAGAGGAATTGATATCTGAAGACTTATAGTTCGTAGTGCATCTGATAGTGAAGCAGAAAATAGTTTTTTGATTGAGAATAGGATTCTCTAAAGTATTGAGATGCGATGGTGTATAATGCTAATTACTGATGTTCGAACAGCAACTTGATAATTATCGTTTTTGCAATTGTTATAAGAAATAGGATGAAACTGGCAAAAAAATGTGAAAAAAGGAAAGCAGAACGATTGATTATCAGTTTTGTTTTTTTTTGTTTTTTCTGGTTGTTGTTCTCACATAAATAATAGTTAAAAGGACATTGTCGGTCAGTCAGACGGATAGAACGGTTGCAAAACGAACTTGACAATCTCTTATACTTTCTGTCCATAGATCCTTTAGTATGGACGGAAGAATAGTTCTGCTGTAGTTTTGAGTGAAAAACAGAATTAAAATTTAATCGTAATATATATTAATTCTAAGATTTCATATACTGTCGTCAACAGTCAGAATCCTTGAAGACGTTCATGTTCTATCAAGTTATTTTGTTATTTGTTCATATATCATCAAGCTCCTCCCTCTACTTGCCATTCTTTCTTTCTTCTTTTTTTTTTCCCTCTCTTTCATTTTGGTCCGACTTATTTTTAAATCTAGCTTTTGAGCTTCTAACATCTCACAGTAGGAGAGAATATCTTGTTGCCTTGTTTTTTCATCAACACTCTCGCCATGTCTTTGTTTAACTCGTTACTCCAGCCTCACTTTCTTGTCTCCGCATTGAGGTTGCCAAAGAATTTGTTAAAGAAAAGTATGCCCTAGCTATTTTTCTCAGCTTTTTTTTTCTTCATCCTGTGGCAGCAATGCAAACTTCTCCTCTTCATATTTCTTGACTTCTGCAACTTCATCTTGCATGCTCTTGTTCGAACATTAACTGACTGGCTTGTACAACGACAACTTTTGGATTTTAAGAGAATAATTCCTAAATCAACTACAAACATATTATTGGTGGTTTTGAATTTCAAAACCGTTCTCATAAGAATGAGGCATAGATGGCTGCCTCGACGCCTATCCTCAGTCTGCGGAAAAAGCAATACATTTTCCAAAATTCTAGGAGAAAAAGGACATCTTGGTTCAACGATTCAAAGTGAGCAGGAGTTCTCGCAGCTATATCAGATTTTCGCGGAAGAGGTGAGAATATGCATTTTATAATAATAATAATAATAATAGATAAGTAAGAAAAAATCCTCTTTCTTTTTTCGTTTTTTGTTCTTTTGCTCCCCACACACGTACGCCATTGACGTATATGGCAATATGATGAAGAAAAACAAAATAACTTCTATTAGGTACTTGGATCCGGTCAATTTGGAACGGTTTACGGTGGAATACATCGAAAGTCAGGAAAACATGTCGCTGTGAAACTGATTGATAAGCTGAAGTTTCCTCCTAACAAGGAAGATTTATTACGAACGGAAGTTCTCATACTTCAGGTAATTGATTGTTGTGTTGCGAGACGAAAAAAAAACATCTTATTATAGTATGATGTTGATAACATACATATTTCATAATAATTTAATCTCATTTTTCATTTTCAGAAAGTCAAGCACCATGGTGTTGTTGAGTTCCAACAAATGCTTGAAACTCCAGACAGAATATTTGTTGTTATGGAGAAGCTGAAGGTGATTTCATTTATGTTTCTTGATTAGAATCATTTGTACAAATAAGGAAATGAAAAGAAAAACAGGAGAAAAAAAAAGAAAAAAGCTAATACATATGAATTTCAGGGTGATATGCTTGAAATGATATTATCATCAGAGAAAGGAAGGTTAAGCGAACGGATTACACAATTCCTAGTTGGACAGGTTTGTATTTGTATTATGAAACTTTAAAATTAATTAAAATATGCTAATTATAGATATTAATTGCTTTACGTTATCTACATAATCTCAATATTGTGCATTGTGATTTGAAGCCGGAGAATATCCTTCTCACATCTAATTCCGATTTTCCACAGGTGCGTAGTCGTCGATCAGTTTGTTCGATTATTTTTTTGTTTTTCATATAATTATATTGATACATTAACATTGTGTGAATATATAATATAAAATAACAACAAGTTCACTGTTTGACATTATAATTTAAGGTTAAATTATGCGATTTCGGTTTCGCACGTATAATCGGTGAGAAGTCATTTCGACGTAGTGTTGTGGGTACACCAGCTTATTTGGCTCCAGAAGTTTTAAGAAATAAAGGCTTTAACCGATCATTGGATATGTGGAGTGTGGGTGTTATTGTTTATGTGAGGTAAGGAGAAAAACGGCTGAAAAGAAAAGCCATAAATTATAAATATTCTGATTTTGCATTTTTTTAGCTTGTCTGGCACATTTCCTTTCAATGAAGATGAGGATATTCATGACCAAATTGAGAATGCTGAATTCATGTATCCAGCGAATCCATGGAAGGAGATATCAGCCACTGGTAGATATATTTAACTTGAAAACTGTTCATCTTAAATGCATATATTTACAGCTATCGAATTCATAAATGGCTTGTTACAAGTGAAAATGAGCAAACGATTCACAGTCTCCAAAGCTTTATCTCATATTTGGATGCAGGTTGGTGAATGTCGATATATGATGATATCATATACTACTTGTTAACTGTGTGTGAGTGTGTGTGAGTGTGTGAAGCGATTCAAGTTAGCACATTTCGCTGTACTTATAATAAGTGTTTGATTGTGAGCGTGAAAATCGAATGATGGACTAAGAAGAGAAAGGGCATGTGAGAAGCTTATTCGCTATCAAACAACAACATATATTTGCATGCAAATAGCGGGAGCGAAAAAAAAGGAAGAAGGAGATGAAAAAAAAGAAGTGAAAAATATATTCCTTAATGTATATATCACTATTGCAGGGTTATGATCTCTGGTCAGATTTGCGTTTATTAGAAAAAAGCGTTGGTGAACGTTATCTGACACATGAAAGTGACGATGCTCGATGGACAGACTACGAGCGCGAGCACAATGTGAAGCCAGCCTACGTGTAGCTGATGTAAAGTGATAATTCAGGAACATATACGGTCATGATGGTCTATATTTATACAAATGTATACCATATATACATATAGTAACTTAAAACAGATAAGAGCTCAATTCGGATTATTACTAAGCATGTCTTCCGTTTTTTTTATTTTTTTTTCATTTCCAAACATCCACATTCGAGATGTTCACTTCAATTATCCTACCTATCCTTTCCCTCACAATATCATTTTACTTGATAAGATTATATCGAAATTTCTTTTTTTTTTCCTTGTTTTTTTTCTTGTTATGTTTGCATATCATTTCGTGTAAACATGGTTCTTAGTCTATGTCCAATGATCTCAAGCCTTTGCATCTGAACTATATATCTCCTTTTCTCTCTCTCTCTCTCTGTCTCTCTCTCTCTTTCTCCTCTCTTTATGTCTTCTTCATTCTTCTCTGTCTTCTAAGCTTCTCAAATCATTCCTTTTACCAAATAATTTTTTGAAGTAAAAAATTAATGGAAACGGAAACATTTCTTATTTCCTTAGACAAATATTCCTTTCTTTCATATATATTTAGTTCAATTTATAAATAGGAATAGAAAAGATTGCCTGAGGGTGCATGTTGTACAGAATGATCTGTGTTTGCCTAACCTAACTTAAGAATGAAAAATCTATTTTCAATTCTCATATTCATTATACCTGTGACTTACATTTATAAGTTTATCATCCGGTTATACAGTTACTTCCTTTATATTTCACTTTTCATATCATCATTTGTGAATGCTTTGAAATACAGAAAGAAAAGAAGGAATGACAAGGCAGTACATAAAGAGTTCACATATAGTTATCTCTCTCTCTTTCTCCCTCTCTCTATACATATACTTATACATATATATATATTCTAATTACTTAATCATAAATTATTATAACAGAGTTATTGAAGAAATACTCCTTTTTTGGCCCCTTTTTTTGTTTCATCCAAAAACCCACCCATCTCCTATCCTACTCTCCCTTCTATTCTCTTTTCCAACTCAGTCACTCTCTTTTCTGCTTGTTTATCCTCTTCCATAGATGAATAAGAAATTATCTGAAATCAATCGTTTTTTTATGTGCAGATCGATCTGATTATATAAAAATTTTTATTTTTACAAGCGAATTCTTTAGCTGCTCGCTTAAGACACTTTTATGGTACGATATACGGTTGCAGTCTAAGTATAGACACATTCAAAATGGATTACAGACTTTAACCTTTTTATATTTCGAAAGACAGTTTCAACGTTCAATTCCAAAGTATCTTTTTACAATTTCCCTGAAACATCATATTCTCAGCAGCCGGAAGTTCCCTACATGGTCAAGTAGAAGAAGAAGAAAAAAAGATTTTTTCTTTAAAATAATGCAAAACAAGGAGGCCACATGGTTAATTTCTCTAAGATTCCCAACAACAGTGATTCATAGAGGATGTAGATGGTAGATGAGAAAACAATGGATGACCGGCTGTATTCACATGGCATTAATTTTCAGCAAAAACCGTTTATTCACTTAACATTTCGCTTCATATTCCTCACACCCCTCTTCCTCATCAACAGAATCAGAGTCATTGAATCGACATGATCCTTTGAAGGACAACGCCAACTCATAAATGCAAACCATTTTCAAATTTTTTCAGATAAAAAAAAAAAGAAAAAAAAATCAAAATCGCATTTTCTGGATAATATCAACAAGCCATATAAGGCTGTAAATCATATATCTTGAATTTCTACACGTCTATCTGTCTGTTAGAGCTCGGCTGAACAATTGCATCTACACATTCGTACATGGAAATCAATCATTGAACACCCTTTTTTGATAGATTTCGGAGGAATGTTATGAAAGTGATTGGGAACTCTTATGATGGTTTGTTTTAATGATATGGTAGCGCATAAAAGCTTCATCGACACTAATGAGAAGACGAAGAGAGCACAGAGAGGGTCAGAGAGAGAGTTATACGTATGTGTGAATGAGATATGATTTTGAAGCATTGTAAACACACAATAATCATAAACAATACATTCGTTGGAGGTCATAAAAGAGCTTATTCATAACCTTTGTGCCAGCTTACCTTATATGCAACTGATAATAAATATGCTTAATTCACGAATAGCACACTATGAAATCATGCAGTGCTAAGCATGAACGCCATACGTATGAACACATTTGTGCTTTCATGCCCACCTTCTATCGCATAGCCTCTTTATCATGGAATTTTAAATGTTTTCAGTAGAAATTATTTATTTTTATCATCAAAAATACTTGTGATTTCAAATTTGAAACTGAAGAAGGCTGTTATCGGCAGTTTTCACACGCATAGACCACCTGAATATTAGATTTGGAATCTATCTGTCCTATTCAGAAGACAGTATTGCTGTTGTTAAGGTTTTCATCTTTCAACTTTTCTGACTTACATATGGTTTATGTCAATGTAATGACTCTACACGTGTTTTCATCTTTTTTTTTTTCATATAATCTTCTTAATATTGCAGAGTATTGAGGTTATTGAATAGGAAGAGAGGATGAGCGAGAGAGAGAGAGAACCCTCGTGCTCGACAGTCGAGAGACTGATTGGGAGGAGAAAACATTTGAAAAAACAGTCCAAGTTGCTGTGATCTTCAATAGTGAGCTATTGCAAAACAGTTGTAAGAGGAATGAAAGAGCTGAATATTACTTTGTTCATTGAATACGTTATCAAACGCTCTGCGTACTATATACAGAAGTTCATTCTCTCCTTTTGATCTTTTATATATAAACTTCTCTTGTTTTCATATCGATGACTCATTTAGAGAGGCCTAACGCTTATGGTCCCATCATACAGTTATATGGACATATTATATTGTGTTTTATGCACATTGCTTGTAACATCTTCATTAGATATACTGATGACTAAAACGGTTTAGAAGAAGGAGGAGAAACAAGAGAAGTGTGGAAGTTTGGAAGGCGGTCCTTCGCAACACTCTGCTTGTCTCATCGATCTGTGAACTAACGGCTCATTGCTTTTACCCTTTTTGCTATCTGTCATGCTTATATGGCGTTTATGCCTATATCCTCTCTTTATTATATGTATATAGATATGTGGTCAGTAGAGACTATCCACACTTTTCAGCAAAAAAAAGAGTTTGCGAAGCAAGGATTGAAAAATGGCTTACGATGATGGAACTCTCAAATCAAATGAACTTTTGAATCCCAGAGGTACATCTTTCTATCTATAGCTTGTGTTTTGATGCTTTATTCTAACAATTTATTCTTCTCTGTTCACTTTTATCTCTTCCAAACGGGATTTTCCTTTAGCTTCATGAGGATTTTCTAGCGAATCAAGTATTCTCTCTTTCAGTTAACAATTTGAACCAAATCGTCTCTGATTATGCCAGAATCAATCAAGAGTTATCCGATGCACTCAGTTGGGGACATGTAGTAATCAATCGAATCAGGACTCTCCAGTTTAGTGAGGAAGAAGCTAAGATATCCGATCTAAACAGGCTCTTCCGTGCATACCAAGACTTCATTGGTGGAAAGTTCCAAGAGTTAGAAGAATTATCTGATAAAGTCTATCAAGTTTAAGCCCTTACATGGTAAACATCATTTGATTTTTGATCTTGCCCATATAAGAAATTTTTCAAATTCTTCAGATTCATAAAAAAAAAACAATTGTCTGTTTCAAATGGGTCCAACATCAAAATATATTATTGAAATCGATTCATCACATATGAGGGGAGAGTGAACCAGATAGTAAGTATCAATGTTCCAATTATCATCATCCTAATCATAATACCAATTTGAATCTTTGTATTCCTCTATGGCGAGGAAATCTAATTATCATCGCTCCTACTGTTCTTGTCTTTTTATGAAACAAACGGTATAAATAAAAATATTTTAATGTTTCCTCATAGATGATTGTATGATAAAGACGGTTTTGTTGATGTTGCAAATGTCATGCTAATAAAACAAAAACGTTCCATCTTAACATCTCCCAAAGGTCAAGCTTATCTGTCTATTTTCAAATATTCTCTTACCATCAAGCCTGTACATGGTTGAGGTGTAAGCATGCGCAAATGTAACCTCTCATCTCGGTCTCTTTCTCTCTCTCTCTCTCTCTCTCTTTCCTAACTTCCAGCATATGAGAATGAAAACAAATGCCTTCTCAGCTCATGAATAGATTTTTAAATATTAGCGATCTGTATTGCTATTTTTGGTTGTCATTTCAAACTTTTCTCAACAATTGTATTTCAACACATATACACCACGCATGTATTATCAACCATCTATCTAGCAAACAAATCAAACCTTCTTACTCTCTCTCTCTCTCTCTATTTCTCAAGCAAATACATCAAGATTATCTGTAAAAGTGAACTTTGTCAAATAAATTCACAATCGTTTACCTCGCAAAACCGCCAATATTCATGAAAATGTCTGTCTGTCTTACCAAACAACCAAAAAAACAAAGCAAAAACGAAAAAATTTTCTTGCAGAATATTGATTGCCTTTTAAATGAAAATATGAAGAAAGTATTAAAATATGATATTCGCTGACTCAGCTATTGTACTCTTCAAACGTTCATCTTCAACATAAAAAAATGAAAAGCCATCTTGACATTTCCGGGCTAGCAAATGCCAAAAACATGAAAAATTCTTTCTAATTTATAGGAATCTCACCGGGTTACAATTCCAATTCAATCTTCCCCCCGGCTTTTCGGCGTTCTGATGCATTTGATGGTCATTCGTCACGAAATCATCAGTTCCTTCTATTTTGCTTACAGGCAAAATCAATTCGATTTTCAAGATTTGCAGTCGTATTCCATAGACGATCATCCTAGAAGTACAGTTATCTATCCGGGCGGAAGCTTCAATCCGTTTACTAACTATTCTTTTGGAAACAAAAAGCTCTGACGTATATGCATGCCAATTAGATGAATGGATATGAAAAACTGCCCACTACCAGCTTCATTATGAAACTGTGCGTTTGGAAAAAAACTGAGATTCCGTAGAAGACAGTTGTCATATATCAAGCTTATCCATTTTAATCCAATCCAATCAGTTAATACCCGCTTTTAAGGCATTTTTTTCCATTCTCTTCGCAAGCCAAAGAGATATGTAGCAGTCTGATATGATATAATAAACCTTAATTATAATTAAATATTAATGAAGAGCATATGCATATGTACTTCTTACTAGACATACACAGAGGACTATTGCCTTATCAGGATATTTACGAATGTCGGTCAGACACACACTTTCTGCTGATGTTTTATGAGTCTCTTCATCTAAGTATGAATGTAATCAGACATGTCCATTCACACATTTCACATTTTTTAAATTATATTTTGTAAATGATCTAATTCAATGTTTAATACAGTTATATAAAACTGTTATAAATAGGAAAAGGGAAAAATGATGATTATAGATATCATGATAAATGATGAAATTAAAAGTTGTCTAGATATGGAAAGAAAACTTAAAAGAGTTCCACTAATGCAGCTTAACCTAGATAGACCAGAGTAGGTTACCGCTTAATAAGTATTTATCAGTTACGATTTATGATTGAAATGACTCTTGTCGCGAAAACTGATTCGCATATCGAAAAATATAAATATCAAAGTCCTTAAAGTACAAACTACCAGTGTGCCATAGTAGCATCCTCTCACTATTGGTGAAGCCTAGACAGTGTTCAAGCAATGAGATGAGAAAATACAAAAATTTCCAGCTGAAATTCTGAAGAAGCTAATCATATTTAACCGTAATTGATCAAAAAGCTTCTTCATTCTTTTCTTTTTTTTTTGATTGAACCAGCATTTTTTATCAAATTATCTGAGAAGCCTCCGAAATGCTCGATGTTAATGAGACTGCAGATGATCGAGACAGACAGGGAAAGAGTGATAGAGAGAGAGAGAGAGAGACTAAGAGATAAAGTCTTTAAGAAGAATGATGAATTTTAACTGATCTGGTTACTAACTTCTATGAAACGATAATGATTCCTGATAGTTAATAGAGCATTTAATGGAAATCTAAACTAGTTTGACAGATCCGTTCAAAATATTCATCAATTTATCGTATCTCTCCAATCGAGTGCAATACCATTTGTTAAATTGTCTCAGTTCACGGATAAATTAAGAAAATATTCCTTAAGAACAAACTCGTCATAGTGTTATGGTTTATACGGAACGTGTCTACTTGAAAAGGAGGTGCAGCAGTGATTTTCGTGAAAATGCAGGAAAGTACTTGAACCCTTCTCAGAATTTCGCATGTTCCGAGACATCTGGTCAACAGATGTATTGAACGGAAGAGGACTCAGATAAGAACGGATTGCAGGTGATTTCAACGAGAGGAGATAACGAAAACTTCTAACTGGGTCTCTCACTTTCGTTTCCACCTTCAATATTTCAGCGGACTGTTAGCCTATACTGCACAGAACTAGGCAAGAATTGGGTGCGGTTGAAAGAGAAATAAAAAAAAAAGTAATTAGATAAATGAAGGAATAGACAAGTGATATGCGAGAGAGCTGTTTGTAAGTACTGCATTGAACGATTGATGAATATCCCAACACTGTCAATAACGGTTACTGGACGAAGCACAGGATATAGTCATTGGTTACATTATTTCTTATCTGGAACATGATCAACGATCCTATTTATTTTCTTCAAATGAACAAATACGGTGCTGTCACAATGAAGGTGTAAAGACGAAGTCAACTTAATCAAAATATTTATTCAAAAACTTTGGCACGGTAGCATGAATGAAGAGGAAAACACTGAACATGAGTTGTCGGGAGACCTATCAATTCAAGCTTGAACTAGTTGGGAACTCGCCAGAAGCTTCAAAATGGAATGTTAAGACGTTGGAAAACGTTTAAGATAGGAAAGTGTATGGTGGAGTAATACCAAGTATTCTATGGATTTTGTTATCCTCAAATACATATCATGGGTCATAGCAACTTGAAATACTAACTTACCGCTGATGAACTTGGATTATGATAGATTCAGCTTATTAGAGAACGTTCATTGATTTCAATGTTTGTCTCACAGAACACTTATAATAACATTCATCTTCTCATTTCCGGAACATGCTGCCATTGCCAATGACGAGAGAGAAAGTCTGGATTCCAATTGTGATGTCGTGTCAACTTCTTGCATTTGTATGATCGCCAATCACTCCTTTACAACTACGCTATTTCTCGAAGATACAGAAAATAAGAGAAATTTCTCGACTTATCACCCGGATAACTTCATCTGGTTTTTTCGTTATCTCTTTTCTCTCCCTCTGTCTCGCACTAATTATGGACGGTGCACGGACCCGCCCCTTATCCGATCCTTTAAATGGTCGAAGGACTCAAAAGACTGAGAGCGTCCCCACTCCTCCACAGTTCGTTTCTATTTAAGAAGCTTTTGTGGTCTAAAAATTAAAATGGAATCAGACGGCCGACTAAAGGCCTATAAATTCGTCGCTTATGCGGCCGTCAGCTTCTCCATCGTTGCTGTCCTGTCAGTAGTTCTGACCCTGCCCATGGTATACAACTATGTAAGCCATGTACGCAGACAGATGCAACACGAGATTTCCTTCTGCAAGGTTTGTTAATTATTTTGTTTAATATTCATTTTTACTTTTACATTTTAACAACTTTTTATTTCATTATCATATTCTCATGTTATTCATTTGTAGGGCTCAGCCAAAGACATTTTTGCTGAGGTCAACTACATGAAGGTTCATGCTAATGGCCCATCTGCTCCAGCTAACCGTACTGCTCGTCAATCCGGATACGGAGGACCAGAAGTCAACCCAGCTCCAAACCTTCAATGCGAGGGTTGCTGTCTTCCAGGACCACCAGGACCAGCTGGTTCCGCAGGAAAGCCAGGAAAGCCAGGACGTCCAGGAGCTCCAGGAACCCCAGGAATCCCAGGAAAGCCACCTACTGCTCCTTGCGAACCAACCACCCCACCACCATGCAAGCCATGCCCACAAGGACCACCAGGCCCACCAGGACCACCAGGATCTCCAGGAGACCCAGGAGAGGCTGGAACCCCAGGACGCCCAGGAAACGACGGAACTGCTGGACTTCCAGGACCACGTGGACCCCCAGGACCACCAGGAGAGCCAGGACAACCAGGACCCCCAGGAGACCCAGGAGCACCAGCTCAAAGCGAACCACTCACTCCAGGAGCCCCAGGAGAAGCCGGAGATGCTGGTAAGATTGTAACACCTATATAAAGAAACTTTTCATTTGTTTGCAGGACCACCAGGACCACCAGGACCTCCAGGAGCACCAGGAAACGACGGACCACCAGGACCTCCAGGACCAAAGGGAGCCTCTGGACCAGACGGACCACCAGGAGTCGACGGACAAGGTGGACCACCAGGACCTCCAGGAACCCAAGGAACTCCAGGAGAGAAGGGTATCTGCCCCAAATATTGTGCCATCGATGGTGGAGTCTTCTTCGAGGACGGAACACGCCGTTAAACCTCCCTTTAGCGGTCATCGAATCCAGCTCTCCACGAGCAAAATTCTTACTTCTAACGATAATTTATTTTTTTTGTTTCATGCTTTTTCGCATATATTGCTCATCATATTTCTGTGCAATAACAGTCATAATAAACCTGTTGAACGGAACCATTCATTGATTTCCTAGATATTTCAACATCGAACAGGAATGCTTCAAGGAACCTACTTTTTCCAGATTTCAACCAGCTTTTTTGATTAACATTTCAAAAAGTGCAATCTTATGATTATCTTGAAGAACATTCCTTATAAACAAGAAAACATGATTTAGTTTCAATCAAATTTCAAGCAATTTTGTTTTGCAAAATCATTGTTCATTGTCCTTCACAGATGAGAAGCAGTCCATTGAGACTTATAATAATGAAAACTCTCGTTATCGTTATACAGTTATTTCACACTTTCCAGCTTACTATAATCACCTAATCGTGAAAAAAGACAATGAAAAAGAACTTTTGAAACAGGATTTAATCCTTATCACCACTGAACAAGACCTCTTCTGTGAAAAATTTTTCAGCGGAGACTCCTTTTCATTTCTTTTTTTCTCGTATTCGCTGTGTCTCTCCACGTCGTTTGACAGAATTGTGAACAGAATGATTGTTCGTTCAATTCAAAATCTACCAGAAGTTAACCGAGAAGCGAATATACTTCGCCTTCGGGGTTCTTTTTGTTCTTCAACAAAATGTTACGATATCATTAAAGTTCATGAGGAAATAAAAATGAAACATAAGTTTAAGTACCGGAACCCTTTTTCATGTTAAGGTTGTCTCTTCCATTACAACTGGCGAATGCAACCGCTCTACAATCATGATCTCGGGTAAATGAACCTATCAAGATGCGTCGATCTTTTTAAGGGAAGGGCAATATTGAGGCTGCTGTAGACGAATCAATAGGTTTATTACTCAAATTTGACTAGTCAGAGACGAACAATTGTACATATTTTGGAATATATTAATACTTAAGAATAAGTTTCATTATGGCAAGTTTTGCGATTCCTCGTTCCTCAGAAGGTTTCAAATACTGAATCGCTTAGCTGCTTCAGAAGCTACCATTTTAGCTATAGCAAGACTGCTAGTAGCTCCAGGAGATGGAGCATTACGCACATGCATTACTCGAGAAGAAAACTGGAAGAAATATATTACAAGTGTTATTATATTATTCTCATTACTTCTCCTTTTCCGCTATCAAAAACAAAATCGTCTACTAAGTTTCCATTACTATCCATTGCCTGGGCTCGCACACCTGCTGGACCTCTGTTATTTTAGTTATACGGTTTAGAAACACGATTATATAAAAACCTCGTGACGTCTGAGAGTTTCAATTCAGGAATGAAACGCTGCAGTTGCTTAACCTGAACATATATGATAGCTTTAAAAGATATGAGCGATAGAAACTTGTGCTTGGATCCAAATTCCTCTATACATTTCTGTCATTCCAAACGATAAGTACTTCCCAACAAGCTTGTGCATTCCACTGAAAAGGGACGATTCATATAAACATGATAAACTAAAAGAACCTATAAGACAAGGCATCATACAAATCTTTCATCGACACATCGAAATATGAGTATCCTTCTCGCTTATAAGCTAGAACTGCATTTGGGCCTAGCCAAATATCTCCGTTCATCCGAGGAGTGAAATGAACGCCAAGGAATGGGAACCTTGGATCGGGTACCTGAAAAACATCTCATTTCAATAGCTCTCAGAAGTACTTCATACCGGATAAATATTAGTATTAACCAAATGTCTCTTCTCTCGCTTCAGCAAAAGATATTCCCCACTAAACCATGATTATAACTTAGAACTGAAAAAGAGCTCACCGGAATGGAACAATTTTGGGATCAGCATCACATCCACTAAGCTGTGCAACTCGATCAGCTTGTAATCCTGCACAGGTGATCAATTTGTTTGCATGAACATTGGCCTGAAACATGAACAAATAAGAAAGTTAAACGAGACGACAATTATTTTTTACATATCCATTGGACGTCAGTCGTATTGGATACTTTGGATCTCCAGAGCTTTCAATCGATTCAACTGGGTACTTAACAAAAACCTTAAAGAAAACTACTAATCTTAAACAAGATGAGCTGCCAAAATTACCGAGCCTCCTCTCTTCTCAAAGTCTTCAGCGAAACGTTTGCAAACGTAACCCCAGTCCACAATACCCGTGTGTGGAGACCATAAGGCTTTCAAACCCTGAAGATTGTTTTGTAACTATAGTACTATAACTTAGACACCTTGCAGTGGGGTTCGTACTCTTTGATTTCATGAGCTTCAATCATTTTGATATCTCGACAGTTATTCTTTTTCGCTCGTTCAAACAGAGCCTCAAAAACATAGATCAACGTAACGATAAAGTATTTCATCAAACTTCCAGCCTGGATACTTCGATGGGCTCGACTGCTACGATTAGTTTTCCCGTTTTCTTGTAAGGTACATTATTTTCATCAAAGAATTTGTAAGCCAATTCCATGCCTGAATAAGTTAGACTATGTTATATTCATTCTACGCTGTCGTACCCTCCACGCAAAGCTTCGCTTTCAAGGAACCCGGAGTGTAGTATATTCCAGCATGTATTACGCCACTGTTATGCCCAGTTTGATGAGCAGCTAATAAGAATTTGAACTGTTAACCGTCAACTCTGAATTACCAAGTTTCTCTTCCTTCTCCACAATAGCGATTTTCATATTAGGGTGGTTTATTTGGAGTTGACGAGCAGTCGCACATCCAACAATCCCCCCACCAACTACAACTAAGTCAAACTCCAAAGGCTTGCTTGAACAGGATTGAACTATCATTTGTTTCGCTAAAAACTTACAAGGATTGAACTGGAACATTTGAAACGGTCCTAGTTATAACTGAACCAGACCCTATAACCCGTGAGGTTCCAAAACAACGAGAAAACATTCTAAAAAGAATTTCTTTATTCAACACTACATGGTTACTCTACAATTCAAAAGGATGGGCAAACGTTATACATCTAAGTCAAGCAAACAAGCAAAAAAAACCGTGCTTCTCTACTTTTGTATGATTTACCTTAAAGGATTTGATTTGGAATGTATACACTTAGGAAATGGAAAGATTTCCGAAGTCTCAGAAACGGCACGTTCGCTACTGTTGTTGCGTACAGCGACAATCGCGAAATTGCGTATACTTTCTGCTTTGATGTAAAACTAATCTTACTATTCTGTAGAAGCCTATATATATTGTAAAGTTGATAAAACAGTAATAATTATATTTTCATTGAAGATATGTTTGCTTTGAGTAGGCTAGTAAGCCGTTTACCAGTTTATTGTGTAGCCGAAGCTTCATTTTCATCAGCAGGAGATGGATTAAGCGTTCGAAGGTTAGCAATTCATTTCGAAATACCTTTCTAATCAACACTCATTTCCAGAGCGAAACTCTTATATCAAAGCAAAAAGCGTGGAATACTCGAAAATGATATTCTACTGGGAGAATTTGCCGAGAAAAATTTGCAAAGCATGAACAAGCAAGCTTTAGATGACTACGATAAAGTGCGGCTTACCTTCTTACTCTTGATTCTACTTGTTGTTTCAGCTCATAAATGGCGATCACATGGAATGGGATCTGTTTTATTACTTGAGTGGGAAGAAAACACCTCCTGAAGACTTAGCAGCTTCTCCCATGTTTCAGCAAATGAAAGCTTTTGTAGATAAAAAAAGAGGATTGTAATTCACATAGTGTATGAACTAGATTTCTATAGAACTATTTTTGAATAAAACTCCTGATAAAAAAAGAAATTGTGTTCAAGCTTAAAAGTGGAGACAAGAATTCCTTTGCTAAAATCTGCTCAGTCAGCGTTCCATAATTCTGATCACATTCCAACCAGATGAGAAAACATTTTTGAAATTTCGAAAGTGATGTAGATGTTGTGAGTTATTTGAAATTCATGAAGTTCGAGTTGAATTGATAAAGGACTAGTTGATAATACGTTATCTGGAAGGACTAGGTAATTGGTTCCTATGTAAATCATCATTTATGATTACTTTCCAGAGTTATCTCTTTTTAGCGTCAACTTTCAGATGAACATACTGAACTGTTCATTTTTAGTCTATTTAATCAGCTGAAGCTGCCATTAAAGATCTTTATTTGATCATTTACAGATGTAAGAACGAATCTAATCTGCTAAACTTCATTTATTACTTTTTTTTCACCTCTTACTGATTAACATTAGTTTTGGATTATCAGCCATACAAAAATGAAGAAGATATCGTCAAAAACTTTTCTTCCGGAATTCCATTGCTATCTTAAGCTCCCTTAATTCTTCTCTTTTCCGCTTTCTCAGCTCTACATATTAATCACTGCAACCCTAATTTTGGTCTGAATGTTAAAATCGTTGCTTATCAATCACTTTTCTTTTTTCACTCATTTTTTCCTTCATATATTCGTTTATATTAGAACCACTCTTGAGTTGGCTGGAGCTTGGCACCGGTGTGTTTCAAGATGAGGATTATCCTCGGAATTTTGCTCATAGTCTTGTGTAGCCGAGCTGAAGCTGTCACCAATGCTAATCTGAACTTCACAGCTGATTCAGGAATCATTCACTCACCGAATTATCCATCCAATTATGATAATGGATTGAATTTTGTAATGTCTATCAAGGTACCATTTAACTTTCTTTTTTCAAATTTCAATGTTTTGTGTTGATCAATCTCTGTAAGACCTACTCTCTCCTGATTTGTCGATATCAGTTTGCTATCTCAGTCAGTAGCTAAATTTTTCTGATTGACAAGATTATATTGAATGTAGCCTAAGCTGATTATTTTGAACAAGCCTAGCATCTTTTGTGAATAACTAATAGTTTGTGTTTGAGTATCGAAGACACTTTTGGCATGGTGAACTTAGATACTCTCTTCATCACTGTCTTTTGTTTCCATGATTTACAACTCGTCCAAGAAATTTATAACCACTACACTTTCAAACTTATTACTTTGTCCTCTATGATAGCTAAATTGAAATTCACGAAAAACAAGTGATAACATTAATGTGCGATCATATGACGTTAAAATGAAAGCACTGCTTCACATTCTATGATCATTTCTATGACATCATTTCTCACGGCTTCTAAGAAACCCGAATGCAATACGATACCAACTTACATTTCAGTCCTGACTATGTCCAGCCTAGCTGGGTATCGGAAGATTTGTAAAAAAAAAAACAAAAAAAAGCAAAGCAACTGATTGCTTACTACGCAGTAGAGCTCTTCAGATTCGTTTTCGGGAGCATGAAAGCTAGCAAAACTACTGCAATTCTGGAATTACTACTGAGTTTGAAAATGAATGCTCGTTTTGCAGGTGGAGCCGGGAAACTACGTGTTTCTAACATTTTTGGACTTTGAAACTGAGGATTGTTGTGACAGACTTTACATCTTCGATGGTGATGGAGTTGGAGGTCCTAGTATTGCCAAGTAAGCTGATTGATTGAAGAAATTGTGATTCTATTGCCGTTTAGTGTGTCAGGAATCCAAACAGGAAGAAACTTTTCATCAACCAGTAATACAATGACTTTGTTGTTCTATTCCGACTTGATATACACATACCGTGGTTTTGCCATCAAGTATGAACAAGTCAAAGGTACAGAACTCAACAATTCAGTATAAATTTTCTGTGATTCCAGTTAATACACAAATAGAGGCTTCTAATCAGTGTGCTCCAAATATAATAACGAGTGTAGCAGGGTTTTTGACATCTCCCAATTGGCCTGGCAATTATCCAAACAATGTATCCTGCTCGTACAAGCTCACCAGCACTAAGAACAAGTTTTTAACTGTCTATGACTGTAGTTCAGCTGATGATTTAGGGTTATGATAACATTTGTTTCTTTCGACACCGAAGATTGTTGCGACAAAGTATACATCTACGACGGAGCTGGCATTGATGCTCCAACTCTCGCTGTGTAAGTAAAAGCCTCAGAAACGAACTTTAAGTTTTCTTTAGATTATCCGGAACTCCCAATTCGTCGAACATGACTTTTGTTTCATCGGGAAGCAATATGTTCATATTCTTCAATTCCGATTACACAAATAATATGATGGGGTTCTCCGCCTACTATATGTCAGTAACCTAACGTCCCTTGTTAAGATATGGGTAAAATGAAGTTAAGCTAAGAGAATTCATTCATACGTATTCATTTTACATACTCATATATATAATATATATATATATATTAGCATTACATTTCCTCAGCCATTAATTTTTACGATTAGCGGTAGAAGCATCCTTGCTGTAAAATTTGTAGGCTCCATCCTTGCCCTCGCAACTAAAAATGCATATTATATTTTAAGTCATATTTGTATATCATACAAGTAAGCCTTCTCGCCAAGAACAACGTTGTCGTTCAATGGAATGATGGATGGCACCTCATCGACCTGTTGTGAAAAGAATAATTAAATAATGTAATTTGAATGTGATGCATAAAACTGGTCTGAGATCTCTCAATAAAGGGTCTACCTCGACTATTTATTAAAGCCCTTACCATGCATCCTGTGATTTTCTGAATTCCATCGGTGCACACTTTTTGGAAGTGACCCTTCTCAATCCAAACTTCTCCTGTCAAGATAACTTTTATGTTGCAACTATTTTTCGCATATACCAGATTTTCTCTTTTTGCCTTCACTGTCACGGCAAGTTCCGTCGGTTTTGACAGGTCCAACAGAAACAGTTCCTTGGGGATGTTGATAGCATCCAAGAGTTATTCCGTCAAACTTAATCCATGTGATGATAAAAAAAAATAAATGAAAAGTTACATCTCTAGTAGCATTAGCAGGAATATTTCCGAGACTTGTGGTGCATTCAACCAAAGCTGCTCTTCCTTTGGTTTCACACTTGAATGTGAAGGAATCCTTCTTCCATGTGGTTCCTGTAAATATTTTTCATGGTTGATTACATACATTCTTTTAAAAAAATCTAATCCAACCGTATGGATGTCCTCCATGACAGTCTGCTCTCTCTGGAATGCTTTGACGTAAGCTGATGGAACCTGGGGGTGCCTCAGAGCAAGTCCACTCCACATTATCAATGACAAGAGTTTGATTCACACCAACCTATAATTAAACTGAGTGATTAGAAATTAGGGTATACAGTGTACTTTCGATCCTGTAGGAGTTATACAGGCCTTGACTAAGATTCTCCATGCTCCATTATCTTCTACTTTACAAGTCATTAAGAAAGCATTGCTGTCAGTCTGTGTAAAAAACTTCATTCAACTCTGAAGCATTGAACATACCCATTCATCACCATTCTTGTAAGTCTGCCCCTTATTTTGGCATGCAAAGACGGTTGCTACGAGCACACAAGCCAATACAACGGATTTCATCTTCAAATAAATTTCTTAAAATATAACCGCAAATAAAAAAAAGACAATATCATCGATCAGAAAGGGGTTTGAAATAGTTTCGATATATTCTGCTGAAGTTTCCGACAGCCGTTTCTTGATTTGCTTGATGAAAAATAGGTGGACCTTGCTTCTGAGATGGATGATCAACAGTTGCTTTGAAAAAAGTAGATGGCAAGAGCATAGGACGAAAACTTGAAAACAAATTAATGAGCCGGAGATCGGCGATCCCCTCATCAAAGGATAGAAACAAAATTCTCTCAGGTTTTATTGGAAAAACGTTTTATTGAACAAATATCTAGAAGTTATGATATGGCACAGTAATTCATCAAAGAACCTAGTAACACAATACAGTTCGACACTACATCAAATAGTTGGGATTAATGAACAAATCTAGAGCTCTATTAGTAAGCGAAAGGAATAAACAGGTAATTTTCACAAGGGTCATATAAAATGCTCACAGCGAAACTCACAGGGAAAGTGAATATCTACAGGCCGGATCGTTTCAGACAGATGTCTCCATAAGGAGTAAGCTGCTCCACAACCAATGTGCCGTCTTTCAATAATTCTAAACAGAGGATTTTAATCACATTATGTATAGCTTTTATCACCTAAAACACTTTGGAATGCTGCAGCAGCAGTTTTTCGTGAAGTTAATTTGACAGGGAAGATTTGGGATAAAAAAATGGGCTGAACACTCTCAATTATCACAAGCCTGAAAACAAAGAATATATCCCTTCTGGTGCAATAATCTATACGTTATTCTTTCTTTTGCAGATCGGTTTGCTTTGCTACCGAAATAGTTGAACTGCTGACTGGGAGAACTGCAAGGAAATGTGGTGATTAACAATCAATCGGGAAAATTATTACAATTCTTGAGATTCTTTCAGATTCGATTTCACAGTTTCATTGAAATCTGAATAACTAAAATTTTTTAACCGAACGACTTGTCCACCAACCGGGATTGGGTATGTTTCCAGCTAAAACAGGTTGGCTCAGAGAGTTGTCCTTCTGGGTTGTAGCATTAAGAATTTCAAAACAATTCCTGACAAATAGGATTAAGTTCAGAAAAATACTATTGAAGCACTTGCCGTTCAGGTGTTTCTCTTATATAACTATAACCATTCCTTGCATTCAACCAATTAGACAAAAACGATTGGGGTTCTGTTCTTTCCTGAAAAAACAAGGTTCCTAACAACAAGAGACAAATATACAAACCTCCTCAGATTCATCTTGTACAGTCTTCTGCGATGATGGATTTTGTTGACCAGGCTCATCACAATGTGGAGCGGTACAAGATTTAAATAAAGTTCTCTGAACACAGTCTGAAAGATTGGAATTCGGTTGAAATATGAGTAAGCCAAAAAATACTTTTAGGATACCAATAAGGTTCTACATTGAATAATTCCTCAGCTGTTGGATATTTTTTCTCCTTATAAAGTGAGGGACGACTCATAGTGTCCGAAAAATCATCCATGTTTGCTCGAAGTTGGTCCTAAAGAACAAAAATAGAAAAAAAAAAGCTGAAAGTCTAACAAAAGTTAATTGCATAATCTCATCACGTAGCAATTTACGTTTCCTGGCAGGCGCTACAGATTTGAACGGATGTTTCAAAGCTTCCAATTCAAACTCCAAGGACTCGTAGCTTCTTCTCTTAGGAGTGTCAGGAAGCGGTTTGATGACCGCTAAACTTGTTTGAGTGTGTTGAGGTGACAAGTTTACAAGTTCTTGAGAAATTTTGAGCAAGTCATCCTGGAATAGAATTCGTATTGATTGAATGTAAGTTCAACAACATTTTCTCCAGAATTATTCAAGTATACGTGTTTCTCAGTGGTTGATATTTCGATGATTTCGCCGTTCATCATTTCGTCTTTACTATTTTGGGTGCTAGTCTTAGCAGTAAGGTTAATGGGATTTTTTCGAGTAAACGAGCTATTGATAGAGGGAAGAAAGAAAGAAATCTCGTCATTCATCAGCTGAAAATAGAATGAGTACACTCTTGAGGGCTTGGAACTGACTTGTTTAGCACTGAAATTCAGATTGGTGAGTTTATCCTTTTCGGTATTTGTTTGAGTTTGAAAACAAGTTTGCTCGTCAAATCTGGAAAACGGAGCTTTAAGGAAGGGGCACCAACTAGCGCAAGAAAATACATGTCTAATGCGTTTCTATGATCAAATGAATCTAAAAGTAAGCTTCTTTTATGAGAGACTTCTTTTAATGTAATGAGATCCATATCAGTTGTTGCATATTCAGTATTTGGTAATGGCAAGTCTACCTGAAACCGAAATTCACAGTTTGAGCTTTTTGAAGTTTTTATTACCGCTTTGAAGAAACTCTCATCGAAATCGATGTGAAGATCATCCAACTGAGTTTTACTTTTCCTTTTTCCTTTCTTCGGTCTTAACTTGTGTTTTGAAACATAACTCGAGAGAGCCAAACCTGGTTGATGTTAGCGGCGCCCTCAATTCATCAAAACAGGAGATTCGTATGAAGGATTCGTATACTAACTGGGCATCAACTAAAATGAATATTGTTTTTTCAAGACTCATATGGTATTCAAGAAATCCTGTAGGTTACCTTCTAAGAGCATAAATTTTCTTTCCAGTATCAATGCCAGACCATATACTAATTGTGATGCCAAGTATAAAGACAGCTTAGTTTTGCTCATTTCCCCCTTCTTTCCTCGAGGAATCAAGTTATCGACTTCGGAACTGGAAGAGAGAAGAAATTATTAGATTTTTATACCATTGAAAGACCAACCAAACATGGACAATATCATATCCCTCGATAATATATGGTTTTACTTCATTCAACTTTCTTTGAGGAGCTGTAGCAAAAAACCAAGGCAGTCCGAAGACACCTTCCCTTAGAGCTTTGTTCAAATCTCTGACCATTTCAAGAAAACAGTATCAACAACTGAAAAAATACGCTGACAGTTTAAATTCTCAAACACACGTGGCGGAAGCCTATACGAATTTTAAATACCGTTTGAATCCGTGTACTTAATCTTACATGCCGGGACCATTTCTGCATATTCAAATTTCTTACCGCGCGATTTCACGTGAAGTGGGCTCACGGCAATGTGGCGCATGCATAAAGAGCTCACCACTATATGGCACATCGCAAGTTCAAAATTGAAAATGATTATCACGTGAACTCACCTGAAGCTTGAGAAATCGTTCATTTCATTTTACAACTATTGAAGATTGTGACACGGTTGTGAAAAACTTAACTCGAGCAAACAAGTGTGGAGTCTTCACTTTCAGATTTCCAAAACTTTTTTGGTCGGTTAAGATATAAAATTAAATATTCCAGAGCGAGACAGCTTCAATCACTTATTGTACTTTGGGGTTCATAGATGAAGTTATTCGGACCAATCAAGCAAATGAGAATTTGCATATTAATAACGAAGCCTCAATCCGTTGAGCTCTACATAGCACGTCGATACCTCGAAATACTGTGTCGGTGAGAGTATGCAGAAGTATGTGGGAGATATGATATTACATTCTTATATATCTGAGAACAGTTTTCCAAGATTTCCCTCCTACGTGTAATGCATTTGCCTGTACGAAATATTCCATCTATACGAAAGAAAAACTACAAACCACTTCTACTATTATTGTTACGTATTCACTTTCACTGCATTTTAATTCCGTGAATCCTTTTCACTAGTGAAAGTGGTTGTCCAATTTGACAAGTTAAGTAGGTCATCGGAAGTAAAATCCTCCAGATTTCACTAGAATTTGTTTGTAATTATGAAATGGAAAACTTTAATAGAAAACAATTGAATTTGTACTTTTTTTGTCAAAATTTGATCCATATCAGCGAAACCATACCAATAACTAAAACAAACCTGGCTGTCCTGAATTGCATCTTGGGTTTGGAATATCAGTTCCGCCAGAAATTCTATCTGAAAATTCTGTTCCGTAATCGATTATCACATATACCGTCTTAGATATGGGTCGATGATCAGGATTACATAACGTGTTATGATTTTCCTTTCTTTAGATTGTCAATGCATTTCACAATTGCATGACAGAACTAAAGCCATTTATGAGATGACCTCAATCGTGAACAATAAGCGAACACTGAAAGAGAAAGATTGAGAGTGAGAGTGAGAGTACCAGAGGTTAAGTCTGAATTTTGATTTGAAATGAGAGTGAAACTAGGCAATTGGGTCAATTTTACATCGGCTGGCGGCTCCCTCTATCGTCACCTTCGTCTCTGCCTGGACTACCTTTTCGTTCATCGCAATCCCCCAAACGTCCCTTTCTTCCATTCGCTTTCTATGCGATGACGACAATCAACGTACAACCTCAGGTCAGTTTCAGCTTTTACTTTGACTGTTGAAAAAATATGACTACAACTGAGCATTTTTCAATCGTTTTTTTCAATTTTATGAACGTTCTTACTTGAAATCAGTGTGTATTATCTTTTCGACCGACTGTATCAATTTCGCTATCAACACATATTCGGACAGTTCCTGAGAGACCTTTCCTATTTCCAACAAACTTCTAATCGTTTTACTTTTTCAAATCACAAGTTATCTTTTTCAGTCTATACCACTGGACTTGTCTAGCTTCGCTTTATCGTCATCGCAAATAATTCCTTCAATTTCTAACTTCCATCCTGCTCTTTACTCTCTAGTGGAACTTCAGAAACAGTATCAGGTTCGTCATTTCATATGCAGATTCGTTCATCCCCTAGTTGCAGACTTTTGGTGTTGATTCATCGTACAGTTCATCTGAACGTAATAATAACTTTGCTCCGATTCAAGTAGTTTTTTTGAACTTAAAAATCAATTCATAATATTATATAGGTTGATTCTTCTGGCTCGTCGTCTTCTTCCACAAAATCTGACACTGATTCCATTGCATCACCCCCACATCGTAATAATGTGATAGTAAAAGCAGATTTTAAGCGAAAAAAAGTGAGAATCTCTTAACCAAGAGAGCTTAACCTTTCACTCAGGAACTGGTGAAGGATAATGCTTATTGGGAAAGACGAAAGAAGAATAACGACGCCGCAAAAAGAAGCAGAGATCATCGTAGGATGAAAGTATGTTTTACATTTTGTTCGATCCTTTACGACCTTCAGAAACACTGCTGTTCTGTTGTTTCCTTAAACAAATTTGTTCTAATAATGGTATTTTTGAAGGAAGACGAAATCGCTTCCCGGGCTGCCTGTCTCGAACAAGACAATATTCGATTACGATCCGAACTTGAGCAACTACGAAATGAAACAGAAGCTTTAAGAAGTATAATCGTTAATACATCTGCCAGTCAACAACTCAATATAAAAGTAAGTAGTCTATTACAATACGATTGAATACCATTTTTGTAGGTTCCTGTAGCGATTCGCCCGAGCTCGACAGTTACATCATCCTCAAATCTTTTAACAACAATACCACCATCAGTTATTACATCAAGTAATGCTCAAATGCATATACAGTATCCTGATTCCACACATAGAAGTACAGTTCTTGTCACAAACTATTCAAGTTCTACGTAATGGCTTTATGTATTTAAACTCTTAATAATTTCACAATCATACATTTGTCTCAAATTTTTACTAACAATGGAATGAATATTTATGTCCAATCAATATTGTATTTCTCAATCGTTTTATTATCGGAGGCTATTTCCTAAGTGAGAAGAGCTAAAGAGCACCAATGGGATCCTATTGGCAAAGAACCATTTTTTTGCTACGAGTTTGGTAGTTAACGGTTAAACCACGCCCATTTTTTCGCGCCACTATTTTGCATAGTTGTTGGGTTGAGCGCGTAACATATTTTAATTTGATTCTAGGATAGCTACCGAAGTTTTTTCATCGATTTGTATTTTATTTTCGCGCAGAGCAATTGTGTTATTATCCCTTTTATTATGCCCGCGAGTGTTGAAGTACTATGAGTTGTACAGTCACTTCATTTACATAGCGTCCTAAGCAGCGTGGTCACGCTTTCTCGAACTATGCAGCTTCTCCAATATTTCATTTTCGAAACGCTTTCCGGAGACAAACAAAATCGATTTTTTGTTTTCAGTTAGTAGCAGAATATGAGCGACACTATTGCTGATCCAGCTGTAGCTCCACCAGTGGTATTTCTAAATAGGATTATGTGTTATAATGGAATTCATTAAGGAAGATAAGTCTCAGGAGCCAATGGAGACCAGCGAGGCTCCAGAGCAGGTAGCTCCAGCACCTGAAGCACCCGCCGCTGAGGTATACCAACAAAGAGAAATGTTCCAAATCAAAATATCCTACAGGCTCCAGCTCCTGCTGCTGCTGCTCCAGCTCCAGTCGCTCCAGTAGTCGAAGACAAGCAAGCTGCTCCTCCGAGCGCTACTCAAAACGCTGCTCCAGCTGCTGCCGGAAATGCTCGTTCTCATGCCACTATGCCTACTAGACAATACCTTGATCAAACTGTAGTACCAATTCTTCTTCAAGTTTGCAGTCTTTCTATGTCTTAACATTACCTTGCGTGTTGCAGGGTCTCGGAGCTTTGGCGAAGGATCGCCCGGAAAACCCAATTGAATATCTTGCCAACTTCTTGTTGAAGGAGAAAGAACGGTTTGGATCAGCTGCTACTGCACAGGATTAATAAGATTTTTGTCTTGTAACTAACCATTAACCCTGTGTAAAGCTAGATCCTTTGGTACTTTTTACCAAAATACCTCGTGTTATGTAACTTTGTTATTACCTTTATTTCATGTTTCTCAGCGTAATATAAGGTTGATAATGTTTAAATAAAACTTTACTTCGCTCTTCTCCATCATCACTTTTGGTTCCCTCCAAATGTTATCTTGACTCTTGTAGAACTCTGTTTTTCATAGCTTTTTAAGATGGTCAAGTTGTTCATTGGAAATTTGGCTGAAACTGTGGACTCCAATAAGATTAAAAAGGTTTTCCAACAATTCACTCAAGTGAGCGAATGTGATGTCGTCAAGAATTATGCTTTCATCGTAAGTTGAACAATGAGCAGAACAATGTTTATCAAGTAATTCAAGCGCGTTCCTGATGACGATGTAAATGTTATAATTAGCCGTTTGGATGGTTATATTTTGGACGGAAAAGCAATACAAATTAAATTGTAAAATAAGGAAAACAACTATCATTAATTCCAACTTCCTTAAGATCTACTTCTAAATTACGAGCTGTACCAGGTCTAACAAGCGCCCACTGCCTGAGATGTACATCCACCACTCATCGTACTCCTCAGTGTCCCCAAGATCCGCAGAATCAGTTCGTTGACCATGGATCAAAATCATTAACTTAGCGTTTTCAGAGTCAAAGAGACTATAAAAATCGATTTAACTAAAAGTTTAAAACGGGAGGGGGATGCCATGTACGATTTTGACCAAGTTTTTTGCGGAGGGTTAACCCTTTAATTTCAGAAGTGGTCCGGAACCAAAAAAAACAGTAGTTTCTGACCAAGAGATACCCAGGCCTGAAGAACCGTATGTAGTGAAACGTGTTTTCCCTAATTGCATGTTGTTCAGAGACTTACAAAATTTATATGAAGAGTATCACCAAACACGGCAAAGATATATATACTATCGTGATCTTCTAATCAAAGAGATAGAAGCTAGACGCGGTGTTGGAAATGTTTATTCGGCGCCTTCGAAACCTGCTATGACTTCCAACCAGTATTTTTTACTCTTTTCACCAAATATTTCAGGTCACCAATATATTTTAACCAATCCTACATACATACTCTTAAATGTATAAGCACATTCGTTTGTGCTGTTTTACTAATTCAAAACGATTTCAAATCTTTCATGTCGTTTTTTCTTTCGGACAATTTTTCTTTTTGATTTCGGTCGTTTCTTTAATATGTTTTATATTCATCGTGATTGTTTCTTTCCTGTCTTATTTTCGAATTCTCAGCCTTTTTCTCAATTACTCCATTAGGTGCGGTGGGTTTTTCTTGGGGTTTTGTCATTATCATTATTTGGGAAATTGATATCATCTTCAACATCGTTTATCGATTTCGTTTTATCAGTATCATTTTTACTTGGTGTCGTCGTTCGTGTTTCGAAAATTGGTGTGCCCTCGTCTCACTATGACGCTGTATAATCTTATTCTCCGTGGACATCTTTGTTCACCGTAAGCATTCTCCTTTTATTATATTTTTTCCAGGTTATCCTCTGCTCCTGTCTCCTACATATCCTCTCCTGGGAACGCTGTTCCATACTCTGTGCCTTCCACGCCAGGCTCCCATCCCTATAGCGTTGCTCTCAAGGTATTTGTAACAGAAAAACATAAACTATAGTATTCATTCAGGCACCCTACGCTCCTTCCTTGAACGCTCCCTATGCTTCTGCTTACAAACAAACTGTAAGTCTCATTATTCGAAATGAAAACTAACTCTTGTATTAAGACGGCTCCGAATTCGTCTCCCAGTGTAGTCTCTAGCTATGCGTCTTCGTAAGAAAATTCATTCACATTCAGTTAAATACTGACATTTCAGAAACATTGTATCGGCACCTTCAGCCGTAACACAAGTTACTGCCTCAGGTAAGGTTTCTGAGTGTGGAACTTACTAACCATTCATTTACAGTCGGAGCGATATCATCATACCCTGTACAGTTAGGAAATGCTGTGGGGGTTTGTAACTCAGACGTTCAAATTGTTATCTAACAATTGTAGGCTGGAGCTCCTGGAACAGGGCTTGTGAAATTGAACATTCAGTGATATTTGGAAAATATTTCATTTTTCACCTTTTACTTTGTAATTTGCAAATTATTAGATGATATTTCATGTCATTTATACGCTAAAGGAAATGTATTTCCGATCTCAGTGTTTGTATTTTTGAAAATAATAAAATATTATATATTTATTCATATATACATAGAGGATCGCCTCCCGCAACTGCATTGGGACAATGTCTAATATGTGAGCTTTTAAACTATTCTTGTAGCTTAGTGTTGGTCGAGTATGTGGCTTTCTCGTGTTAGTGGATTGATTAATAGGCAATCAATAGGTAATTTTCAATTCAAACTAACATAGCCAATATGACACCTGTAACTATGAAAGCACACAGTGCGAGAACTGCCATTCTGGAAAATAGGGAAGTGTTGCGGTTATTGAATGAAACAGTCTTACACTATCACGAGGGAATACAGAGCCAAGTCATCAGAGGATAGACCTTGCGGTTCTCTCCTAGAATTTCATTATTGAGCGAAATTACTTTTTCACGTACCTGTTGTGAACACGGATTCCCGCTGATTCTTTGGGGCACCTGTCGTATTCCATGAGTTCGATAATGTTCTCTGCGCTTCCATTCGTTGTTTGCTTTAGGAAGAATCTTCGTAACATCCCAGCGAAGGTTCAAGGATTAGCTCAACTTCTTAACACCGTTTTATTGTCCTGAAAATGAGATGACCGTATTCAAATAGTTCCTTTAAGCTCAATCCGAATCAGAGCATATCAACGTTTCTGACTTTTTTTATGCTTAAGGCTTTCGTGATTCCTTAACAGCTCTCAAAAAAGTATGTATTGAATAGAAAGTTCTTAGATAAATATTGGGAGAGGGGAAAGATAAAAGTAAACATTCATACTTTTACACGGGTCAGCTATGAACATGAGAAGTCTAAAAAAAAATTCACTTCTTGAAAAATGTTGAAAAGTAACATCATAGTAGATAGAGAAGTGGACGCGGAGTAGAAGATGTAGGCAAACATCAGTAGATATAGGTCATATTTGGTATTAATGTAAGCCTGCTCACTAACTTGAGTATTGTAATAGTCTTACGGAAGTTATTATGTTTTCCTTTCAGGCAGAGTCACACTCCGATCATATCACGCCGGAGGCTATCAGTATGGGCACCTACCAGATCCACCCAAATCTTCCTTCATTCCCGAAGGTTCTAAACTGAGTTTCAACGCTATAAGTACCAAGTGATTCAGGAGGCATGAGCTTAGAAGATAGTCAAAGAGTACATTTGATCAATGCCTATAGGAGATATGGCTACTTACAAGCTGAATTGGATCCATTAGGAATCAAAAAACCCGCAGAGTGATTGCTATATCCTTTCTGATAATTGTTTACACTTATGTCCAGAGTACCGGAGCTCAACCCCGCTATTTATGGCATCAATACGTCTGACATTCTTCCTGGAAAGGATTTGAGTATGAACGACTTAGCAGAACAGTTGAAACTTATATATTGTGGTCCAATGGCAATTGAGTTTATGCACATTAATGTAAACCTTGGATTTAAACAAAAATCAACATAATACTCATAGAGTTGGGAGGAAAGACAATGGTTGTCTCAAAATTTCGAGAATGCTGTAGCCGAAGAGCTAAGAGCTGAAGAAAGAGTTAATCTTGCTAAGTTGATGGTCAGATGTGAAGTAAGTTTATACGATCAGAAACAGTTCGAATTGACTTATAGGACTTCGATCACTTCTTGGCTACAAAGTTCCCAACTTTGAAGAAATATGGAAGTGAAGGAGCTGAGGCTATGTATGGCTTTTTCAGTGAGTTGTTCGATACAGCTCCAGAACGAGATATCAAAGAGGCAAGTGAAGATATCAGGACGAAGTGAAATTGAATGATTTTCTCAGATTTTTATTGGTATCGCTCACAGAGGACGCTTGAATCTATTGAATGAGTTGATGCAGTTCCCAACTGTTCAGATGTTTAGAAAAGTTAATCATTTGAATTAATAAGACACGAAATAATCTTTTTCTAGATTCGCGGAAAGACTGAGTTCCCTCCAGAAGTTCAAGGCGCAGGAGATGTTCTGTCACATTTGAGTGAGTACAGATTGAGATAATAAAAATATATTTTTTCTGCAGCTTCTTCGTTTGATCACTCAGTCACCGGAGGCAAGGTGCATATTTCAATGCTCCCTAATCCTTCTCATCTCGAAGCGGTCAACCCCGTAGCAATGGGAAAAGCTAGAGCCCGAGCCAGGTGAAGGAACTGTGTTACCAAGTTATCTTGTGTTTGCAGAAGCCTTCAAGCTGGAGAATACTCTGAAGAGCGAGGTTCTCGATCTGGTGACGATGTTCTATGCGCTCTGATTCATGGAGATGGCGCTTTCAGTGGACAAGTTGGTTTCTTCGAATAAATTGAAATCATTTTAACTTTTAGGGAGTAATTTGGGAGTCTTTAGCTCTCAGCAAGGCTCCGCATTTCCGCCTTGGTGGTTCTGTCCACCTCATTACGAACAATCAGATTGCCTTTACTGCTGAATCACACATTGGAAGATCCTCAACTCACTGCACAGGTACGAAATCTTGAAGTTTTGAAAATACTGTTCCATCCCCCAGATATTGCCAAAGCTTTTGAATTTCCGGTAATACATGTGAACGGAGATCATCCTGAGGTACTAACCTTTTCAAATGCAATCATAATAAAGTTCGCGATTGCAGGAAGTTGTCAAGGCAACAAGGCTCGCATTGGCTTATAGGGAAAAATTCCGCAAAGATATTTTCATAAATCTAGTCTGTTATCGTAGATGGGGACACAACGAGCTCGACGACCCATCTTTCACACAACCTCTTATGTACAAAGTACTTTCTCATTCTGAATACATCCGAAAATCTTTCTCATTAGGAAATCACTGCTCGACAATCAGTTCCTCGTGAATACTGTGATCTTCTGGTTGACGAGGGATTGATCACAGAAGAAGAAATCAAGAAAGAGAAGGAAGCGCACACAGCCAAACTTCTGGAATCTTTCCGTGCTGTTGATAGCAGTAAACCAGAGTAATATTCATAGAGTTAAGATCCCACCAATGTAACAACTCAGAGTTAATCACCTTAACGGGTATTGGAAAGGATTTCAACAAGCACCTGCTGCTGTAGAGCAATGGGACACTGGTGTTGATGTCAATCTTCTGAAGTATATCGGTGCAGCTTCTGTAAAATACCCAGATGGATTTGTCAGTGAATTCGGTTGATGTGCATGAACGCTCTGTTTCAGAATGTTCATCCCCATTTGAAGAAAACTCATTGTGAAGCCCGTGTTAACAAGCTCATCGCTGGAGAAGGTTTAGACTGGGCTACTGCTGAGGCTCTGGCTTTCGGTTCTCTTATAATGGAAAATAATGATGTTAGAATCAGTGGCCAAGATGTTGGAAGAGGAACGTTCTGCAACAGGTTTCACATTATCTGAACTAGTGAAAAACAATTTTCTTAAAGACATGCTATGTTAGTGGATCAAGTTGACGATTCTAACTTCATTCCGCTCAACCATGTGTCCAGTGAACAGAAAGGATTTTTAGAGGTTCAACTTTTTTCCTATTTGTCAATACTGCTGTTTTATCAGGTCGCTAATAATCTCCTTTCTGAGGAAGCCATCTTAGGTTACGAGTTTGGATTCTCTCTTGATAATCCCAGACGTTTGTGCATTTGGGAGGCCCAGTTCGGAGATTTCTTCAACGGAGCTCAAATCATAATTGACACATTCCTTGCTAGTGCTGAGAGTAAGCCGATATAAGTTACAGTTTTAATACGTTCATGTTAGGTAAATGGCTTACTCAATCTGGACTCACCATGCTCCTACCTCACGGTTTTGACGGTGCTGGACCTGAACACAGCAGTTGTAGAATGGAACGGTAAATTCCTGAATTACGCGTTCAGAACTTGTTGACGTTTAGCTTCTTGCAAATTTGCGATTCACGGGAAGATCAAGTTCCCGTTGATGGAGAGAATGTTAACTTCAGAGTAGCAAACCCCACCACTAGTGCTCAATACTTCCATCTTCTCCGTAGACAAGTGAGTATTTTTTTTTTTGAGTACCGAACATAATACTTATATTTTAGGTTATTCCAAATTATCGTAAGCCACTTGTAGTTGTTGGTCCTAAAATACTTCTTAGACATCCTAAAGTAGGTGCTCAATATGTAGTAATAGACAAATGGTTCCGTTTTTTCCCGTATATGAAAGGGTCCGCCATTTTATAATATGTTTTACTGGCGGCTCCTGTCATAAATTCCCCGACACTTCGAAAAAAAAGTAGACACGTGTGTTGAGCGAAAGCTTCACTCAGACTTTCATTATCTTACAGAATTATATGAGTTCAGAAATATTGTAACAAACCATATTACAGGCAGCCTCTTCCCTTACCGAGTTTGCCCCAGGAACTTCGTTCAAACATGTTATTGCTGATGAAACTTGCAATCCTCAAAATGTTAACAAGGTTTTGGTGTCATAGTTACCGTTTTGAATACTTTATTCCAGATCATTTTCACTTCTGGAAAGCACTGGATTGCTGTAGAGAAAGCCAGAGACGAGAGAGGTCTTAAAGATTCCGTGGCTATTGTTCGTCTAGAGAGTTTATGCCCCTTCCCTGTACAGGCTCTTCAAGAAACTTTGAAGAAATACCCCAAGGCAACAAGTAGGTTAACCATGTTTATACAAATGTCTACTTGACCCGAGTTCTGCACCCCCTAACTTCTGAAATCAACAATTGAGGATGAGCGCTAAGAACGTTTGGCAGGTGTACATGATGACCGTAGCTAACCTTTTATCTGAAGATTAAGGATAACAATATCTACTAAATATCAAAAAAAGGCAGCTGGATCGAGATTCATATCCGTTATTCCATGGAGATACTGCAGAAGCCATGTGGCAGGTGCACTCCATTGTTCCAGTCACTAAGGTTCAAGGACTGAGACTGTGTTGTTTCTTTTCCAATTGGCCTCTTCTCCCTAAGACAGTACTATTATGGTATTAGACAATTAGCGATGGTCGTAATTGTCAGTCTGCATAACTGAATTCCTGATAGCTTCGAGTTTATATGGATTTACAAGAGTCAGATGACCTTCGATATTTTCGCGAACCTCGAAACCTCATCTGCTACATGTGTTGATTGACTATCCGGCTGTTAAACAACAACTCAAAAGTGTGAATGGGCTCTTTTGGTATTAACTAACGTTTATATGTCGGAAAATTAAGTTAATGTAAATGAGCGGCAGTCATCAAAAGACATTTTTAGCTGTTGGAACAGCTTTGATGACACCTTTTATGGAAAAATTTAATGATTGGGTGAGAAGATGGGTCGTTTCCTTTTCTTATGACTGATTTAACGATATTTTCGATGTGAGAAAATTCTTTAATGTCGGATTAACAGTTTTCCGGCTTTAATGTTTTGACTGTTTTCAAATTTGAGCGACGTAATTCCTAGGTGAAACACAGATTCTCATATCGATAATGATCAAGCAAGTGTAGTCTTCAAAAGTTCACCAGTGAACCGAACACCAATCCTTTATCTTAATGATAAGATGTGTAATTAATCAACTTTCAGACTTTGTTTGGTCTCAAGAAGAACCACGTAATGCCGGAGCTTGGACCTTTATCCGTCCACGTTTCGAAAACGCTCTAGGAATTTCGGTGAGATACTATATCTGAGCGCTGGTGAACTTCTATTTTCAGCCTAAATACGCCGGAAGACCAGAGCTGGCTTGGACTGCCACAGCCATCGCTGAAGTTCATGCTAAAGAATTCGAAGATGTGATCAATAACACTTTTGCTTAAAGTACGGTGCTGACATAATTAGAAAGATTGTTTCATAAATAATAATATAGAGTAGGCTGTAACAGCCTCAAAATTTTTTTTTCTTTTTTCTTCCTTTTTTTGCTCAAGGGATTTGTTTACGGTTATTGTATGAATGAAACATATACTTCCAGTTCGGTTACGCTTTTTTACCAAATGCCTTTTATCATAAAAACAATTTGAAAAATAACGATCCTCTTAACCTTCATGGAATGATGCGACAAATGTCTTCCTATTATCCGCTTTAAAAAGAAGAAGACGATTGCTTTTTTTGCAGACTTTTTCAATGTACGTAAAAGGCTACTGCCACCGGTAAATCTGATCAATCATCGGTTCTTCTTTTTTTTGCAGAAAAAAATCGATTGGACCCAACTTTTTTCTCATTCCAGTTATGTAAATGTAGTTGTCTGAGGTCGCATTGTACGCTTTGTCTTCTTTACTTAAAGCTTGTAATTGTGTCGTTGGCTTTAGCCGAGCATAATTTGATTATGGTCGAATGGAAAGCTCGAAACCCTCGTCCATTTTCCAAAAACCATATTGTAATTTGTAACCATTAGATATACTCGTCCATAACTCTAGATATTTCTGCACTATAGTCACAATACCAAAATATAGTTTTGGCGGTTTGTCAACACAAGCGACGGTAAATGAAAACATCTGGTTGACCTCCAATGTCGTCAGTCGTCCATTTCTTTTTTATGACACCTCAAATTTCGTTAGCTGATTAATGAATTCCAAAGACAGTTTGAAGATTTCTTCGTCCATTCTTTAATCTTCTTCCTGGATTGCTAGTTTGAATTTTTTTTCTTGAAAATGAAGTATCTACCATTTCTCCTCTTCATTCACTGACGATTGAGTATTTTGTGGGAGCGACAAAGGTTTGCGGCATCTACGGAAGTGTGGTTTGCTCAAAAACCAAATTGGTTTCGCTTTGCTCCTCTCAATTTCCTGATCTTTAAGAAGATAAACCGTAATCGTGAGATTGTCATCTGTTCTCTCTTCCGGTACTATGTGCATCGCGTTTACAAAGTGTTAAGACACATTGGCGGCATTTGAGAGCATAAAGTCATCTGGAATAGAAGTTTGACCTGTAAAAAGCTTGAACTAACCGTGCTGGGTATCTTTTAGTTCTTTTTACAACATCTGGTCTGTTTTCTGAACGTTTTTTATTCATAACCAAATCTTGTGTTCGCGGCTGACTCACTTCTTATTTTTGGTTGTCTTCCCTATGACAAGTTCGAATTTTTAATTTACTGTCTCTCAGAAAGAATGTTCTCTTTTAACTGGCCATTTATCCCTTCAACTTCATTTGGAAAACTATTTTACTTGTCGTTCTGAGACGCGCTCGTGTGATTCCCTCATCTCATCGTTCTCTCATAATACATTTCCTTATTAAGAAAATAGTTTTTAGTATGATGTTTGCTCTCTATCCATGTGATCAAAGAACTTTTCATATCTACTCAAATCATTATAGATCAATTGATTTCTTCTCGGATCTCAAGTTTTCCGTAGACAGGTGTTTCGGATTTTTCATGTTATCATAGGGGGTTAGCAGGGTCCTATCAAATTTCCTCTCCGCACAGCTGCGTTTTACTTCAATCTCAAGCCAGCGAAAAAATAGCTCATAAACCTTATATGTCATATTTATATACTAACAGATGATAGCTCTTGACCGTTCTCAATTTTGTTATGTAAAACTGTACTGGCGTCTATCTGAGATATGATCAGAATGATGGACGACAGTCAATACAAATACACCTGACGATATTGCTTAATCCTCTAATTTGACTGTAATTTTCTAAACCCGTGAAATGATTATTGCATATTTAAATTATTATCCCACATATATCTCTCCAACAGTATATATCGTGTGAATATTACGAGTTATCTGTCCTTTTGTCGTGGCAATATTTCAATGGAATTCTTGTCTACCTCAGAGCATGATGACCATTTAAGCCGTCTATAACATACATCTGTCGTTTGTTTTTGTTTTAATTATGAATGTCCTTCTATGAAATGAAGAAATTACCGTAAGACTTATCGAAATATGTTGAAATGTGTACACATAACAAGTAGTATGCATCTCATCATCAATTCCATTTGTGGATGATGTTTGTCCTCTGTTGTACAGCAGCAGACAAACAAATCCGTAAGAGTTTCAATACGGTTATCCTTTTTTCCATCATTCACCGACTTCCTTTCAACTTTTATAGTCTAATCTAACTTTTCATCTTCTTTCTTTTATACTACACAATAGAATTCCATCTCTATCTGTACCTTAAACTATTGTCAGACACTTAATTCTTTTTAAAAAATATAATGTTGAATGGATTTCTTTCTCCCATTTCTCCCTCATTGATATGTTGTCTTTCACTTTTTTTTCTGCCGTTTTTCAACTTTCTTTCTATAGTTTTAGCCGAATTTTACTCTCTCTATCTACGATTATACTTTCTTTCATTTGCCAAAAGTTAACCGCCTCCATTTGACACCAAAGATGCCGATCTGCATCTGACTGAAGTCTGAACAGTCTGACAAATTGAATTTAGATTGTGTTTTGATTCACCGAACAGTAGATCTTCTGACCTTTTACAGCTAGAAACTTTGATTTCGTTCATAGATAGCTGAACTAAAATTTACCTCTGTGGGTTAGGTGCAAGACGTTCCAAGCTGTCCCACTTTCACTTTGAACGCATTTTGATGGAAAACTTCTCTTCCATATATGTCTTTTAGTTTCTGTCATGTTTATTGTCGTTTTTGAATGCTTTATTGGATGGAAATCATTTGAGAAGATTGTCCCTGTCTTATGCTATTCAAATATTCTCGAAAATATTGCTCATTAAAATGTTTTTTTGTTTAATCTTCTGATCAGTCACATCCGTTGAGATTGATAGACTCATTTGCTTCCTCTTCAAGTATGACATCGAAGATAATTCACAATTTATGTTACAATGAAAGAAATTTTTCAAAATTTTTCAACATTCTGCCAGACAGCATTTGCGCCACGCGTCATCTCTACGGATTTGCTAGATGAACAAGTGTCTGCGTTTTTTTCTCTTTCGTTTCCCTAGCTTGTCATTTTTCATTTTCTGCTGCTACCTTCTTTTCAAAATCGTTTCCGAAGCGTAGGCACAATTAGCCACGTGAATACACGTACTGAGTTAACCTCACGTCACCACGTGGTTATGCTCATTTTGATCTAGCAGTAGAGGTTGAGAACGGTTGTTGATATGCATATTGTGATATCAATATCACATCTCTAACCAACTCATCTATCTTCTACTAATTTCTATTTATTCTAATTTGCGAAAAATGCGGTAAACGAGCCAATGTTGTGATTTAGTTTACACTTGCTATTTAATGTCGTTTTGATGGTCAAATGACAAAGTCATCAGACATATGTCTGATATTCATCTTTTTGATATATTCATTAGGTGATACTCACTTATTCCAATACTGCAGTTTTTTGATTATCTATTATATAAGCTTTACTCTTAGTCCCAGTTGATTACCGTTTACTGGTCCCTCTAAGCGTTGTCTGACTCCTTCTCTTGCTCTGAGAAGGCCTTGGCAGGTATTATATCTTTTTCGATCATAATGCTTTTCTTACAAACCCTAAAAAACTGATGGGTCTTGTGAAATGTATTGATGCAGGTGAAGGTAATCAAATGTGATCGCATGAAGGTTAACTCCTTGAGCTTATAAAGCTATTTTATGCAGATGTCACTAAAATGTCCTGATTCTCATTTATATACAGCTGTCGATTGTAGAGCATCAATCTGCATGTAAGAATGAAGAAGAGAGATTATACGTGTTCCGAATGGTAGTACTCTTAAGGTATGACTGCTGTTCCAAGTTCTTAAACAAATCCGTAGTTTTGAGTTATAGCTTTTTCGGGCTCTTGGGAGGCAAATGTCAAGCTGAAAACTTTACTGAAGTTCGAGTGACGTTCGTCCCTCCAAACTCATATTAAATATCAAGAATGCGTAAGGATTGTATTTTGTCGTCCATATCTAGTGACAGACAGATTTCAAACAATTCCACTAGGCGCATGGATATATTTTCTTCAATACTGAAAAGTTTGATAGAAAGATGTTCGAAATATTTTCGAAGATTCGCCAGACTACCAGTGTGACGAGTAGATATGTTCTCGTTGACCTCCCACCATTCCAGACCCCACATGTAGTTTCTTGCTAGAGCCAGTTTGATCAAATCAACTCATCATCGTGACATGACGGATGTGTTGTATACGTGTGAGGAGTGGCTCATTGCTATACATACAACTGTCAAGAAAAGTCCAACCTTGGTCATAAATCGTCTCCTCGTCGTTGACTACGATTCCGAAAAATGATTCTGTCTTCCATGTCTTAAATGGATTTGTTTCGGCAGACGTCAAGCGCGTTTAGTGGAACCCACCCCCCATCGCATCGGTCACGCCCTCTCGATGTGAAAAGAAACGGAAGATATTCTGAAAATAAGCACATTGTGCAGAATGTTCAAAAACAGTTTTCACTTTTCGGTTCAATTTTTATCTTGTTTGTTGTGTATTTCTGATATTTATGCTCTATACCATGTTGAGCTCCGCTTTCATTAGCGACATATCATGCCACTGTGTCTTAGTTTTCTGAGATTCTGCTATGGAATGTAGTCATCTAAATGAAGGTTCTTTCTTGTTCTGCAATCATCTCGGATCATCATCAACATCATCATCTTCATCATCTCTTTGACTGAAGCCGACCTGATCACACCCATAGGCTTCGTCGTACCGTCGTTCTGCTTTGAAGTTATGGAACGGAACTGAAAATTCTTTTTTTTTCTAACTAAAAAAAAACTTTATAAACGTTTCGAAGACGTGACATTTGTTCATAAAATCTCATACAAAACATTCTTATGAATGATTTGATTAGTTTATTCATTCTCTAGGTGTTGATGATTCAGAGGGCCTCAAAACCCATCACTAATAAGCAATTCCATCTTTACTGTATGATTTTGAAATATTTTATTGCCCTCATCAAGCTTTCACCTCTCTCTTAATGATCTTATTCTTATCCAATAACTATATGCGATCAGCTGCCATTTTACCCAGTTTATTGTCAGAGTTGATTCCATCTGAACTTTCGAATATCACACATTTGCAAAATGAGGAAAGATAGCTGATCATCATCAACAACTTGAATAGCTGTTTCACATCTCCTCTTTCTCCATTTTCTTTTGAATATCTGTTACCTCTCCTCTTGGACTGACAACTTCCTTTGTCTTTTCGTCATTCTTTCTTCTTCCTGTTACTATCTGTCTTTTGAATGCTCAGTTTCTCTCCCTCTCTCCCTTTCCTCCTCCATAGTCCTCCCTACTAGCCACCCGGCTGCCCTCCGGCTATTTCGAGTAGATTTATTACGCTAATTCGGATGTCAACTAAGTCATTAGCCACCTTAAGATAGTCAAGTTGCAACTTGAGGAACAGCTGAGTGAGAATCCGTTCATCAATGGTATCGAGCCTATCTTACCATTCAGGCCTATCGAACTTGTCGCCTTTTTTACAGCTCTGTTAAAATTTCTATGCCTTATCCTACCACTGACAACTTGGTGTGGCCAGTTGTTGTTACGTGATAACTTCTTATCATAACGTTTTTTCTTTTTATATTTCACCGTCCGTCCTACCTGCCGTTTCCTAGGTAGGTGTTTTAGATAAGCCCTTAACACTGTTTCTTCCTCGTTCGCCTTTTGCATTCTAATTTAAGCATTTCTCTTTTCTTCTTTTAAGTCTATTCGTAACCTTTGTCCATCTCAAGTTATTTCTTGTATTCGTAATTTCGTATTCTTCGTGAAACAAAAAAAGTTTTTCGATCGACAGTTGGCCCAGAATTTCTTTGAGAGCGTTTTTGTCGGACCGCTGAGGGTGCGAGGTCTACTCAGTTTTTTTTTTGTTTGACAGAAGGGCATTCCGTATTCTTTATGTCATTCCTACCATCTGAACATTGATTTTAAGCCTATTTATAAGTCAATTTAACAAGATTGTGTAAATAATTGATCATATGTAGACAATACCTTATTTGGTTTGATAATTATTGAAGAGTGTTTTGGCCTCCGCTTCACAAAACGTCTTCATTCATTATCGGATATCAATTAGTTATGAAATACCGTAATGATTGTTTGAGCCGGTCATTAAGCTTTATCAGATGAAGAGAATATCAAAATAATATTTTATGACTCTTGTATTTCCTTTGAAATGGTCAAAAACTTTTTTTCTTTTTCAGAAAAAGGAATTTAAGTTTATATATTAATAGATAACACATTTCATTTTTTAGATTTTTCAAATAGTTCGATCAAGTGATTGATCATCCATCCCAAAACTAGGCGATTGTCAATCTGAATATTCCCAGAATTTCCATATTGATTTTTTGAATATAAATGATTGTCCGATAATGATATTCTGAAATCTCCAATATTTGATCATGATTGTTGGACTTCAGAAAATTCTTTTAGCGTATATAGATTAGTTAGTTTTTCTTTGAAGACATTCTTCTGCTCACTTTTTTACGGTGAATCATTTCCAACTCGTATGAACTATTTCTCTTTTTCTCTCATCATCTCTCCCTCTTTCTCTCTCCTTCTCTTTCTCTCTTATTCATTCTTTCTCTTCTTTAAAAAGTGTTCAGATGATGTATGTCTCAAAGATACACACCTAGTCATAATATCTAAAAGACTCTTCTCTTTTTTCTTCGTCAGTAAAAAAACTGTTCCTTTCCACCAGTACAGATACGGAATAAGATTTGCACAAAGTAAATGAAAATTGTTGAAACTAGTTAAAATTTACCAAGTCTTTGTAAAAATAATTTTGTTTGGGGACTGTTTTGACCATTTTCTATTTCCGTTTATTTTTGGTCTATCAGTTATATCTCCGTACATCCTACATGTATGAATTTCTTTTTGTCTTCAAATACATAATGTGATTGCTATTTTCTAATTATACCAAGAACATTCTTTATGTCTATTGAGCTTTATGAGCAAAAAAGTTTTTTCTTGTCATTTGTGCCAGATGATCGACAATGGCCATCCGGTCAGGAATTCTAAGGAACCGGTCATCCTATATTACAATTTTTATTATGTACTTCTTACATTTAACTACCGAATAGGAGGGTGAGAAAGACAGAAAAACAATGTTCTCATAGTTTGTCTCTCAAAGTTTTGAACAAACCTCTTCATGTTTTCGCTTCAATCTATGATGCCTAGTCTATACAAAACACCTTAGCTTCCCTACTAGGCTTATATTGCTTTTGAGAAGAGCTTTCGAAGATACTCATCTATGGAAAAGCTGACCATACTCAGATCATTTGCCACTCATTGTCCTTAAATGGAAATTTCAAGATAGTTCAGACAGGAAACATCTTGATGCGCTCGCAGGCAACTGCCATCACATAGACTCTCTAATGGCATTCTGACAAATCTTAATTTTTGTTCTTCTGAACAATCAGATTCTCTCATTCGCTGTAGATATCTATCAGTTGTAAAAGCTATTTATAAATCTAAATGTCTCATCTTAACTATAAATGAAAATCTGCTGCTAAATGGCAATGATTTGAATGTTTTGAACATGTGTAAGCTGGTCAGATCTTGTACAGATCATGTAACAACTATTGAGAGGTCAGAAGAATAAGTATTTTTGGTTTAGATATCTAATAGACCTTCATCCATATGCTAACCCATCTATGCACAGTCAGCCATAATTGGCTACCATTCAGACCCATCATTATATATTGAGAGAACGTCTGTGAGATCTTCCAACATCATCTCATATACATACGCACATTAAAGAATCATACATTTGGACAGCTTTTTCGTAACTGATTCATTTTAAATTTCATATATGTCAACTGATTTCCATTCAGAACACTTTCCATTAAACGTTCGTTTCCTTTTTTACTGCCAAAGATGATAAGCATTCCGATAATGTTCTCCCGTTTTTTCACAACCTTGCAAACCCATTGCTGCTATGAACGTCCTCATTTTCATTCAATTCAATCACACAGTATATGAAGCATTTTAGACTCATTACAAATCGCACATTAAAACTATTTCGTCGTCTTTACCACCTTTTTTTTCATACTTTCGGCAGAATCCACATTATGCAGATGTAATGATTGAGATAAGTGCCAGCCTGTCCAACTTCTTAACAATTGAAGTCATCACACATTCCTTTCAGTCAACAGTACTACTAATCCAACATGTAATTTGTGCTTCTATCCTCAAATTAATTTTTCAATGGATTGCCATGTAGCAACTAAGGAATTCTTCTAGGCCCCAGGCGATTCAAAGTCCGGTTGAGCCTACAAAGACTGACAAGCGATGAAGGATATGTTGTTGGAGCTCCTCCCTTTGAACTAAGGACTTACACCAATTTGTCTAGTTCTTCGTATTATTTTCATTTTTCTTAGCGTCTCTTCGATTGATGCTTCACACAATCCTATTCTCTTCTGTTATTCTGCGTTTTTTTTCTTTCTGGATATGTCACATCATATTACAATAATCCTGTTGCAAAGGCTTATGATAGTCTAGCTGTATGATTGCGAACTTGTTCAAAGGAAGATCATTCTGTTCTTACCTATCGCAACATCATGCATATTCCCTACAATGTTGGGCATTTGTTTGTGTTCTTCTTCATCTTCTTTAGCTGTGCGTTGTAATTTTGCGCTGAAGCGAACGTTACCTATGTGTGAGAGAAGTTTTCTAAGATTACAGCTATACACCTATTAGAATCTTTCGTATTTCTTCAACCCTCTCAAAGATTGATCAAGGTGGATTATCTTTTAATCTGATCAGCAATTGATTTAGTTGTTGCATTTTGTGCAGCCATGGTTGAATGTTTTTTTCCTCATTATTCTTAACTTGTGTTATCTTCGACTCTCTTATGTCATGGCGTCTAGCAGTAGAACCTAACATCTCTCTGAATGCAATGAAATCAGATGATATAAACTAAATGCATTAATCTCTTATAAATTTTTAAATAAGAGTATTAGTCACATTATTGCTTTATGAGCTTATGGGGGCACAGTTGTTCTTACGCTTGAAACATGATCTCATCTCATCATACGTAGCCCTTCACATATTTCAGTACATTCTTTCATTCTTCTAAAAGTTCTTTCTATTCTATATATCTTCAACAGAATTCTCTATCTTCTTATTGTTTCGTTTATGAAAAGTGTCTCTTCAAGCATCTCGTCATCTCTACTTATCTCAAAGACTTTTGTTTCTTTTAACTTTTTAAACAAACTAATTTATCATTCAGACAAAAGATTCTGCAATTATTCAAAACTTCAATTGATTTTCATTTTAAACGAAAAAATTTCTGATTTTTATTTCTTTGTTTTCCACCATTTTGCTATATTCTCATTACTTCACATCACCACCAGTTTCATCACTGTTCTAATCCTTCCGGAAAGACATCATTATATAGACTTGATCTCCCTTATACATGTAGTCCTGTGTTGTAATCGAACCTAATAAGGAAACATAATGTTGATAATTTGATCCATACTGCCTTCAAATAAGAAGAGTTAATCAACGGTCAATCCTATTTCTTTTGGTCAAGCTAACTATAAGCAGGGAGGATGGAAGAGAGAGTAGAAGAATTAGAGAGAGGATAGCTTTATTCAAAGAAAGGGAAAGATGGTAATGAGCAGAAAGAAGATAGCAATAAAAGAGAGAAAACCAGTGGAAAAGAAAGAGAAACGAACAATGTAAGAAAAAGGAAAACCCGGATGAACCCGGGACCCAGTACTTGGGTTGTTAGGGTCACTAGTTGATTGGCTGTCATTCTATTGCATTAGATTCAAAGAGTTGCAAATCGATGTGCTCTGGAAGTAGATGAAGATGTACGGAGTTCTTACGAACCTTAGTAAGCCATGAAATACGTTGCGAATGATTGTATACTTTCTCAAACGTGCATACTTATTCAGAATTTGCAAAATATTTACAATTTTGAAGCTAGCAGAGGCCTAGATTTACTTGAGGAACTTCCTATGGTCATCATTTCAAGTTGTTGGTCTCTAGAGATCAGATTTCTACTGATGAGAACTTCAACTTCTCACGATGATGATGATTGTCGTTAATGCGTTCCTTTTGAACAAACTGTGAAAATAAGAGCATAAGTGATTTAAAGAAATTCTAACCAACTGTTAGATCTTCCTGCTCAATGACCATCTGCTTTAGCCTTTATCTATTCTTAATTTTGAGCTTAGAAGTCCTTAAGTGAATAGCCGGATGTAGATATGATCGTCTGCGGCCATACTCTTTCAACTATGTTTATAAACATTCTTCAGATATCCTGTTTTTAATAAATTCCTTTTCCTCATATCAATTTCTTCTCTATTGAAGGATCTGTGTTTTATGGCATTGAAACATATCGAAAGTTGGTGGCCTTTCCTTTCACCTTGATCCTCTTCGTGCTCAGCATGTTTAATGTTTTCCTTGTTTTTCTGAAACTTTTTGCTCGTCACCTTTCTCTCTGTCCTTCCTTTTCTTTTCCAATCTAATTAATTCTTTCTTTTTCAGATTTTTTCCCTCAGCACATCTTTTTGTGCTCTTTGGGTGAATGGAACGGGGTTCGCCCCATCGGCAACCTTCGTCCCCTCTTCGAACGAATAATCGAGTAAGTTCAAGATTTATCAAGAAAACTGTTGTTTGAAAGTGATGTCAAAAAAAATAATTAGAAAGAAAGCATCATTGCAATTATCTCCAACGATTGCAACGTGTCAAACGTATTACTCAGTTCCATACTTTACGTGAAAAACGTGAAAAAGCTATTAGACCTCAAATTTCACTTTTCTGACAGTTTTACTATTTTGAATTAGGTAGATTTTTATCTAATATTAGATGAATTCACGCATTCAGCTTTATTTATATATATGTATATATATATATAACTTTGTTCCGTATCTGAATGAAGAATGTAATTTTCAGTTGCGACTTTGCGCTTATGTGTCATCGGAGGATATATCTCATGGACGTGTACAGCTATCACCCCCAACTATAGGAACTAACCAGCCACAAATACATATTGCTGGGAGTACCAAATCACATTCTAAATCCGCTTTTGAAAATGTTTACAACACATCAAATAGCCAGGTAAGATAACATTGACATAATAGTTCAGTTGGAACATCAATATCAGAATGAAATAGCCACCTCACTGCTGCCTGAACTTCTTCATACATTTTTTAATGGAAATGACTGCTCATTATTGTCCTTCGGAGGAAAGTCTAAAGGTTGGTTAAAACTTTGCGAAAACTTCTTCTAACTCCTTAGACGGAACTTCTTTTGCTTTGCTCTATCCGTAGTTGGGAAAATTATAGCATTGAGTGATTACGCCATTCCTTCACTTTGCGGCTTTTTTTTCGGAATAGGATTAGGGCATTATATGAGCTTAATACTCTTAAGAAGAAATAGTGATTGATACATGTTTTGGGTCAACTAGTGCATATTAAATAAGAAAGAGGAATAAAAGAGTGAATGGTCTTATATGAGACTGTCAAACAAATACTTTGACTAGCTCAACGTGGTGTGACCTGTTCCCTTAGAGTTTGACAGGTCATGCCCGGGTAGGTAAATGCGGTTCTTTTATGTAGTTATCAAGGCTCTTTAGTTTCTCGGGCTTTTGGGGTTATTTCTCATTATACATTGTTTGTTGATATGCGGTGTTTTGTAAACTATTCGAGCTCAAACCAGTCAATTTACATATCCAAACGCTTGTGATATTACTTATTCATAATGTGTGAAGAATAACCAAATATTTACTTCATTATGATGAAGCCAGTACAGGAATGGTCTATCTAATGAGTTGCGATATGCTATAAGGCTGGTCCTTCAAACGTTCTGATGACCGGCAAGTCTCCAATTTCAGAAGAGATGGGTTGTTACGCAGTGAAGCAAAACATAAATATTAGGCTTTGACTAGACAGCTTTCAAGTATTTTTCACTGTGAAGATAGGACAAGTCCTAGGGGGTGATGAAATAGATCCCACGAGAATTGAAAATAGTTTTCTTGAAAGATGTTAATATAACTTATTTACTTTTAAATATTGTTATAGCACACACTATGCACATTAGAAACATTTCATAGTTCATACAAAATAATTAAAATAAGAAACTAAAGTTGATTATTTAAGGCAAGACAGGGCTTCTGTATGGAAATGGTCCCGCATCTCCAGGGATTGTTCAAACAACAGTTGAGTCTGTATTTAATATGATAGAAGAGTGCAGGTAATTGGATAACTTTTCGTACTGCTTTACGGTTTTCTAAAATTTTGCAGAGGAAAACAGAATGATATCCGTTTGCAATTACGACTATCAGCATTACATTATTCACAAAGAGAGAATACTTTAACTGATCTACTTAGCACTTTCAATCCTGGTTTGTTTGACAGACACTGATTCCATAATTCATTCATTCTTTAAGATCCAAGGCGACGCCCGGTGCGAATAGCCGAGGATAGCAGATTTGGCACATTGGATATCGAAAATGAGAGTTTAATCAAAGTAGAATCATCAGAACAAGCTTTATTCTATCTGAATAGTGTAATTGACCATCGTCTTGTTGGTACGTAAATTCATTTCATAGTTTCTTCGAAGTTATAATTGAATGTTTTGAAAAATATATCATACAACATGATTGATGATTTATTTTCAGAGGACGAAGAGACATATCGTACTAATCATTTATTCATCTTCTTTTCTTTATATGGATATAAGACTAATGGGGCTGAACTTGAAGGTAGTTCAGCAATTCGAATTTAATTTAAAAGAAACATTAAGTTGAAGGCGGCAGAAGAAGATTCTGCATAGCTGATGTTGGAATAGGAGAACGAAATTCACAAAAAGGCGATCTAACTATGCCGGTTATAGGAAGTATTTTACTTGCATTGCTACAGGGACAAAAGCATTTGCCTTCAAGGTATGATATCTTTACTCATTTTTTTTCAATTTTATGTTATCTACATTGCGTCCCTGTTTACACCGTTTCTGATTATTGACAGTGTCAAATCTCATATTTGGAGAATCCGCCATTTCTTGTACTTGTATCTGTGCATCCTTTCTTCTTTCTCCACTTTCTCTTATTGCTCATGATTGTTTCACACGCTCAAACAGCAGTCTTTACGACATTTTACTACACAATTGCGTTATTTATCTTAGCGTTTTGAGCACACACGTGCCGGAGCGTCGACCTACGTGTGATCTAGCCGACTCCTCTCCGCCCATCTATGGGCACTTCACGACCTTACCTCATTTTAGCTTGACCACCAATTATTACCGCCTTCTGAAACAATCTATCCAAAAAAAATAGGTGGAGATTGTTTGACTAGGAGATTCTAATGTTTTGACTCCGCCCCCACTGCCTAGCTCCTGGACCTATCGCATTTCAGCTGTCCGTAACGGGGACTGTGCTTCACAGTGGGAGGTCCTTGTTCGTACGGACTAATTAGAATTGTATATAACCAATCTTATCCAAAGTATTCGGACAATCGTTAGAGAAGTACAGATTGCTGTCCCAAATTAAATTTGACCTAGCTACATGATCCTTTACTTGTTCTTAGCAATTATTTCTAGCTTACATCAACTCAAATAATCTGTCGTTTGATTTTACTTTACCTTATGACGCATTGATTCTTTGAAGAATCTCATTCTTTATAATATGTATCTCATTTCTTTTCTTTATTATGTGGCGTATTATTTTGAAGCCTTTTTGTTTGTTTTTCATCATTGTCTTGCTTATTTCATTTCATCTCACACCTTCCAAGCTTCACTCCTATTATTCCATGCTCAATGCGCAACTTCAGTTCTCTCGTTTCCGTGCAAATTTTTTTTTATTCATACTCTTTGAACGATCAGCGTTTTTTACTTTTAATTTTTGATGTACGCTGAATAATTCAACTGAGTAGGTTAAAATGGTATTATATACTTGTTATCTTGGTTTTTTTCTAAATTTTAAAGTAAGATAAGGTGATGCAGATGAATCGTTCCAAAGACTTACGCTTCATTTTCTTAATCCCTTCCTGGCTCCTTTTGCACGCCGCTTTTTCTCTTTTCCCTACTCATGTGAGTTGAAAGACTGCCTAGCAGGAAGTCTTCCACAACAATCTGAAACAAAATTCTCAAGGAATATATGACAATTCATTTCCGATCTATTTCTAAAGTTTGAAAATTCAATTAATACCTATCGCTGATTTGAATACTTGATAATCAGCTGAGCCGAAATGACCGGTTTTTGCTATTCTATGGGAATCTGTCTTGTTCTTTGTTTGACCTCATCTCAACGGCAATTAATTGATTTTTCACAAAGAATTAATACATTAAATATTATCAGAAGACTGAAAATCCAATTGAAGTTGAGCTATTGTCGGCTAGTCTGTTATAGCCAAATGTGCCATAGGCCGGTAGCTACCTATAGCTTTTAGATTTTTTCCGCTTTTTCGTCTGTATCGTATGTCTTCATCTTCTTTTATTGGTTGTTACCAGTCTCCTAGAATAAGCGGCTAACTTCTTTCATCTCTAACCCTTGGCAAATGCATTAATTTTGTAGCGAATGTTCTTATTGTCAAATTGCTACAAATAGTCACGTCGTCTTCACGAATTTCATCTTCCCACATCCATTACAAATGTTTGTGAATGATATTTTGTATAGTCAATTTATCTTTCCTTTTCATTTATGCTCAAGTCTTTATTCTTATTCTCCTTCTTCTCGTCGCCACTTCGACGTGTCGGCTTGTGTGTAATCTGTCATCCGTGGTCGGTTGCAGTGCTTCCATGCCTCTCGACGTCCCTTGAGATCATTCAAATGAAATTCTGTTGGCAGGGCTAACGCGAAGTTGTGAATGAATCGCTTCCTGAAAAACCTTCGGGAGGGATACGGAAACTAGATGTGCACGTGTAATATATTTTCATCAAAGGCTTGTAAACGTCTTTGCGGCTTCCGGTTCCTCTTTGTGTTTTTGGCACGGATGTACCTCAAGCTACGTAAGGGTATTGCCTATGGAATGATGCGAACTTTTGTTCAAATTTTTATATTCTATCTGTCAGCCTATGATATGTTATGCTGTAAGCTATACTAGCACTGCCATTCATTTTGCTTTCGACGCTAACCTTGAACGGTTTTGAGTGCTTTATACAGCACTCCCCCCCCTTAATTATATAACTTTTCATTGAATTGAGTTATTGTTTTTGATATGTTATGAAGATTTCATAATTTACTGTTTATTAAGTATATCTATTGGATATATTAAGCAGTAAAGATGAATTGTTAGAGACGTAAGTGCGAATTTAGTCCTTTACGTAATCTATATCCTATGGCTAGTCCTTTCTCTTAAGGAAACGTTTCCTATTAGTGTAAGTGTGTTTTCTTCCTTCTTCACTGTCTCGGTTGTATATTATTAATGATATCTAATGGATGAGCATCATGTTCATTGATTTCATCTAATTTGCCCTTGGTGTGAACATGGTTAAGCGATATGGCCAATTAATATGTTATAAGTACTGCCACAAGGGTTGCACATACCTCATTAACTTCATCAATTTTTGGTGTCTTCACATCTCACACTTGGAGGTCATTCACAACTTGTTATTTACTTGTACATCTTCTCACTTACATAAATTAATTCATAATTTACTATGCTTAATATTTCTTTTTTTCAGAGAAAATACGTTGTGTCAATTAATCCGTTGTGGATTATATTCATCTCGTCTCTCAACACTTCTTTGCACATTTTCTACAAAAACTGACGACAACGAGAATATTCTTCAATTGGCATCAAAATTGGCAAGAGTACGTCGAAATAAGATTCACGTTGCTAAGGTATGTCATATTCTTATTATTATTTTTTTTTATTTTTCCCTCTTTTCTCATATTTTACATAGTATTGAGCCGACACTTACAAATAGAAAAGCTCTAAACGTAACCTTTTCAATCCTTATAATAATCTTCTTTTCATCCTCAATGAGGGCTGTTCTTTTATCCGACATTTGACTGTCAAAGAAGATACCCGTTTGAATAGCGTCTGGTCATTGTCTTCATCTATGTTTTCTTACTAATTTAATTGGCTCACACTTCTTCAGAAATGAAGAGTGTTTGTGAGGACCATATAAGGGAGAGTCCAATAGAAAACTAAAGTGGTTCATTCATAGCGTGCTCACCAAAAAACCTGCACAAGCTCTTTAGCTCTTTGAATAAGCTTTTATCTTACCGATACAGTAGAAATGATGTAGGAGATTTAAATTATATCTGTCTCCTTTATCTTAGGTTAATCTTGGCAATACCATCTGCCTACCTAAGCTTTAGTCTCTTTTAGATTTTTAAACTATACATTGATTTTCATCATTCTCTTAGATGTTCATACTATCCTTTTACAGTATATGTTGTTAACAATCTAAAGTTAGCCAAGCTTCATTTGGTTATATCTTTTACACTGATGGTCATTTTTGCTAAATAAGCAGTCTTGAAGAAGACATCAAAAAGTCATCCAATCAAATTAACTGTAATCCAATTGAGCTTGTTGGCACAAATTTGTGTGAGCTAAGTCTGTTCAGATTTCATTTTTTGGATATGTGTGTGAGAGTGTGAGAGAGAGATTGAAATGAAATGTTTCTATTACTGAACATATATGTAAATGCTTCTGCTGCATATGTCTCATTCTCATCTTTAGTTAAATAGCAAATATATTTTAATGCTCAAACTATAGTATATAAACTGTGTATACATTTATGTATAATATATCCTTTATGTTTTAGCCATCCGCAGATAGTGGCTCCACTGTGTCTGCAAGCAAACGATCAGAGCTTGAAAGTGGAAGTGAAATGAGCACTGTCGACACTGTCATCTATATGGGACCGTCATCTGGAACATCATCTTCTGGACCTCGAACGCTACATCGTTCACCAAAAATCATTCCACCGCGGAGTCCAAGTTTAAGTTCAAAGGTAGGCATATTCGTTATTATAACTCTATCATAGTTTATAAGTTTATTTGTATATAGATATATACATGCTTATGTATATATTATACACACATAACATATATTGACCCACGTAGATAGGTATCATAGGTTCTAACGTTATGCCAAAGACATGCCGATGATGCCATGTGCAATTTATCTTTGAATGTTTGTTAAAACCGTCCATGAGACTACTCGCTATTCTAAAAAATTCTCGTTTTCTTTATGTGTTCAATCACTTCACTGATTGATAGAAAGATATACTGCTCTCATCATCCATCATGTTCACTTCAGCACTTCCAAGTGTCAACGTATATCGACAGAGGTTAACTTCTCAGCATATGCGTAAAACTAACACACAACATTTTATATACCTTATTGGGTTTTGATTTCAACTCTTCACATCACTTAACTATATGCAAAATATTCCATTTTCTTTGATGTCGGTCTTCCTTTTAAAAACATCTAGTCCTAGTTCCGTCTTTACAATTTCCCATTATAATATTATTACTTTCTATGATCATTGTTCATTTCTAAAGTACTCATTTTTCCCATCTCAGGTGACTCAAACATCAGACAGCTCAACCCGTACATGTTCAACTTCTATTCCACCCATGCTGCAGGTACTTCATAAATTTATAAATAATTATTATTTTATATTAATACTGTATAACTGTCGACTCATGAATTTACAGGGCCATACACCATTTCTATCAGCAACACTGAGATTATACAATGATTTGTGTTCTCCCCCAGGAACTTCATATGAAGTTTCGAATGCTTTCGGAGGGAAATGTAACGAGGTAATATAGTATAATCATATTCATAATATAACTTTTCTCCTTATAGAATCGAGATGATTTCGGAATCACCATTGCACCACCGAAAAAATTGAAAAGCAGGTGAGATTATTTAACGAAAATATTGGAAAATTCTAAAAAAAATTGTAATTAAATCCCGTTTCTGTAAGCGAAGATAGTTTTAATTGATTAATGAGCAATACGGGTGGTTTGAAAAGAAAATCCTCTAACTTGATGTGTGACAGAGGAGCTAGCCTGCCCAAGCGTTTAAACGACTGCTATTCTTCACTTTATGAGTGCAGCTGACTATTCAGACCAGCTTAAGTTCAGAAGCTTTCTATTAAATCTCTTCATTATAACGTAGAGATCATCAATAATCGCAATTAGTTAAACTATTTCCCACACCTGACACGCTTTGATCAGACACATGCTGAGAACAGTGCGCCGATACCTTTATCACTTATGGTTTGTATGAGCCAGTTCTCTAGCATCTATACATTTTTTAAACTTTTTTTTTATTTAAAACATTTTTTTCACTCCAGGCCAAGTATGGATGATGAAAAGCGCATGGCTATTATGGATTGGATCGAGCAATGTGATCACGGTAGTTTATGTATCGAAGATGATCGCATATTCGATGGATCTGGAGTCAAAGTAAAACATTGAAAAAATTAAACTCTCTTAATAACCATGCTCTGTTATTTATAGGAATGTGTAATTCTATCTCATCCGCTAGAAGATATCATTGAAATGGACGAGGAGTCTTTGAAAGAATCATTGAGGTAACAATAAGTTCAATTGTAAATTTCAACATCTTCTTGCAGAAGCCGTAGAGATTCTCATCCTCTCAGAATTTTGAGTAAAGAAGCTTTAGATAAAATTGAATGTCCAAATGATAAACCTGCGCTAGTTCGCGGAACTATTGGATCAAATGGATTTACCGGTCTTTATCTTCAAGATTCTGATGAAGATGCTCTTGAAAGAGCGATGGAAGCTTCGGTTTCATCGATGCGTTCACATGAAATACTGTCTCGTCTTCATAACAACATAGCGGAGAGTCTGAAGCAGAGCGATACTTTACAAGTATGTTTCCTGGTTTCTAATTTTGTGTTATGTACATATGCATAATTTACTATATTTGGAGAAAGATTTTCAATCTCTGAAAGCTACTAAGAACGTTTTCATAAACGCTACCTACTCAATCCGAACTCTTCTCTCGTTTTTAGTAGAACTTCAGAGTTTGTATATATAAGCGGGTATATGCATAAACAAATCAGCAAACAATTGCAACACGATATCTGCATTGCTTAATGAGCAGCTGAAATCGCAAATGAAGATTTTCATTTGTTGCATACCGCTTGTTCATCACTTTGAGCAAACAACTGTTTTTCATTTTGTAATTGTATAATTAAGCGTGATTCTGAATTTCGATAAGAATATTTTCTTCTTTTCAGGGTGTCTCGCTTACAACGGGAACACCAAGCGAAATGGATTTGTACCGCAGGGCAAGTCAACTAGAAGAGTATGCAATGCAAAGAGTAAAAGTAAGGAAATATTTTTCAATGTATATTAATTCATTGATTTCAGCAAATCGAAGATGAGAAGAACCAAAAGAAGAGTAAACTACTTCTGAACTGTTGTCAAGCTAGTATGCTATCATCGGGTAGTACTGTTATTGATAATAACATGCTGGAGAAACGACAAAAAGATCGAGAAGAAGATGACAAACGTCGAGATGAGCTCAAAGCACGCAGGCAACAGTTGAAGCTTGAAGAGAGTGAACTCCGCCGTGAGCGTCAAATGATAGATAAGGTAATTTGTTTATTTTTAATTATCGCTTAATTATTGTAAATTTAGCAACTCGATGGTCGATCATTACCATCAGCTCTTATGAGACAAATCACATATCAGTTACACAATCTCTCTGTAAATAAGAGCAGGTAATTAGATCTATTCATATCTGTTTTATTATTCATGTGTTAGTAGTGCGAAAATGCGTGGAGCATCAGACTCATTACCATCAACGCCCACGATATCGCATAAAAAACTCAATCCTCCTTGCCGAACACCTTCTTTAACGAACTGCTCTTCTCTGCTCTCAAACAATCAGCCATCGACATCTGTTCCAAAAATAACGAAACGTGAAGGAAGTCATTCACGGAAAACAAGGTTTAATCAAACATCTTTCCAAAAATATCGTCATTCTTATTCTAGCAAGTCTCGAGACAAACGAGATCGTAGGAATTCTGAGGATCAGGATGAAATTCGTTCTCCTTATGCTAAGGTCAGTTTAATTTGCTTTTAATTTTGAATAAAAAGGTTGTTAAAACATATAAAGAAAATTATGAATTATACAAATGGATATTCCGTATTCTGTACACGAACACGTGCCGTATTCTGTACGGTTATGCTAGGCATCGGGTGCTCAGTACGGTTGCATTTGAAGTTGTTTTGTGTCCAACCCTACAAAATTAATTTATGTGCGAACTCTAAAAAAAATTGTCTTCAGGTGACAAGTCCTCGTCTGGGCAACGGTCCTTCGAGCAGTGGCAGAGGCTCTGATGCTGGTGAAGATTCAGCTGTCCAGAAGAATAGGAAGCGACAAAGTTATTCAGCTTCGTCTGGTTACGAATCTGGAGCAGGAGATTACCATACGTATCGTGAGTTTAACTAGTGGAAAACTCGTTCAATAATCATTTTCTTCCAGACAAAGATTCCCGTTTTGACAAACTGAGAGTTTTTGATAAGGTATTATTGATGACAGATCTCAATTTTGACACATTTCATTTCTAGAGACTCAACCTTGGTCGTGAAGCTGATAATTTGAGGGAATCACAGAGACAATTAAAGAATGATCTGACAGTGGCAAAACAACGAATAGGTCAGATTGATGATGCCCGGTTGGTTAATTTCAAATTTCTGATCATACTTATTTCGCTGATTTCAGAATGATCAGCCTTGATACAAAGCACAGTGGGATCAGTCAAGCAACATTAGTCGATACGCTGATGCAGGTTGGTTCTATGAAACATATTTTTTTTGTCATAACGTAAAGTCTAAAAACAAAAAAAAAGTATATGGCTCACATTCCTTTTTGAAGAAAATACCAAAAATTTCTGTCTCAACCCCATATTTGTACGAAGACAATAGCAAATCTCCTGGATTTACGTTTTGACGTCAACATATACCACGCAAAGCGTAGTGACAGCCAAAATGATCACTACTATTTAGGCTGAATCACAAAGAAAATGAAATGAAACAAACTATTCTTTTTTTGGGTAAAGTTTTATCATCGCTGTAATCGTGAACCAAGCATTAGTCCATAGTATCATTATACTATCACTTGTACCCTGGTATTCGTAGCCTTATGAACTTGTCCGCCGAGTTGATTTTTTCCTCATTCACATGCTTTCGTTGCTCATATGAACCCATTAGAAACAATTATACCACTATCGTTATCAAATAATTATATAATTATACTTTTTTTCAGGAGAATCGTATTCTGGAGAAACGCCTGGTGGCTTGTCAAAATCATATTATGCTGGTGACTTCTTTCCTGTGACCTCGTTCTATTCATAACCCAGTTCTTTTGATAGTCAGAGATTCGAATATATATTTTATTAATAATTTTTTTTCTTTATAATTTATATACATATGACTATAAATATATACATATGATGCATATTGCGTTGTTTGAAGCTCAATGTCTTATGAACAGATGATAACTTGCTTTGTATAAATCTTTTTTTTTATTCCATAAAATTTTAAGTTTCATCACTATCTTATAATATAGTCATCTTGATGTCTATGGTTAAGCAGAGAGAATTTACAAGCCATCAAATAACTCAGTTTTGCTTCAAGGATCACAGATAAGCCTAAAAGCTATGAGAAGGTCATAACGGAACCTTTCGGAAACACATTGAAAGCTTTTATTGTTAGCAACTTTAGGCTTCGTCAATTTTCATTAATTCAATGCATGTGTGGGGTTACAATATAAAATAAAACAATTTTTTGTTGGGCCTATCGTCATTCTTGAAGAATATAGATGAACATGTCAATATTCAATAGACAGCTCAATGATGGACCGTTTCATTGCATCGCTGCTTCTGACATTTTTTAAATATAAGATGAGTTATATTAATTTATTACTGATTACATTTTTAAGTGAAAGAAGTTTATAACAAGCAAGAGTCTCTTCTTCCTTCTCTCTCTATCTAGCTCTCTCTCTATGGGTAATATCCAGAAACGAGTTAGACGACTCACGTCATGCAATTCTCCTAAAAAGCTTTATTTTTTATATTGTGAACTGAAAACAATGTGAGAAAAAAAAAATATTGAAAAGAACAATTATAACGATTTCTAGAAATGAAAAGAAGCTCTATTCGGGAAAAAAAAAGGAACGGAATTATGCCTAATTATATAAACAAAACGGAAAAACTTCAAGCTCTTTCAGCCCATCGGCGGCACACAGTCTCCTGTTTGCCTGCGTTGTGCTTTTCGACGTGCTTCACCGTAATATGAATGCCGTCGAATGGTTGTAACTAATGAGTTCCAATTAAAGTTTTTAAGCAGTGTTAAATCCTAAAAGCTTAGACTTCATGCTCTTTCATCTTAAATCACATCATCGGCATTGTCTAGCATCATGTGTGTGTGTGTGCAATTCGTCATCGTTCAGTTTCAGCAAAGTACGTTCTGGTCTTTCAAAAACTTGCAGCCGGAAATCTAAAGCGTTATATGTATCTCCTTTTGGAAATTATTAAATTAGTCCAAAAAATTAAAGACTATGTTAACGAACTGATGTCACTTCATTGTGAGCTGAATAGAGCACCATGTCATCACATCATACTTAACTTCTCTTCAACTTTATATTTCTATAACAGTTTTGTCTAATTTCTCTTTATTCATGCTCAATGTCTTTCATTATCTTTACATCCATAACACTCTTCATTTATCTTATTCTTTTCTCACTTTTTTTTCTCCCGCCTACTGTTGCTTGACTAATGGATTTCGATGCATAATAATAGTTCAATACAGCTTACTACAGCCTATATAAGCTCCATTTCCTGACCACTGTAAGCTCATTTTCGTAAAGGCATGTCATTTACATCTATGTATGTATGTATAAATATACATATATATATATTTATATATTTATATATATATATATTGCAGACATATTTTTCTTTACTCACACATCATACTGATTCTCAAACTTTGAGCCCGATCAGAGATTGCTCTCTGTTTCGTTCCTCAGAAATTTAGAGTTAGTTATCTCTGTTAAAGACAGCTAGACTTCAATTAAGGAGTTATATATATAGATGTTGTCATTCAATTATTTGAGATGTTGTATTTCCTTTTCTGAATCTCCTTGATGTAATCTGAATAGTGGCCATGCAACGCCAGACATATCGTCTGTGGTTGATATGATGAAGGATAGATAATTCATTCAGAGAAGCTTCTGAAATCTGTACATCTCTTTCTCTCTCTTTTTCTACAAAAAAATGTTTTTGAATAATCATTCGAATCTATTTCTGGATAAATTTCTTCCTCCAATATTGTATTCATCGACCTTTTGGGCTATATTTCTTCATCAAGCTATTTTGGTAATATCCATAAATTTCTATCCATGTATCCAAGTTCTAAGTGCTCTAGTATTTAATCTCATGCTTCGGTCTCTAAATGAGATCAAGTACATATAAGTCTTCTTGCTCACATTCTCGATGATTCATTGCTCCACATCCTAATATGAACTGGTTGAAATGTGTCCAGCCTAGCTGTTTCCTAACGTCCTGAAATAGAGAGAGAGAAAGAGACTGCTGTAAACGAAAATCTTTCAAACACACGTAATTTCTATGTGGGCAGCTCTTTGCGTAATTTAAACTTCGCAGAGCAGGATTAACATTTGAAGAAAACATTTGGATCTTCAAACATTGACCGGATGTATGATTAGGAAAATTTGAAATCTGATGTTTTCTGCAAGACGGAATAAATCAGAATAATTGAAATGTTGTTCTCTCGTCTTTGAAGCATCTCAACTTCCTCAATAATGAGAAAGTGTAGAGGGAGTGATTATGCTAAGGTAGATAGTGGAAAACTAATGAGGGAAGTCTTTATAATTCTGACATCCTAAATAGATTCACTATGATGTCATTTCAATTTTTCCCTCTTGATCTATACAACTCAAACCTTCGTAGCGAAGAAGACATGAACAAATAGCTCTATCTTTTTTTCTCCATTTTGTCTCTTCAGTCTTCCATCTCAATCCTCTCTTATTATATTCATTCTCCTTTTTTTATTTTCACTACAATTTCAGTCAGTCAGTCGCTATAGAGAGTCACAATCACTCTTCATGTTTGTCTCATTTCCCTGTCTTTTTTTTCAACATTTTCAGCACAGTTCTTCAATGGCTTTTCATTTCCTATTTTTCATCTGATGCGAGATTTCAGCGATTCACAAATATTCTATTAATGTACTTTCCAATTATTTCCGCCAGACACTTTCTACAATCGGAATTAAAGCATTAATTGTTATCATCTAATTAGAAACAATACAAACTGCTTTCATACTTACAAACCTCCCATCATGAACTCTTTATATAAGATGGCTTGTCCGAGCTCATCAGAAGCTATTGGAAGCTTGATCTGCCCATCATTAACATAATCATCATTATCATCCAATTCTTCTCTATATATTCCACATACTAACGACATCTCGTCATTTCAAGCATTGATAAACTCTTCTTTCACATTCTCCGTACTACCTCTTCGTTTTGAGCTTCTGTTTTTTCAATTTCTTCCGATCCAATTAAAAATTTTTTAAACATAATATATCTGTTTAGATATACGACTACAATGAAGAGCGTTGTTTTTCGAGTTTTCCTTATGGTGTTCTATATCACCTACGTTATGGCATTGCCTTACATGTGGCCAGACTACATGGGCCTTTCAAATGATGACAATGATGTAATTAATCCTGTTAACACTGTTTCCAATACTAATTATGTCCAGAATCAAGTTGAGCAGACAATACAGCTTAAGAGGAACATAGCAATCGGAAGAGGGGACTACCGTCCAGGAAAGTAAGGCTAATACTCCACTGACCATGCTATATGTTATACATATGGTGCGAAGAACAATACTCCTGTAATTATGTTCATTTTCATTTAAAATCATTTGATTACATTGAGTTAATTACAAATTATTGTTTATTTTTGCAAGGTTTTCGAATAAATCTTGAATATTCTTCCGTTATGTCATCTTCTGATGTGTCATGCAGCGATGTGGAACGAGACAGCAATTCTTCCAAAGATTTTATTTCGAATCTTACGAACTTCTGCTTCAAGCTCTCCTTGGATTCCAACATTGTTTTGGTATCGTTAAACAATCTAAAAAATGAGTTAAATAGAACAATAGTATACAATGACTATTGAAGTAAATAGATCCCCCCCCTCAGAGCTGCTTTTTTAAAAATTTTCCCTTGCCTCCGCGTTTTCAATTGAGAACTTCCCAGCCATTTTTCTTATTTGTCATATTTTCCGCAAGAAATTATATAACTGACCTTCCTACCGCTACGCAATGCTCGTTGTCAACGAACGACTCTTCGAACAACCAATTTTCTTGATGAACGTCCTTCTCATAAAATTGTGTTGTTGTTATTGAACAGCCTGCACATTTCAAAACATCAACTTGGTCCAACCTTCCAATCCATACCTGGCTCGAATTTCTCAGACTCTTCAACTTTGAAAGAAAAGTTTCTTAAGTTGTCTACCAACCCGGTTCCTGTTGCTTTAAGAACAGATTCCTTCAAACACCAAATTCTATAAAAGGCTTGCCATCTGCAAACGGTGCTTTAATGAAGAGAGACAAAACAAATTTGTAAGAAACAGAATGTAGTGAAAGTAGGAATGTCTCCTATAAAAGGTACAACAGAATCACCTTTCTTGGTCAGTTGAGTTGCTTTTCATATAATTCAGCTCTCTATCTGTGAAGAGTTTGCTCATTCTCTCGATATGCTCCAGAGAATTTCGATCTCTCTCTTCATTGACTCTCATCACATCCACTCCTAGATCTCTGGATTCGGATCTCATTCAAATTCATTTCATACCTATTGAAGCGCTACGACTCGTGGCTAGAACTACATAATCTCCCTGGTGAGAAATATTGAAATCCAATTGAGCAGCTTGAGCTACGGCCGACATGGGTTTACCTCTATGTCCTTTAGTAATCAGGACATCTTCCCACCTACAATTCGTTTCATGAACGATAGCAGATCTGAAGAGCGGTCCAATTAGAGTGGAATCATAAGCTTTCTACAACCTTATAAGCAATTGTCCAACTACTGAAGCGAGAGAATCATCACGAAAATGGAAGAGTGCTTGTTTGGTGAACACCTCATTAGGAAGACAAGAAAGAGCATTCCGAAATAACAGTTCAAAATGCGACAATAGTTCTGACTGAACATATAATGACTATAAATGGAATTATCAACGGTAGAAGAACCTTTTTCAATGAAACAGCCCATCGGAGAACCATCTTAACAATATTTTTGTTATGTCCGCATTGAGAAGTTCACTAAGCCTTCAAAGACATGCATTGAGGCTAATTTTGATTCACAACATCAAATAAGAAAATTCTATTGTTCGAACTAATTAGCATTCATTATGGTCCATGAAAATTAAACAGTTTATTACTAATAATCAAATGCAACCAAGAATGTGGGTTTACAATGAGGAATAAATGACATATTATAATTTCTCTCCGGAAGAAACATCTCAAAACGACATTTCTTTGGCAATTATGAAAATTTAAAGATACTTCGCACATATCTTACTAAACAACCTGCACTCGACTAGTCAATCACGGCTTTATTACTTGAGCTTAGGTAACCCTAATTTCTTGGCCTCGCTCTCATAAATGAGTAACCTCCACATTTTGACCATAAATACTTCTGCGTCGTCATCCAATATCTATAGTTCAAAAAATTAGAAAACAGTTTGACAGTACCAACATTACCATAGCAATATCATTAAGAATTTCATTAGGGGCTGTCTTTCTCGTGATTTTGTCACAAATGAAGTCGCATAGGGCAGGTTCTTCTTCTCCTAAAGAATTATACGGTAAGCCCAGAAAGAGGTGTGAATAACTAACCGATGAATTCATTTATTTTCTTTGAAACCCAGGGTCTTACCCTCTGATCTATGGTTGTTTTATCGACAAATGTCCAATCAATATTAAAGGCAAAGAGATCATCTGAACGAATTGTTTTTGTTTTTCATACAGAAGATTAGAGCTTACCTCGTCCCGTTGGTATTCTACTTATCAAATCTCTAACCATTTTCTTTTTTTCTTCGTCTGTTAGAGAAGCCATTCTGTCTTCTTGCGTTATTTCGAATGGCTTTAAACGTTTTCTTTTGTAAATATTGGCGTCATCATCTTCATCATCAACTCCTGCAGCATGAAACACATATGAGGATTCAAACAATAAAATAATCTCACCGAATACGCCGTTGAGTCTCTGTGTAAGATCTCTCTTCGGGGGTTGAATAGCCACAGGGGAGGAAGCTCCTAACTTCACTGGAGCAACAGTATTTGGTGAGTTAGAGTTAGCGATATCAACTGCAACTATATATGACTTTATGAAATTATGAAACTTAAAGAGTCACCTGTTCTCCATTTGTCTTGAGCATTACCGGCTTCACCGTTTACATCATCGTTGCTTTTCTCGTCGTCATCCGTGTCACTGCTACTGGTACTGCCACCATCTTCGCCTTGTCCAAGCTTTTGATGAGGATTGGGACTACCACTATCAGCTCTGAGCCTTCGTAATTCTGCATCTTCCTACAATTGTACGGTTATATAGATACAGTATATTGCTGCAAAATACTTTTTCTTGATGTCTACGTCTGGCTTCAGCATCAGCATCTTCTCCGTTCTTATTTTCGGCCAAAATTTGTCTCTTAAGCTCTTCGATTTCATTTTGTTCCCGCAAACGATCTTTCGCGTCAGCTTCTCTCTCTTTCTCGAACTCCCTCCTTCTTTGGAACAAGTAGGAACTCCTGAGAAAATGAAATTAGGAAGCTTCAGCATTGTTTTCTTACTTGTAATATTTAGGGTCGTTCTTCTCATCATCATAATCTTCCAGGAAAGACTTCAACCTCTTGGCTTCTTTCAATATAGTTTTCTTCCTATAAACAACGAAGCCATTGCAAAAAGCAACAGTATAGCTACGAACCTTTCCTTTTCCTTTCTTTCTTCCTTTTCATAAACTTTGGCACGTTCTCTCTCCCTCTTCTCCCAATTTCTTAGGCGAACCATATAAGCCGCTTCTTTTTCCTTAATCTGCTTTTTCAAGAGTCTTCTTTCTCTGGCATCATCACTATCTTCAGAGTCACGGCTTCTAAATGAATCGATTAGCATAAGTCTTCTGGATAATCCAACCTGCTGGAACTGCGGTCGCGGCGTTTCCTCCTTGGTGAATCAGAACGGGATCGGGATCGGGATGAAGACGAGGAATCAGAGCTAGAAGACGAAGAACGTGAAGAGACAGAACAAGAATGATGTACTCGTCTGAATGACCAGGCCATTAGTACATTTCAGGCTAACATGCAGGCTTACCTCCGCTTAGTGGATCTGCTCCTGCGGCGACGATCACGACTTCTGCTGCGGGATTTAGAACGTCTACGCCTTCGATCATCATCCTGAAAGACATCAAAAATAAGAAAGAGCATCCAACAAACTATTTTATAGAACGAATGGTCATCGAGGACAAGCTAACGATAATAACTAGCCTGTCTCCTTTTCGAAAAATATATAATAAGGAAAACCTGAAAGTGTTTTAGGTAAAGAAATGACATTTAACTGCATGCATATAACGGGGACAACACAAATATGAGAAAGAAAGAGTCCCATCAAGAAAGGGTTTATGCACAGACAGTAGACATTTAAATTTGGATACTCACTCGTTCCACAAATTTTCTAAGAAGAGCTCATGTCTGAAAGAGAGGGCGGATATAAAAACTTGTCAAACTTTTAACAGCAACTGGAAAGGTGTGCGACCTGCATGGAAAAGACATATTCTAGTGCTGGCTAGGGAAACTAAGCAACAATCTCTACTATAAGAAGCTGTGAAGTGAGATATATTGGTTACAAAGTGCTGAACATATAAGCATGCATAACATATTCATAGTCGTGCATAGGAGGAAGAATAGGAAGTGTTTCAAAGCAGAAGAGGCATGTTAACTAGAAGTGATCAGAAACACAAATTGAGTATCAATGTGTAAACCCAGTGAAGAAGCGTTTGGTTTTGCACATACAGGACGGCCAGTGAGCACAGATAGTTTATTAGAGATCATTTCTTTGTTAAACATAGGAGTATAAATAACTTACCTTCAACCTTGTGGATGATTTGCTACCTATAGAAAGAGATGCTATACGTCGGAATAAGGCTAGTACCAAATTTCAAAATCGCTTGCACGCAAGGAAACTCCCCCCTTTTACTAAACTTCATCTCACCTTTTTCTTGTCTTCCTCCTTGCCATCTTTCTTCAGTTTACCATCTTTATCCGACAACTCGCCGTCTATAAATCACTTATAAATTCAGCACAGGATTCAACTCTTACCTTCTGCTAGAGTTAAGAGTTCGGGATGATCGCTCTCAATCCAATTTAAAATTTTCAAGCGGACCTGCAAGTTGTTGATAACAAAAAGCGAGGAAGTAAGAGCCTCACATCTTCATCTTTTTTCAAATCATCATCATCAGCTGGAAGTTCTCCTTCTTTCATCTTTAAAGGGGCTTTGCCAAGATCTTTACGATGTTGAACAGCCCATGTTCTCAGCTCCTCTTTCACTTTGTCTTCAGCCTTCAAGGAAAATATTTTGTTCACCTACGAACGAGTATTTACCTTCACAACAAGTTTTTTGTCTCCTATTTGGAAATCATTAAGAACTCTCAGAGCTCTGAGTGTTCCTTCAGGCGATTCATAATCACAAAATCCGAAAGCTTGAAACTTCCCATTGGAGCCTTGGATTCGCTTCCAGTTTGTGACAGTACCACATTCCTGAAACATCGATTGTACGCTCGATCTGTTTAGTCTTTTCTAACCTGCAGCATTTGTTGCATGAACTCATTTGTGCATTTTTCAGAAATGTTTCCAATGAATACGGTTGTAACAGGAGTTGATTTTGTTGGAACTGGGGCTGCTGCCTGAAAAAGACATCACAATTATTATGTTTATATAAAGTACATACGGGTGTAGCTCCAAATGGCCTCGATAAGACTGGATTAAAGTAAATTGAAGATTGGCTGAACCCTCCTGAAGCATTAGGAATAAAAATTAAAACCTTATGTTAAACTAACCAAACGGTGGGGCGCCGAATCCTGGTCGAAACGCCATTCAGTGTTGAGGCTCTGTCTCGTAACCTAGTAGTAAAAAAATATATCGAAACTCGGGCAACAAGATAAAAATGGAGCAAAGTTTGTTTGTTGAATAAAACGATGTGCAAGATTTGTCAAAATAGAAATGGAAGAGACAGCTAACGACTGCATTTGATTTCAGTCGTTTCAGGATGAACAACGACGCTTAACATAATGCAAGCGAGGGAAGTCAATAGCGTGAACGGAATTTATTGATGTTTGAGAGTTGGGGCGTAAACCCAGTGCACATAACGAAGTGAAAAAACAAAGTTATTAATTTCTTGAATAACTACTACACATAGCTTAAATTGGAAATACAGAAGAATAGAAGCATAACATAAAAAATCAATTAAAGCTAAAAATAATGCAAGAGTAGAAAAAGCAACCGAGGTGCACGCTGTTTACACACTGAATTGAACGACCATGCGCTTTGTTGCGCCACGACTGCAAGCTGTACGCAGTTACGCACATGTTTCTGTGATATTAATTATGAATATGTTTATTTTTGCTGAAGATTAAGCTGTTGAAATGTAAATGTAGTTAACGTATTTTGAAGTTATGGATGGTGACGATGAAAATGTTTTAAATGAGGATTTAGACGTTGGAGATAACTATAATGTAGAAGTTAAAGTAAGTCCGATCTCCAAAGAAGACTGTATACGTTTTTGAACCTTCAGCCTGAATTGTTATATCCCTACAAAAGGCCGAGAACTATTGGGAGGAGGAATAGATGTCCATATGGTTGTGGTAAAGTTTTAGCTCCAAGAACCATTGATTACCATAGAACGAATGGGGTATAAAAAGCTTTACGTTGCTGAGTACAGAGTTTTTTTTCAGTGTCGTATTGGAGGAGAAGAACCTTTGGGTGACACGACCAAGAAGAGAAACTTTTGTTGTGGCGTATGCTTTTCCGAATTTGTAACGAGAACTGGGTTTTTTCTCCATTTGAAGGTTTGTAATTTCGAAAAGAAAGTTCACAGCCATTATTTCAGAGTGAGCATGATGTCCAGCCAACCACTCATCAGTTAATGTTTAAGAATAGAACGATGTTCGACGTAAGTTCAGCTTTTAATTCAATAAATACTCTTGTGATAGCGTTTCATGCGGTGGATTGAAATGGAAGGTGGAGCGCACTTCCGTTATAAGTCAGGCTCGAAAAGAAGAGCTAGTGGTCGTGGAATTTTTATGGCATGCAATAGGTTTTTAATTTTTTTCTGCACAGCTTACATTTGGTTTTCTTAGATCCGGATTTGTTGGAACAAGTGCTGATGATCCATCAAAAAACCGAACAGGACCTTACAGAACTGGATATACATGTACTGCATTCATTCATGGAACTGAGCATGCTAATGGGTTAGTATCATAAATAATATGGTTTGATTCTATTCCTATCCTGCAGGTTGGTAGAAGTTGATGTTTGTTGTGATCATTATGGGCACGACGCAAGGATGAGACTTCCGAATGTGGTACGTTCATCCGTAATTCGTAAAGCATTGCTATTGTTCCATTAGGTCAAACAACTAATTGCTCAGAAGCAATTGCAAGATGAAAGCCCCCAAGAAATTATCTCTTATTTGAAGAGACAATTTGGGCCATTTGCTCACGAAAATATTTATGCTCAAAGAGTCTGTTTAGTAGATCTTGACGAATTGCGAACGTTGATGATTTCTTCTACAAAAAGGTTAGCTGAGATTCATGAGCTCTATCTATTTGGTATAGGTGGGCTGTAACAGGAATCCCCAATGATTGTGAGTATTGGGAAGAAGAACTGTTAGATAGAGCTGGGATAGTAAGACAAGGTGCTCAAAGAATACGTCAGTCAGGTGAACCTACAACACAGGAACTAGCTGATCAAAATGTGCGTTCAATAGTTTCTACAATATGATTAGATAGATATTTAGCATTGGCCCAGACCGCGTGTTTTCGTACCTAAAATGAGGACAGAAAATGGTTTCATCGAACTCAATGAGTTATGTAAATCATCTGCAGAAGCTCGGAGACTAGCAGGTCAAGCAGCAGCAATGCATCCGGTAGGAAGGGATCAATGTAAGATAATGAACAAAAGTTTGTTGTAGGAGTTATATGATTATGCAATGAGTGATGATTCGAAACCAGGATTCAGTATGCGTCGCAGGTCGATAGATGGGCTCAGGAGTACCAATAGTCCTGAAGGTAGTAAGTGATTCTTGACCAATGGTCTTACTAATGTCTACTTGAGGTGTAAACGAGCAGGATCTCGATAATATGGATGGTTTAGTTAGGAGCGATCAAATAGAACGTGAGTTCTTTAGTTAATTATTTTTCTGAAATAAATTTTAGCCGACTATCGGGATAAAACTCTTATGAGAAGGCAGTCTTTATTGAGCAGCATAGGCAGTGAATTGGAATTCATCGAAAGAGTGGCGCAGGTTTCACAATTTGAAAAGAATAATAGTTAACAAACAAAGTTCAGTTTGATTTGGATGGCTTCACAGACTCTAATCTTGTTTCCTTACTAAATCATCTAAGATCGATACGGGGTGAATTGAGTACAGTTTTGGATATTCGTAATACAGGTGCGTCTACATGCTGTCATATAGCTATGTACCGTTTCCTGCTATATCAAACTCTAAATATGTTGTAGAATACAATCCGAACCCAGCACAGCATTCCTCGCAACATCAAGGAAATGATCATTTTTCCGATCAAGTAACAACTTCTTGATTTGATGAAGCTTAATATTTGAATTGCAGGATAGTATAAACGAAGATGAAGCCATCGTGGCCAGCTCGGGTTGTTTGGAATTTAATAGAGCTTTGTGGTCTTGAAAAATGCGTGATACTCAAAAATACTACTAGTTCTTTCATTATATGGAAATGTTAGTTTATGTACTTTGCAATGCCGGTATTTTCTGTTAAACAGTGCTGTCTAAACTGATCTCATTCCATAGTTCCTTCTTTGTTTTTCTCCGGAGGTTTCTTCCAATTCTTACTTTCCAATTGTGTGTTTTCATAATCATCGTTCATGACGTTTTAGATGTCCGTTGGACGACTCACATTAGAGTTCAGTAAGCTTTTCAGCATTCCCAAGTTGAATGTTCAGAGGTGCATAAGTACTAGCTCTAGAATATTAGATAGTGTTAGAGATGCACACAGACAAGGAACAAAAATTCCTGCTCATCAACAAGTATTTCACAATTTCAAGTGAACACTCACATAGTGTTTTAGGAAACTATGGAAGGTACGTCTGGAGCGAATATGCGTACTTCTGTCAATTTATCGGGCATTGATTCACGTTTTCCAACAGCTGAAACTCTTAAAGAGGTAGACACAGTCATGAATTTATTGAAAAGTCGTTCGCTTGCAGCAGTTCAACGGTATTGTCTATAACGAACTACCCATAGTCTTCATAAAGGCAACTAAAAATAACACCCTGGTTACAGTTACTGATCATAAACATAATATGATTACGTATACTTCATGTAGACTGGAAGGGTTCAAAAACGCTAGGAAGAAGACCACTATTGGTTTGTAATCAGGATGATACTGCCTATCAAATCATTTCAGCCGGACAAACTACTGGTGTTGCTGCTGGGCAGAGGTTGGTTAGGCGAGGTATCCGGACCGTGAGAGTTCAGGTTTGAAGCGGGTAAACAGGTTTCAAAATTCACCTCCTTTTTAGGTGAAAGGGATTGGCCCGGGAAGAATGACTTGTATCAAAGGCTTGACTGTTGCGGGAGTTGAAGTTGTATCGATCACTGATCATACACCTTTACCAGAGTTAGGGCCACGTCCTCGCAAAGTTAGGAGAGTGTAATATTTTTGTTTTATATTTAGTGTTTTAGTTGTTTCATTGTTAAAATTTTGAAAAAATATATATTGAAAACCCTAGTCTGTCCTACGTTGTTAGTACTTTTTCGAGTGAAAAAGGGTAATCAGACAGAGAGCATTATGAAAAGAGGTTATACTTGTAGTAGCTAAATTGAAATGATGTCATTCAAAATCTTTCAACAGGCAAAGCGGTCTTATTCTCAAAGTTTCATTAATCTTCTCATACCCAAATTTAAGCCATTCATAAGACGAGCTGTTCATGCGTTGAAAGAACAAAGTTGAACTGTAACTATTATTGTGAAATTCCACAACTTCTTGAAACATTGAGCGGAATACGGCAAAACAATCATGCACCTCGAATTTTTCATCGGTAGTGAGGCTTGATGTCTTCCACGTACACAAAAAAAACTTTATCTTATTCCATTCTCGTACAAGAAGCTACCAGTTTGAATTGCATTTCATGAGAGTGATGATCCTGATGATATCCTGAGAATATATAAACGAACCCATTTCCATATTCGGTTGAGTATGTCCGAGTTTGTTGATTTGTTTCATTGATATCATTTTTCTTAGCTTTTTTTCTCTCAGAATATCCAATCGTTCTAATCAATCCAGTTATCCCCCTGTCAAACGTTGTTCATAATGCGAGTGGATCATGCAAATTGTCGGGAACATTGAAATCACTGAGTTATATGGTTGAAATAGAAATTGCAGTCTTAACAATTCAAGTTTGATTTTCCAACAGATGAACAATTCGATTTATAAATACAGAGAGAAATATCACAAGAATACATTCCATGGTGTTCTGTGTTTGTTTCATTTGCCAACTCGAGGTTTTTGTGAGGGCATGGATGTAGAAGGTTTCAATTACGGTAATGTTCTCGAGCTTCCACGATCTTCTTTCCTTTTCGACAAATAACTAATCATATTTTGTAAGGGTCTTCGTCTGGAAATGATATAGTTCAATTTAACAATTAACTTTTTCTTATTTCACTTCGTTCTTTCGTTTTCCTCGCTTTTCGACAGTGGATGTGATTCGTCACTTGGCTCCTCTACTTCTTCCACCATAGATGGTAACTGCTCAGGTATGAGCGACAACCTAGAAACAACATTTTTTTTGTACTATGTGTTCAATCGTATACCTAGATCTAAACTGAACTGTACTTGCTAAGTCAATTGGCTGCCCCAACGCAATCCTATCTTCAATCTCTTCTAGCTCTTCAATTTCATGAAGATTTTGAATACAAGCAGTTGAATGAGGTAGTCGATTACCGTTGAAACTATCTTCATTATCGTTATGATCGGACTCAGATGATGTTGGCTGTTTCAAGATAGACGGGTTGAAGGATGAATCGAAAGATTTAGATATAACTATCTGAAGTTCTTTTTTGACAAAAAAATTGTATCGTGAGTTCATACCCTACTGCAATCAGTATCATCACTTGAGAAAGTTGTGCATTGAGAAGATTTACTCAATCCAGATTCTTCTCGAACAAGATCAGCTAATACTAAATAGCAGTAACTTCCACAATCTGAATATTAATCAAACGTACTAAGAATATCCCCGTCTTCAGTGTCTACCATCCGCATCACATCATCAATCGAAAGTGTTCTCGGAAGGAAACGATACCTATTGAGCAATAACAAAGTTAACAAGCAGTCTGATAACTAATGAAACACCTGGAATGAGAAACAGCTCTGACGATACTCGAGTTGTTACTGGTAGAAGATGGAAAAGAAAGCATGGTCTGACATGTTTTGTTTCCTTTACTCTTATTTGCAAGCATTTTCTGCACAGCTTCTCTACTGATCGAGTGAACTGAAGATGATGTACGGAAAATACCTAAAAGGTTTTCGTTTAAAGATAGGTTTACAATAAACAATAAGAAAGTGTTGTGTGCTGATCTGTGTATTATATTTGCAGACAAATTCACCTAAGCTGCTTCCTCTTCTGCAGACTTCCAAATATGCCATTCCTTTCTTGTCACAACTTCTTCCTGCTTGGTACGTTCTTTCAAGCTTAGCCTGAAACGAGTGTTGAAGAAGTGTATGAAGTATATAAAATACCTGAATCAGATTAATACACATAGAAACAAGAGAAAGTCCAATCAGAATCAACAGAAAAATGAGTAAAAGATACTTTGGTTGCGTTGGAGTGATATCACCTAGTCCAATTGTGCTGAAAAGAGTCGTTATCAAGTCTACCATGTTTACAAACGAGTACCTCAGGGATATGAAGAAGAAATAAAATGCTACGAAGTAATCCCAGTCATCTTCCCAAAGCAGAACAGTGGCGGAGCAGATAAAAATCCAACAAACTACTACTAATAAAGCGACAGGTATTGGAAGGTTGAACACATCAAGCTCTGAACTCATCGTACATGTAACATGAACGAAATTAGATTCTACCTTTCTTATCTTCTTCATCTAATTTCCGGATCTCGTTCATGGTTTGTTTTGTGCAGTATCTGAATATCCTTCGGCATCCCCGCTTTACCTGCCACCATGGCCAGTTAAGTCCCCTTGTTAACACTTTTCCTGAAGGTTGTGGGTTAGGCAAGTTCAAAAACATTCGGTTTCTTCTGCAGAGATTGGAAAAGATGAATGAGCATCAAGTCTATTGTCATAATTAGCATATTGACCATGAAATATGCTAATAATTCAATCGATACAATCTGGAGGCTACCAAATAGGGAAGAAGTTTTCGAACAAAGCCAACACATGCTTTAAAAGGCTTAACACTTCAAGAATTCGAAAAAAGAAGAAAAATCAATGTGTTGTGCATCCTTCGGAAGATGAATGAGCCTGGTAAATTCCAGTTATCTCATAAAATTCTTTTTTTTTCCTTCCTCTTCGCACTACTTGCTAGACAAAACGAAAAAAATCCCGAGAGGAAGCTCCTATCTCAGAGATGTGAAATGAATTACCGAAATCATCTAAAATTGAGAGAACTAGGGGAATTCCAAATATAGCATAGATCATTGTGAATACTCGTCCAGCCACAGTTGATGGATAGAGATGTCCATAACCAATTGTAGTACAGATGGTCTGAAGGAAAATACACTATGTATGCTGCTCAAATCCTTCAAAAAGATACCTGTGCGTAAAGCATAGAATGCCAGAAATCCCAAGGAATTTTCTGATCTGTGTATTTGATATCTAATTGCCGTTCATATTTTTTCATTTCATTCAAAAGTCTGTTTGTAACCTAATAAGGATGAGTGATCACAGCATGAGATGAGATAGACTTACTTGTTCGGTTTGTTCCTGTGTCAGGAAAAATAGGTAATCAGTATTATTAAACATTAAAGGAATAATATTATTAACAAATATAGTTCGATTTTCCAATATTCTGGAAAGAGTTCATGAGATTTCTTCTGATAGAAGGACAAGAGAGCCTACTTCTCGTTCCATATAATCTCTTTTTCGTTGTCAAATTCTGCTTCGCACATATAGAATATTCCAGCACCCAAAAACTGATATAATACAAGAATAGAGAACAGCATGATGTGTTTAAGTCCGTAATCATGATAAATCTGGAAAATGAGAGCATGAACGAAATGTTTATGATATGCTATTTTTACTTTATTCAGCACTACTACCCATCTTGGTGCTTTTCGTGCTCGAATGTTTTTCTCGACCAGTGTTCCAACCGTATGTGCCTAAAGAGTTTCAAGCATTCGATATGGAAGCTAGTGGCATCAATTACCTTCTGTCTAAATGACTGTCGGGCTTTTGCAAATCGCGTCAACCTCTCTGGAGATTTCGACATCTTGTCAAACCATTCTTTTTCAAATATAAAAGATCAAATATACAATTTCGTTATTCTATAATGACACATTATTACAATGAACGTTATGAGGTGACAGACCAGAAAGTAAAAGAAGAAGAAAGCTGGGATTTTGGGTGATTTGTGATTTGTCTCTATTCTTCAGTTCTACATCGCACAGAATGCTCCTCCTTCTGAAATCGTTGACCACTAGGGAATATGTTCAGCATCTGCCCTTTTGGCCTCTCTTTATGCCTGCAGCTTGTTGGCCTTTTCTTCGTTGTCCACTTCTTCTCATTCTCTTATATACTATCTTTTGTCTCTTAAACATCTATCATAATTGTAGCTATCTATACTTCCATGGGACAAATCTTGCATTTCTTCTCATTTACTCTCCACATTGCAGCTAACTCTGTTTCAACAGAGACCATTTAGAGCAAAAATCTTGGTGAGTAAGAGGATAAGACCTCAATGCAGTCTCGTAGGAGTTGAACTATCATTTATAAAAAGAATGTTCAAGAGATCAAACTATCACAGAATAGTATCATGAAAAAAAAACTGCTTATCACTAATCATATGCAAATTCTGTTAGGAGTTAACTAAGCCTGGTTTGCACAGATATAACTATTTGGATGTTCGCTGTTTGTTTTTTTCTTTTCTTCGATTCACGGGCCTGTGACCTACATAAGTAAATAACCTTATACGGTTATGGGAGCTTTCATATGTTGAAATGAATAAATGGTTCAAAGGTTATTAAAACATATTTTCATTTTGGCTTGAAGTGTGGGTACAGGTGTGATGTTCTACCACCAGACAGACTGTTGACTTAGACTGTTCCTGTATACGTTCACGTGCATGAATGTGACGATTCGTCAAGAAACACAAATAACAGATTAGTATAATGAAAAAGATGTTTATCACCAATCATATGTACATTCAGTTACCCGAATTGAATTCGAAAACAAATCAAAAAATACAAAAAAAAATAACAAAAAGGACACACGTAAAGCTTCTTTTTAAAAGAAATATCACACGTAGACAGGTACTTATTTTGTTTTCATGGCAATATCATAACAAAATGCTTATAAAGCTAAACTTCTACAACTCTACTTTGCGTACAATAGGGAAATGCCTTTTAGGATAAACTCGTAACCGTTGTAAACGTTTTGTTTCAGAGACCATGTTCTTCATCTTGTCTGTTGTAGGTCCCATAGTGATGTACAGGAATTCATCAATTGTATTATCAAAGAACAACTTCGACATTTCCCGTCTTAATATCATGAATCAATTAAAGCTTCAACTGGAGTAATGCCATACCTCAGATTATCCTCAACGTTCTGCAATTGTGAGAACAAGTTGCTGACTGTCGGTTCAATCTGCTTCAGATACCTTCAATAGCATTGTATTAGTTTGTTAATGCTGTCTCTATTCATACCAATTTTGGGAATAATTATGACGCATACTATAGGGAGACAACCATCCCATGATGTGGTGATTTCTACCTAACTCTCCTTCTACATGATCTATTGTTTGCCTAGCAGTTCCTTGGAATAGCATATACACCAGGGAACCTGTAAACTCCATTTTAGTTTCAAAAGCTATCATACTAATATACCAGGGAAGTTACACGAATTACTAATGATGTTCAACTCATGAACATCAAAGCCTGAACAGCCAAGAATCTGAGCAGCTTTCGTTCTAGCCATGTTAGTATTCTTAAATAATAAGAATGAATAATTGCCATTATAACGAGAATCAGTTACCCCAGTAGAACCCAACAATGCTATTTGGATTTGTAGAACCATAGATGGTGTTCCCATTGGAAGAATTTCACATAAAGCAGCCATATGATCATATCTGTAAATTCAGAAAATGTTTTCTCCAAATGAGAATCTGATGTTCACCTTTGCCAGCCAGTGATTATAATTCCACCAAATTTACGGAATTTTCTTTGTTGAGTCTGCAGAAGAGCAACATTTTAGAAGCTTCACATGTTTGAAGCAAGTGTACCTGTTTGGTATTGATCCAAGCGCGGTTATTTGTTTCATAATGTCTAATATCAATGTATTTGGCTGACGGGAAATTAGCTCCTTTATAAGCAGACGAAGCCCATATTATGGGGAAATTATCAGCTAGAGTCGAGAAACTCCAATCTAAGAAAATGATTTTCAATTCAAACATCTGGCCTTTTGAGGGTACATACCATTCATAGTAACTATATTCTCTGAATAATCCCACACAACTGGCTGTATGAATTTGAACAATTCTAGTTTCTTGATCAATCTTCCATCGAAATCTTTCAACATGTCATGCCATGCAAGCACACTAAGAATAGATTGGTTGATTGAGGAAGCTTATATTCCAAATGTGAAACTCACGTTGTATTAGTAAGTGATTTCACATGTTGAGCAATAGTTTTAAGATGACTGAGAGCTAATGTTTGTCTTCCACCATCGGAACCATGCTTTGATATCCATTGCTGTGATTTAGGACAAACGCCAAACTAAAAAAATAAAAGTTAAGAGTATTTTTGAATCCTTCTTGATAGTTTGCACAGCCAGCTCAACCGGAAGAAAAATAGAAATGATATCCACCTTCTTGCCATGTGGCAAAAAACGAACAGATTAATTAAGTGCAATGCTCACCTCGAAAGCTTCATCAGCTCCAATATGAAAATATGGGATGCCATACTCGGAATGAACTTCTATAACTTGTCTCAAAGCATCTTTGACAATATCGACTCCTTCCTCATCTCCCAGACATAAAACCTTAAATGATTAAATGAAGCTCATAAACTAATAAAGACGAAACCTGGGGATAAGCTTCATTCTCTCGTAGATGCTTATATTCATCCAGCTTCAAGACCCATTCTAAATGTCCAAACGTTTGTACTAACGGAATGATGTCCAGGCCCAATGTGCTTAAAACAATCCGTTTGTATAAATCATTGAGAGCAAGCCTACGTTGCCTCTGACAATATTTCTCGTACATCATTCAAAGAATAAGCATCTGTACTTTTCGCTATTTCCAGCTTTCCTTTCCATGGAAACATATCTTCCCATTCGATCAAAACTCCTAAGCGGCCTTTAGTTTCTACTCTGTTCAAAGAACCAACCAGTTGCTCCAGCTTTGGCAACGAGATTCAGAAGCTGCTTGAAGTATGGAACCTTGGGCGGCGCTCCTTTCAGATCAAAATGTACAATAACATTTTCATAAAATTCATTCTGAAAGATAATGATCCTTTCAAATCAGCCTACATGCTCAGCATCACAAACCTCTCTTGGTTTTTTGAGCTTCTTTTCCACATGTTGAACTTGAGAGATTTCTATTTTTCCATCAACATGCTGGATGCTCTGGGAAACGAGGAACTCAGTATTTCAATAGAGAAAAAAACAAAAAAAACCTTTTGTTCGGCAGGAAGGTGAGCATAACTCTCGACTTTCTCAAGAACCTGCTACGAAAGAGAGTAAATGAGATGTGATGTTTGAAGAACTTACTTCATCTTGCTGATAAGTAACGCCTCTAGGGTGTGATGATGTGATTTGAATGAAAATAACAAACAAGCAAACAATTAAAATACTTTTAAGAAAAAGGCCCCATCCGCGTCGTCTAACCGATCGGAATGATAGCATGGTTTTCACTGAAATAATGAAGAAAAATAATATTTATAAGAATAGATGAAGACTTTCATAACTATTAAGATTAAGTAGTTAACAAGATTAAGTAAGCTTCTTCGTGACTTCAATGGTTTCTACTGTTTGGTGAGGAAAGCAAAAAAATGAAGAAGAAGAAGAAGAAAAAAACGAATAGATTATAAAGAGACTTTACAAATGGACTTTGATCAAACTGTTGTTATAAACGGTTTTTTCTTCTCAAACATGTTGGAGGAGGGACAGAGTCAAAATTTATAATTTTTCGTTTGTCGGCTCTGTCTTCATGAAATAATTTAATAAAAAAACGCAATTTTCAGATAGTTCATTTGATTCATGTTTCATACGTTTGTTCAAAATATAAAACTCTTTTTTAGCAGTAAATTCCTAAAGTCATCAAGAGAGAGAGAGAGAGAAAGAGTTAAAGAGAGATAGAGAGATGAGGGGAGGGTTACGAATTATAGGACGAAAGGTTGACCGGTTAGGAAGGAGGTCGAGCGGAAGTACTCAGCACATCACAACATGAGGAAAGAAAAAAGTGGAAAATGCAGAGAAATGGACGTGAATCCGTTAAGGAAAACGCCATTTGTCTGCTTGAGATGAGAAAGGACAGTTAGTTACAAATCATAGAAAAGAAACAAAAAAGGTTCGACAGCAACCCATCAAAAGATCATAAAGAAAACATCGTTTCCCAACGTTCATATGGGAAAATAGATAGATTTATAGCTTTACTGGAAGAAAAACGAAAATGGCTGTGAACAGAAGAAGTGAAAGGACACAATCGTTTCAATGAAAATGCCCAAATAAAGGAGAAAATTATGGAGAAAAAAAACGTGTACTTCAATGTACAGAAAAATATATATTTTGCAGTATTCGAGAGCTAATTGGATGAAAACTAGAAAAAAAAAGTTTGGCAGGAAAAAAACAACAAATTTGCAAAATAAAGAAGCAACAGAGTGAAGTAATAGATAGAGAGAGAGAGCGAAAATGGAAGAGAGAGGGGTCACAGATTTGAAAGCAGGCGATGAGGTTAGAAAGTGGAAAAAAAAGAGTTACAGGAAAAGAATAATAATAAAATGTGGTAAATGGGACAGAAATTGAATGGAAGCGCCTCTATCCTCTTCTCTACATCTACTCCTTACTCCCTTCAACCCCTCTCTCTCTAATAGTTCAGAGAGATTAGAAACAACGGGATTTGCAGTTACCGCATGGCCATAATTGGTCGTCCGATGGACAAGAAAGGATCGAGCAATTGAAATGTTAAAATATATATTTATTGTGTTGATGTGTGTATTGGCTTGTTGTAAAGTATTATACATACAAACATTTGATATATAGAATTGAATATTTGAGACAAAAAGAAGATTAGTCTAGATTGAGTTAGACTAACGACATACATCCAGAAAATTGGTAGAAAAAAGAAAGAGAAAAGAAAATTAATTATGGGAGTAAAAGAAAAAGTCGAGTCAAACAAGATAGGACGCATGTAAGAGATCGATTAAGGTTTGTACTGATAACCAATACGGATACAGTTATTGTCTGCAAATAGTTACATTTGTATCAATACTGTACAACCTTGCATATTGATTGGAGAATAGAGAGAGATCGATGTTGTTTGAAGAGAAAAGATAAAAAAAAAGGAATCATGGGAAAAGCTTTTATGAAAAGAGAAGCTATCAAACATGGCCATAGATGATATTCAAACTCTCTTCGATGGACTGGGCTGTCCCTTCATAATAATCCTTTTTCCCACTGTCTAACCGTTCTGATCGTTTCTCTTCATTATGCTCATTCTATCGGCTTTATGATCCATTTTTGAAAATTGAAAAAGGCGAGAAGTATTCAATTGATGATACTATGTCACTCCTACTACATTTGCTCTACGTGTGACAAATGAAAACCCTGAGATAGATCTGCCCTCTCTCTCTCTTTCTCTCTCCCTCTCTCGCCCCCACATTGTTTCTTTAATCTCATTGCAATTAGGTGATATCTGAAATTAATTCAAAGACTCATGAGCGTGAAGTATGAAAAATTAAAAAATCAAAAAGTTGTATATGAGGCTGGAGAAATCCAGATTATAGAAAGCGAAAACGTAACCTAGGAGACGAGAAATATGAAAAGCAATTAGTAGGTCTGAGGCACATTGATCATGCAGAGAGATATGAGTTGATTTACATATTTGGTCAATAATTTGAAACAAAATTTCATGTGCTCTCACCCACTGCATTAATGTTTTGAAATGAACGAAATTACTTTTGAATGAGAAGACGATAAAGAAAGAGAAATTGAAGTCAAAGGGCATTTCGAAGAAAATGTAATTAGCTAACTGATTATGTCAAATTGAAATTCAATCACAAACATAACAAAAAAGAAAACAAACAACTAGAAGGGAGTTGTCCATTTGCCCAACTAGCTTAGGAGGGCTACCGGACCATCAGCCATTATCACCTCGAGATAAGCTATTGATAATACATCATTAAAATGTATATAAACTTAATCGAAAATGACTTCATATCTATGACGAGATTATGAGGTTTACAGACAATTCGTCATACATCTTCTCAAATGAATATTACTTTTTCATTACAATGATTACAATGCTCGAAGCTCGGAAATGAATAATACCTCAAAGACGCAACTTCAGTAATAACCAAGAATCGTCGTAAGAAAGATGAGAAACAAAACAAAAAAAGAGAACAGATAGTTGAGAAACTTGAAAACTTCTTGCTTACATCAATATAAATCATCGAAATGAGAGAACTAACATCTTCTCCGAACGGAGAGTAATGGTCTTGACCAACTAGCATTGTTGAATTAGCTGTTTCTCCAGGAGAAAAATGATAAAACTCTCTAGAACGGAGTGAATTACAAAGAGAGCTCGAAAGTCGATAGAATAGGAATGGTTATTGATGATTAAATGAAAAAAACTTCAAAAAAACTGTTGAGGAAATCTTGTAGACAATTTTGATCCAGCTCCATCAGGCCGAGTGGTCTAGTGGTATGATTCTCGCTTAGGGTGCGAGAGGTCCCGGGATCGATCCCCGGCTCGGCCCCAACATTTTACAATTCTTTTGTTCGAAGAACAAGCCACACTTGAACACATACCTATTACTTCAACTTATTTATTCAAGAAGAAAGATAAAAACAAAAAGCAAAATCATAAATCAATTATTATGATGTAATGAAAAAATAAATTTCGAGAAACAGAACTATTAATGGTCAAACTCGAGAAGGAAAACTGTTTCATGATTTCAACGAGGGATTGTAGAAACTAAAGGAAACAGTCAAACTGGATATGAGTATACGTGATCAATCTATACTATACAAGTAGCATAAAATGAGATCTTCCTAGCAAAGAGCAGTTTTGGGAAATACAGCTGTGAAAATAATTGCAAAAGACAATAGAAGGAGAGAGTCTGATGAAAACAAATAATAGCAGATTTTCGCATTATTTTAATATTAAAATATAAAACAAAGTATCAAGATTTCGCACCATGTACGTGACCGTTAAAAAAGATGTGGGACGTACTATACAAATAGAAGGAGTTCGTTATTGATTTGTTTGTTAGAGAGAGAGGGAGGAAGAGGGGAAGGAGGGGGATAAAGAGAAAAGAAAGGGTACCTTTATGGACGATGACAAAGACAATATTATATCAGATAACTCAAACTGTAATTATACGAGATTACAGTAAACCATCAAAAATTGTTATGATGATGAACTCTTGTTCGATCAGACTATTGAGATGTATGATCGGAACGGCGAACAGGTTAAAATATTTTTTTTTTCAAAGACTTCTGAATGAACAAACGATCATGAGGTTTGTTGAAACAAAAGCCATATGAGGCGAAAGTTTAAGAAGACGAAAACATTATCCTTTCCGTAACGCTTTCATCTGCATTCATGATGATGTTCTTATAAACTTTGTTTCTGCACATAAACATTGAAAGACAAAAAAAAATGTTCGAAAAAAAAGAAAAAAAACGAATTGTCATTCGAGCATGCCTTTAACACATTGTCAGTTAGAAGTGTCAGCTGCATATGATGAAGGAGTTTGAATATAATTATGTGATTTGATGACATTATCTGATGTAACGCATGTTTAACCAACCAGCCAATGTATAAAATATAAATAATATTTGATTGAGTGACAATTGAAGATAATAAACAAGTTAACCTGAAGACAGATGAGGTGACAATTGACTTATCTTGTCAATTGTCTCGTTTAATTCAATCCAACGGATAGCAATGAGGTAGGTCATCAATTGGATGTCACAAAAAAAAATTTTATTTCTTTTTTTTTATTCTCTCTCTTTGAAACGCTAGATAGAATATAGATACTGCTCTCAATGTGAAATATAAATGAAAAAGTAATTGTAACCATCTTTAAGGAGCTTTGTTTTAAAGATTATCTTTGTTTGCTGATCAGCCACACTTCACATTAATTTTACTTGAAAATACTTTATTTTTATTATATTTCTCACTTCTATTGGCCACCATAGTTCATCTTTCTGTTTCTTTTCACTTTTTTTTGACAAGAAACTTCTTCAAAATCACTGAAATCTCTTCAAAACTCAACTTTACAACGTACATTTCTAATAACTCTTGACCCACACTGTCAGCATATTCATTATTTGGTTAACAAACTTAGCTATCTTACAAGGTATATTATGAGAATAAACAGTGAGCGAATGGAATGCGAACGTTTCTTTAACTGAAATTCCAAAAATGAAAAATTGAAAATTAAAATTGTAAGTCACGTTCACGTAAAATCGTCTGAAACATTTTTCATTTTGATGTTTTGCGGACATGTCGCGCGGTTGTGTTTGAGGCAACAATCAACGAATTGAGTTTGTATGTTTTCTTATGTTTCTCACCAATCTTTTCCTCTCTCCTAATATTCAATCTTTTATGATTTTTTTTTCTTAAAAATCATCATGATGTTAGTCAATCGGTAATCGATCATATCTGTTGAAATGACGGCTGGCGCCTGTCGTTCTGCGGTCCCCTTTCCCGTCCTGAGGAAGACGACGAACAGGCTTTTAAGCTTTAAATCATCACTAATCATTAGTCGAATTTCATAAGATTTATTATTATTTTTTCACAAAAAAATGCACAATGTTTATCCATTTTTTCGGTCATTTCTCACTTCCCTATCAATGACCACAACACAGATCTGAATTCATTGTAGTTTAATCTCTTATTTATTCGTATTTTGACTTTGCTATCCGAATTCCTCTGCTCTGTTCCATATATAGTCTTGATGGACGAATGACAGAATACTATCCATGTCGGTTTTGCGTCTGAACCTTTATTGACAGCTAAAGTAATTAGAATAGCCGGAGGGGTTAATAATGCCATATATCACCCATCGTTGAGAAGAGTTCGTATTTGGATACATTGATCCAGAGTCTACTTTCTTGTTTGTATTTTTAAATTCGTCTCGTCTTACTGATTAAGTTTAGTTTCTATTTTGTGATATCGAAGGTCAATCGCTTATTTGTTGAATCTTGGAATCCCTAAGGTCTTGGCATTGTTCCTGATAAAAACCAGAGAAGGAGATTTCAAAGATTAAACTCAGCATGAAAACTATATGTCTTGAGATGTAGGGAGCAGAAAGTAATCTTTGTGTTCGAGATTTGTAGTGTGGACGATTCTTGTCTTTTCTTGAATTTATTCCTTACATGTTATGGCCGTTTGTACATTATTAAATACCCATTAGCTAATAGTTAGTTGCTAAGAGAGAGATAGAGAGAGAGAAAGGAGATTTGGGAAGACTACCAATCGAAGAAAGAGACGGAAATTAGGAGAAGCCAGGAGAATTTACTTACTATAAGCTGAGAATGTCTTTCAACAGTCAGGCATATTCGCTGCTGACCTCCACATCATCTAAGCTTTTGCCTTTGGGTCAGCTGGCTTGTAAACATCAGTCAATTTGCATATTCTTATGCACTTAGTCCAAATTAAGCTATTCATATTACCGATGTTCGGCGGCTAATTCAGTTTTGAACCTTCTTGAGCTCTGTCACATTCTTCGTAGCAGCTGTAGGAACATATTTGGTTTTGTTAACATTTTTTGATTGCTTGACAATGCGCGTTTACAATAAAGCTCAATGCTGAATGTGCAGTCTTCAAAACTTATTTTGAATTTTCTGAACGAATCACGTCTTGATTATTCTTCTTCATATTCTGCAAATGACATTTACTTGGTGAAAGAGACATGGAATATCTCCCAAGCTTAAAATCTTGCGTTCTGTTCATCTTTTCAACGCATACAAGCTGCTAATAAGATGAAGCTTGTCATATATTTTGAGCATAACCGAACATTTCTTGTTCAATACTTAAGGAACAAACCCACTTGATAATCATGGTCAACACATGTGCGAATTGTGGAAGAAAAGAGCTAGTCAATGATTATGAGAGAATTATTGAGAGGAGAATAGAAGGATAGAGAGAGAAGTGCTCTGTTATGGAGAGATAGAGAAAGAGAGAATGAGAGAGAAAAGTTGAACAGAAGCAAATTGAGAGTTTTGGACGTTCATTAGGACAGACTTATTGCTTCATAGAGGATTGTGTATATGTGGCTTCTGTGCTTCTAATTCCTAATTACATAATAGAATCTTCTGCTTCTCGACGTCTTCTTCAGTCTGAATATTCAAGTTCATCGTTCCCTATAAACAGTCAGAATCCCAAAAATCCATAACTTTTCTATTTTGGATTTCAACATTTTCAACTGAAAATTATCCTTTTCTCATAATCTCTCTTTTCAACGTTCAAATAGCTGACTTTGCTCATTCAAATTCCTTACTTCGGCTTATCTTCAATTTTTCCGTCAATCATCGCCGCTCCAAAATCAGATGGCCGGCTATAGATATGGACCGGACATGTGGCTTAAGTTGATGCCCTTAGGCTACTTTCGTTTTATGCTAATTAAGTCCTTATGGCTTTAGTCAATAGACCTAAGCTTTATATGGTAAAAAAGCTTTTTATAATGGATTATGATCGTTGTTGATTAAAATTGAAGTGAGGATGAGTCATTCAGCTTCAAATATCCCAATAGCCCTCTCGTAGCAATTGCTTTACTGCCAACCATTCTATATATTTATATCTTTCACAGGTTTTTTTTCTCTCTGTCGCAACAAAAATTCTATTGATGAATCCCCTTTTAACTTCCAACCACCTCAATCCTCTGATTATAACGTTTTTTATTTTGTCTTTGAGATCAAGCCGACTCAGCTAACTGCGGCTTCTTTGAGCTCTTGAACCAGGTGCCCAGGTCTTTCCGGTCTCCGACCATGCTCCTTTCACACTTATCTTTCCATCCTTTCATTAAATTGTGACCGTCCTGAAGCATCTTGGATGCTATTGTTAATATTCTATCACCTATTTCTCTTTCTTTTTGTAGTGCTTTTTTCTTACGGAAAGGTGTGAACTTTGTATTTTTGACTTGAGGTCAAGTTCGATTGTTCGCTTGACTTGTTATTATAGATCTCTTATCCATTACTACAGCCACAACATGAAACACAGAAAAAAAGAAAGATAAACGAGCCATTGAGATATTAAATGAAGAAAAGTTTCAAACTATAACCTCATCGACCATATTTGGTCAATTGTTGTGTTGTTGTCTCTTTTGGTCATAAGTTGCGATTACATTTCATGTCACTCAAGCACGATCATGTCATCTGATGTTCATGCCTGTACTGTCGTTTCTCTCTATTTCTCTCCATCCTTCAATTATTTTCCCCTGATCATTACAAGAAAAGTAGAACTATCTTTAGATCTACACTTCACTCTTCCACACTTGTACTTAAACTATGAAAATTATAAAAACTTTTCTGAAAATTCATGGATTGAAGTAATGAAACTGAATTAGCTAAACTCATATAACTAAGCCGAATTCAGAAAACTTCATAGCCATTCTTCCATCATTGATTAATCGTTGAATTACCTAAATTATATACCATGTAAGGTAATATATATAATTTCTCATGACATTTACTAATTTTTACATCAGTACTGTCCTGATACATCTCGATCTCTCTTAACGGTTGATTAAGCCAGTCAACTAAGGCTGGCTGGTCCTAATACCCGCGCTAGACCAGATTGGGTTCCGATATGATCTAAAAGTATCTTCGTAAGAGTTCTAGGCTGTTGCATCAATGAATGTGTGAGAAGGACATATTCTTTCCTCCCTTTTTGTGATTTTTTTTTCTGGTCATTTGCAAATTGATTTACCTACTATTTTGTCATATGTTTTGAACATTCTCTTTCCGTCAGCCGGTCGCCGGCTTTCGATCTTCAAAAAGCTGGTTCATAGTTCTATGCGTAGAATTAGATATCTTTTTTCTTTCGTATCTACCCTGAATATATACTATCTTACCTTTGCTCTCCAATCTAGTAACCGTTTGAAACGCGATATCAGCATAAGCTGTAAGCTGCAACCTCAAAAGCTTTGTGTCACCTAGCCATTGCTAAGGTCGGCTAACGACAGAACTAACAAAGTCCCAAGATTAAACAGCCAAACTGTCCTCTTTCTGACAACATTTTCATCATATCTTCGTTGATCTTCTTTCTCGGATATGAAGAACAATATCAAATGTCTTTAGAAATCGAGAAGTGAGCTTTACTTCCGATTTCTTGGTCATATGTTATTGATACAAAGACAAGAATCCTCCTTCATCACTTAAGCTTTTGCTTAATAATAAAATTATGTTTTTTGCCTCTCTATGAACATCTGTCCATTTTTGATTTATAATTTGATTTTGTTGTTGAAATTCGCTCACACAAAACAATAAAAAGACTTTTTAGTTTCATTTATACAAGTGATCTCTAACCATCTTGTTCATTCATTAAGAACCATAGACAATCCCTTGTATATCAATTGAAGGATATTGAAGTGGTCTTCTTTCTCCTTCTCTCATACATTTTCCTTTTTTGGAAGATTTCGAGATCATGTCATCTGGTGGTAGAACCTTCTCAGCCTAGGCTCATTCACCCCCCTCCATCTATCCACTCATCTCATGTGGGGCCAATTACCAAGCTGTTTTCCCATCATTTCTCTTTAAAATTTTTGTTCTCATCAACTCTATTTTCTTTCTCATCATTCTATTCTTTTATACTCGTACTTTCTATTATTATTATTTCATTTACTTTAACAAACGTTCTGACAGTTTGAGCAAACCACCAAACGGCCTTGTTTGGTCATTATCTTCTGTCACCTTTATCTCAATCCTCATTCTCAGACCTCAACGTATACTTATATGGTTAATGATGTAACAAATGTTATACTCTCATACAAAACTCTTTCTCATAATTATGATGTTTAGCTAAAATAAGATGGATTTATCAAGTTCACAGATATACTTTATGCCATCTGTCTACATGTGTTCTCTTCACGTTCAATTGTCTGAAATATCCGGATTAGTTCATCTTTAGTGGATCATCCTTTTCATACAATTTGTACCTTAACCGTCTGTTACTGATCTCCACTTGAGAGTCACCAACTGTCTATACTCCCTCCCATTTCATTTATTTCCCTCATTCATATAAAATAACTTTTTTTTCTCTCTTCTGCCCATCTCGACCTTCCCATGCCAGATTCAACTCTCTGCTTATACCCAAAAATGGTGGAATTAACTATTTTGAGCGTTTAAATGACATTTTGAAAGCCAACTCATTGCTCAGCTTTTTCATTAGTTTTTATGATGCTTGAAAAGAGAAGAAAAGGCTATTTCTCATCTGAGTTGTCATCTGTAACCCTTTCAGTCGCTCTTCTCTTCTCAACTCGCTCTTCTATCTTCAAACTTGGCAAATTTCTCATATCTCTCTCTGTTTCTTCGCCTGCGTCTCATGAATACCAATAGTGAGTTACATCTCTTATTATGCTCAACTGTCTTTTGAAAGTTGATGTAAGTCAATGAATACTATACTAGGTGGTTGTCATATGTGTCATCAGCTATTCTACTCTTCAACTTTTTCTTCTTCCAAATATAAAAATGTTTTTGAGTTCTTTCTATATTGCATCAAGACGATGAGGTATTAGAGTAGAGCTGGTCAATTCATTTTAAGAACCATCTATACCTCATTCGTGATCATTAAATAGAATATCTAAGAACTGAAATGAAATTAAATTGAACAGAAATCATTTTGTCCTTCGTTTCTATCTTGTTCATTTCCATTTTGTTTTCTCTATCAAAAAGCAAATATCACAAAAAACAAATGTAATAAGAAAAAAAAAAGAAAACTGTGTCCGGCAACGATGATTCTTCAACGTGAATGTAGCTGTCCATCAGACGATTTGTATTATGGCGCGCATGTCGTATGGAATCAACGTCCAGCCTTCTGTCTCGTCTACGATGTCACTTTCTTCTTCAAAATTCTGCAAATCACTTTGAATTCATGTTATTGCCAGTCAAAGCATTGTCACCATTAACATCGGAATGATTCAGTTTTTTCATCTTTTTCTTCGTCCATTCCATTGCTTCAATTCTGAATCTCATGGACAGATTAACGTGAAATGGATTGGTTCAAAATCACAATGATTGATTTTCATGTTGACAGATCCTGTGCTTTGTTTTATGCAAATCAGTATCAATCATCTTCTCATTTTGATATCTCCATACATGAAGCTATAATCTTCCCTCTATGAAACTACTCAAGTGAACATGGGAAGATAATATTGCTTATGAGAAGTTTCGAATTGAGTACGTTCATACTGCGAGCAATCAAACTGCAGTCCTCAACGGACAATGAACTAACGCATAGCTTCGTTGACTTGTTTCATTCAAATTACTCATAAAGTTCAGAGTGACATTGTCTGTAAGCACGCACTATAATACAACATACATGTTTGTTCTAATGAAGCATAGGCCACACAAGGAGATACTTCACTCCTCTCATCTTCAGGTAGACATAAGACGATTTATACAAAACGAGAAAAAGGAGCTAAAGAGAATATACAGAAAGGTAATGCAAACTCATTCGTATGTTTCAACAAGCTCTTAATACCGCAGCTTATTCTTATACAAACTATTCTTCTGTTCTATTATACACATGCCTAGCTTCTTTTCGAACTTCAAGCTTGCACTCATCGGTTTACTGTAATATCCTCAAAAAGATTTGAAATTCAAAGTTTCTTCAACTTCATCATGATGAAAATCGGTTTGTCGGAGAATCCATATTCAGCATTCAAAACCGCTTAATAAAGTCCGATGACCTCGGCTTTTGCAATTTCTCTATCCTCCTCAGTTCAATCATTCAGCTATGATCCTATTAGTCAAATTTATTTGGAAATTTATGTGTAATTTCTTTTTGACAACTATCCAGTAACGTACTATACTTACTTATATTCTAATGCATCTCTGACACGACGTATTTGCATAATCACAAAAGTTTCACGTAGCTCACGTGAATCACAATTGCTCATTGTTCATTCATTCGAAACATTGAAGACGAATGAGCGGTTGTCCCATATTCAGCTAGCTATATATAAGTTTGATTTAAGCAATGATATACATATAATTAAGATGTTATACCAATATAGTTATGTAAGAAGTAATTTATAAAAGGTAACGTAAGTATTTATCTTCTGCCTCCTTGAAAGTCTTTGTTGAAGCCGAAATATTGTTTATAGAAGGCTTTTATAGAAACTACAAGTCACTCGACCCTCTTCACTCTTCCATTTTTTGAAAAAAAAAACCGAAAAAACTAAATTGTAGCATTAAGAGAGAATATTAATAGAATTGCTACTGCATACGGATAATTTCATTTTTCGTTTTACATTTCGCTCTCCTCATTTTCATCCCTTCACATACGTATTTTTCATTTTTCGATATTAATTATTAAAATTCTTTTTTTTTCTGTTCTTTCTTGTCTTCTATTTGTCACCAGCCAATGTTACTTCATTTGTCTCGGTGAAAAAGAATTTTTTTCTTTTTTTTTGGTCCGGTTGCAGCATGAAGTTTCGTTTCCTCGAGAATTCTGATGTAGTTTGCGTGCCATTTCATACTTTATCTATGAATTTTGTCTCTAATTCTGTCACTTTTATCTATTGTTTTGTATACATTTGAAAGCTTCAAATATGTTCTTCTATAGATGTTTCATTCACTGGTTATTGTTATAATTGATATACATGATTATAGGGATGTACACGCTTGTATACTTGGGCCAACTGTTACTTCGTCATCATGCTGTCTACATGTACACAGCATCTTGGTATTCTTTTGTACTGCGAAAGCTTCAAGCTTTTCCTAATGCCTCTTGTACTTATAATTAAATTCTCTTAATTGTTCTATTCATAATCTGTTCTTAACTTGAAAGCTTTCTCCTCTATATAAGCATTGAACGGTCACAGCCTGCCTCAGTTTAATCTATTCCACACCCCAACCTCATAATAACTGTTCTTTTGCTCTCGTTTGAACATTCGTGGATGATGTTGAATTCTGGAAGCTATCGTTGTTTCGATGGCTCAGCCTGCTATACCTCATCTCAATATTCAATGCGATTCCACTACGCTTGAACGGCTGCAAGACCTCTTTTCTCTCTAATGATCTTCTATATCTGCCATACCTCCTAATAACGCCGATATTTCCTTCTCTCTATTTCTCTAAATCTCTTAATGCAGTGGAATGACTGAATTGCTGAATAGGTAAATACTTCAGAAGCTTAGACAGTTAGGAACAACTACTTTAATTTCTTCAATTACAATGCCCGAATTTCCGTCCACTATGGGATACGTATGTAGATATCGTTTCATATAATAATTTCCTTCACTAACAGCCTATTGCCAGCTTATTCTCTTAAGCACTTCATGATGCAACAGAAAAAAAAAGCCAAAAATTCAAATGAGAGAGCCGCACATCTTAATGTTCTTCCTAGTCAAAGCCATTCTGTTAAATTATTTAAGCAGCATTTAGCTTTTCCTCCATCTAGATTTTCATTCAAAATATGAGTTGACATACAATTTTGACCACCAAACACTGCACAACTCTGACCTAATAAGGAGTTCAATATAAAAACAACTAAATATGATGTAATTAATTAGCTCAACATGTTTACTATGCATCTGTTGAGAGAACATTTTGTTGATTATGAAAGAAATCTGTTTTTCAACGCAACTTATCAACCGTAACAATCTATTTTTGGATAATTAGCCCCTTCATTCTATCCAGATGTTCTCTCTCACTCTCTCTCTAACTCACTATAACTCTCTTATAGAAAGTCTTTTATACTCATTGTCACATATGGTTTTCATTTAAACATACATGGTTATTCATATTCTAAATTATAAATATGGCATTGTTGAAGCCTCTTAGCATTTTAACACTCTTTCATCTCCCTAACTATGCTTTCAATTGCCATTGGCTTTACAGGTGCTATCACCATACGTTCTCACACTTCATTCCCCCTAACCTGTTCAAATCTATTTGCGTTTTGTTCACAAAACTCTTACCTTCACACTTCTAAAGTTCCTCTGTTCAGGAAGAGATGTAACTTACTCTCACATTCCCACCCCCTTCCTTTGTTCACATTTTATCTTTTGTTCAACTTTTATCAACCAATGCTCCAAGTGTAAATTTTCGCGCCACGAAACTCATGTGAAAGTTATGTGAATCATTCAGTATCCATTAACGGACAACAATCTATTTTTTTTAGTTTCCTTTCTTTCTCTCTCATCTTTCCAGCAAAGTTGACCCTAATCCCTCTCATCTCAAGTTTCATAGATCTTTTTTTCGGTTGAATTAAAGAAAAAAGAAATTTTTTCTTCTCATTTTTTCATTTTCATGATTATTGGCCTGTTACTTCAATACCATTCGAGATATTTCTTTCTTTTCTTAACCTTCTCAGTTTTCTTCTACTTTCAAGTATTTGAACTTCATTTAAACACTTCGTCTATTCTAAGTCCTTTATTTTCTCACTTCATCTCAAAATGTTTTTTTATATTTTCCTTCAAGATAGAGCTATGTGTTCTTGTCAACTAGCCATCTTAACAAATCTAAGAAGATTATAAACTAATGCATAATTCCCAAATAATACCAATTTGACCTTTAAAGGTTAATGATTGCCTTCTGTACAACCCCCCACATTGACTTTTTGGTACAAGTTTGTCAAAAGCAACTTAGATCCAACCATTGTCGGAGTTCAATCGTAATCACAGAGAGAGAAAGAGGAGGAGTTTACATTTTATTTTCTTCTTCTATTTCTTTTTATAGTATTCAAAACTATTAGACTATATAGTATAGTTTATAAAAACCTTTTCGACGCAACTATCGGCATTGTTCGCAATGGGGGGTCAGGCTGCACGATCATTATTTTTCGGCTCTGACTGCACTAGCTCAACGGGGCTCAACCAGAAAAAAATTTTGTGTCGTTCTCCTCATCTTTCCTCTAATTGTTACCTTATGGGATTTGTTTTTTAGATAACTTCAGCCCAATCCCAATAAGGTTCTTACTCTCACTTTGAAGACTCGTTACTAACATTCTCTTTTAAACACTATAAATGGTTTATGCAAATGAGCAAGTTGCTATGGTTACTTCACACCTCATTCTTCCGGCCGTCCAAAAGTTATAAGGATTACCAATTATTTCAGCTGAAGCTTCAGTTTCTTTCACTCGTTTCACATCGTTAATGAATAAAGAAAATGAACTTTCAGGAAAACGACAAATTTGTTTTTGCCGTCGCGATCCTTTTCCAGCCTTTTCTAACTTTTTTTCCTTTTTTCTCATAAAAAGAAGAGTTCGTTTGTTCCATGAAATGTTTGGTTTTTTCCAGATGGAAAAATGTTCTTTCTTCCATCCTAAGTTAGTTGTTCCAATTTGACAATTTGCATAACACGAGATGAGGTATTCCTTAAATAGCCATTGAGAACTCACTTGGCCCCACTTATCATGAACACACGTGTGAACATGATATGTCATAATCCTCGGAAGGATATTTAGTTAAGGGCTATTGATGCCTACCATATATGCCAGAAGTCCATTTTTGTTTCGTTTGCCTTAAAATTAACACAAATCCTAGACAGCCATTAGTTTTCCAACAGATTCCATAAACTATCTCTGCTTGCTTCTGTTCAAAATTAGGCTTCAAAGACTTTTTCTCCTACAAAAAGCTCATCATCATCTTCTCAGTTCGGAAAGTTTCTTCTTCGGTCCTCTATGCCAACTCAAACAAACTATAAACAGTCGCCCTTTCTCTGACAAAAATTTCATGATTTTCTGATCTTTTCTTGAATATCTTCCCCGATTCTTATCAATCCGGCAAGCTTTTTGCTATCCTGTTTGCCTTTTCTTACATCTTTTCGGGGCACTTACTTTCCTTCCGGACATTTACCGTATGCTCCACCTCCTTTGTCCAGCTTGTGTTCACTCCCACTTTCTCGGTTACTTCTCTCCACCCCTTTTTTTCTATTTTTGTTCATTCATTACCATACATAGTCAATACAATTGTATTGACCAAATATAACAAAAAATACAAGTAGTCATTTATTCTGATTCTCTCACGTCATCTTCAGTCCATATTTGTATTTCACGATCTTCTCACTTTGCCATTCGTATACACATCCTGTAACATCGGCTAAGCAAACATTTGCTCATTTGCCTGTATTTGGCTCCTCCTTCTTATTACCTTAGCTACTGCTTAGACTCATATTTTCTTTGTTTTATCCCATATATGGTTTGTATTGATTTTACTTATCTTGAGTTCTCTTAAGTTCTACCAATGTCTGTTTGCTCTGACTCTGTTTTCCTGTTTCTTATATTAAACTTTTTCTTCCGCAATGATATCAGTGCCATTGTCAGAAACTTCATAGTGAAGAAAAAAGATACATGGAACAATGAGAAATAAGATGAGAAATTAAGAATAAACTGTGTATTCGATGAGGAGCTCAAGAAATAGACGCTGAGAGATAGAGGAAGAGAGAGTGAAAGGGTTGAGCACAGACCAGTCCTCTTCAGCTTTTCCACTATCAACAGCAAAATGTTCTCGTACTGATCATCATCTTTAACTATTTCCCCAAAATTTTTCCATTTCTCTCTCATTTTCATCGTCTTTCTTGGTTACCTTAAAGCTTGTTACAATCAATCATCTCTCGACAGTACTTTTCTCTTGTTTTTCATTTCTGCAAAAAAGTTGAAAACTGTTCAACTTCAGAGATTTTCGTTTCATGTCTTCTCGTTTTTCTCATTCTCATGTAGATCTTCATATTCAACATGCGTTACATTGCAGATTGAACCTCATAAGGAAATGAAGATGAATTTCCTATTTTGGTTGTTCATTATTGGCTCCAGTATAGCAACTGTGCGGAGCAAAGGATGTGAGCCAATCACTATCCCACTATGCCGAGGAATAGGTTACAACATGACGTCTTTCCCAAACAGTTATGGCCATGAAAAGCAAGAGGAAGCTGGCTTAGAAGTACATCAATTCTATCCTTTAGTAGAGGTAATTCATTTGAGAATTTAATTTTTTTACTATATTTCTATCCCAGGTCGGATGTTATCAACACTTGAAATTCTTCCTCTGTACTCTTTATACTCCCATCTGTCAAGATAACTATGATAAGCCAATTCTTCCTTGTATGGAACTTTGCTTAGAAGCTAAGAAACGTTGTAGTCCTATTATGCAAAGGTTCGAATCAAATTCCTTTGACTGATGCTTTACTCCAATGTTTTAGATACGGATTCCGATGGCCAGAAACTCTCTATTGTGATTCTCTACCTCGCATGGCTGACCAGTTAACATCTGGAAATATCTGCGCTGCTCCCCCAGATACACCTAAGCAATTGAAGAAACAACAACAGCAACAACAAATATTACCAGTCTTGCCTTTGGATGAACAGAACCCTCTCGTTATTGATATCGGAGAAATTTCTGTTCCTCCTGGAGATTGTAGTTGTCGCTGCTCTCATCCATATCAAACTGTCTCCAACCGCCAAGCATTTGTTGGAAACGTTTCTGGATGCTCTTACCCATGTTACTCTTCAACTTTAACTGAGAAGAACAAGCCTTTCTTAACATCCTGGATGGGTGTCTGGTCAATCACCTGTTTCATCCTCTCGGCTTTCACGTTCCTCACATTCCTTATTGAGACGGACCGCTTCCAATACCCAGAGCGTCCAATCTTCATGCTTGCTTTCTGTCAAATGATGGTAGCAGTTGGATTCATCATCAGAATCTTTGTTGGACATGAACAAATTGCTTGTGACCAATACCGAATTCGAGGAGTTGAAGATGGAAACAGCAGTGTGTGTCTCTTGGTACTTTTGATATTTTCCAACTTTTTCTAAATTTTCAATTACAGGTCTTCTTACTGACATATTTCTTCGGAATGGCAGCATCCGTTTGGTGGGTAGTCTTATCCCTCACCTGGGTTTTGGCTGCTGCCTCTAAATGGTCATCTGAAGCTATTGCGTCCTATTCCTTCTACTTCCACGTTCTCGGATGGCTAGTACCTGCTGGACAGACGGTTCTTGTTCTCATATTCCATTCAATTGATGGTGATCCAATCACTGGAATGTGTTACGTAGGAAATACTGATGTAATGGCTCTTAGAATATTCGTGCTCGGTTAGTTACATAATACAATTTTTTTGGAAAATCTTTTTTTTGCAGCTCCACTCATTGTATACTTCTCACTCGGAGTTTTCTTCCTCTTTGTCGGTTTCTTCAATCTTTGGAGAATTCGCAATGAAGTTCAAAAACAACATCCGGGATTGGACAACGCTTCAAAGCTTACTCAGCTAATGTCGAAAATTGGAATCTTCTCTGTTCTCTACACAGTTCCTGCTTTGTTCGTCATTATGGCTCTGTTTTACGAGCAACATAACCGACAACTCTGGGAAGAACAAGCTCTTTGTCCATGCGCCACCAAGAACGGAGCACCATCTCGTGATATGGCTCTAATTCTTGCTTTGGTGAAAACAGCTTGTATGTGTGTAGTAGGATGGACAAGTGGAGTTTGGATTTGTAGTCGAAAGACGCTTTCATCTTGGCTCAACCTCATATGTTGTCTTGGTAAGAGTAATCTGAGAAGACTCATTAATTAACCGGCTTTTCTTTGCAGGTCGCCCCGTCTCTAATACCAAATACCAAGCAGCAGATCTCATATATGGCAAAAGTGAAATCTCAATTCCACCTCATTTCTATAATACAGCATTGAGGCAAAATCATATTTATGGAGCCATACCAAACAAATTATAAGCTTAAAAATTTTTTTCACTGAGAAATCTCTCAGACTACTGTGCCTAAAATCTTCCTCAATGTTTCTTTCTAAAACAAAAAAAAGAGATGAAAATCCGGTCTTCTAGTCGTTCTGGCGTCATCTTGCATGATTCGTTCATTAATTGTCATTTTTTTTATTGTAAAAGTTCATAATCATATTTCATCATCAAAAGCTGTCTTATCCGCGCACCAAAGAGCTTTTTCTTCAGATATTGTCAATGTGATAATTGTGAAACTTCAATTGTCTTGTCTTCATCAGTTGCCTTTATGTACATATTCATTTGATTCTATTGTAATTTGATCTCAGGTTCTAACTATTACTCAACTCTTCATAACTTATCCACCTGATTTGAGCTTCATCCCTTCTTCATAGCTTGACAAGATTATTCAGGGTATACTTGTTCGAGAAATTATTTTTTTCTATCGAAAATAAATTATTTGATATTCATGTTTGTTCTGAATAGCTTTAACATAGATCATCGGGTTAACCGAATCAAGTGGAAGACCTGATAAGGAGTTAGTCGAACCGAAACTTGGTGATCAACCGCACTACGTCAAGCAATTTATCTAAATGAGCATTTGAAAATCAGGAAAAAAATGAAAACCGGTTATATACGTATATAACGACACAAAAACTTGAAAGAATGATTATGGATTGGAAGATGGTTTTGTAAGAGAAAAAAAAGAAAATTTCCATAACACTCCTGTAAATTGCTAACTAATTGCGGAAGCTTAGATGTATCTAGGCAATGAACTTTCTGTTGCAGAAAGCCTGTTTCTACTGCAGATGGAACAGTTCAAAAAGAACAAGGACAAGTATTCTTTAATAGTTGCAAGAATAAAGCATTATGTCTGGCTTTGCTACATGAAAACTAATTCGGAGAATCGTCTGATGATTGTCTGGAGAAAGTGAGACGAATATGATATGAGACTTACAACCGGAAATCTATTTTTTCTTTTTTGTTTCTCCACAAAGGTGCGTAGATTAAACTATCCAAGAAGTTTATAGGCTTTGATGTTGATCCAGAACCAAACACCACTACGATGCAACAAAGAACTTCGCAACAAGGTGTTAATGTAGCAACAAAGTGTGAAGCTAATGAAGCTGTTTATGAAAACTTTTTGAGATTGATCACTTCGTGATCATGATACGATAGCCAGATTTTATAAAATTTTTATAAACTCTACGCCTTTATAATTAATTGTTATAAGATGTGTGACGGGAACAATGGAATTCCTAGAGGACAGGCTTAAATGGAATTCAAAGCATATGACTCTGAAGCATAGTTAAGAAAGGAAAATTGTTGAAGAGAGTTCTTGTGTTAACAACCTATCATACTTGTTGCTGAACTGTGCTTGAATCCTTCAAACCTGATAGCATATAATGAAACGTTTAAGGCATATTCAATTGCTTCAAATTGCAACAGATGAAGCAAGAAATGCAAAAATTTAATTGTTCAGGTGAATGACAGCTTTTCACAGTTTATTCCTCTCTTAATTTAATACTTAAAACAACACTTAAACACGAGGTCATTTGGTCTATGTTGCCATAAAAGTCTATTAGAAAATCCAAGTCCATAGAGGGAAAATGATGATGGTGATGATGATGAGGATGATGCAAGATTATGATTTTCTGTGATAATCGTTGTCGACACGAGTTCTAATTCTATTCTTTCCAATAACCAAACTTCTGCGTATTATATGCGTAAAGCCAATCTCGCGTGAAGAAGAGAGATAAGGAATAGTTTCAATGAACCAGTGCCGCTTGACATGTAAAAACTTGAGTCAGGTTCTCATGGTTGCCCAGCGGCTATATAAGCAACATGATTGTTCAATCGGCAAGCATTTTTGTATGAAAGTTCAACTTTTCATAAGCTTCTCTTCTTTTTCTAAGCTTCTTTATAATCCTCCTATTCAGTCACTTGTTCAGAATCTGGATTAGTTCGTTCAAGCACTTTCGCTTCTTCCTACCTGCCTCCCTTAGTGGATTTCAAATTGTTCATTCGCTCCTTCTTCACTTTTTCGTTTTAGTTTGGCTCTCTCAATAAAACTTCTCTATTTTAGTTTATAATGAAGTTCGTTATTATTACTCTCGCACTTGCCGCTGGCTGCAACGCTTTCCTCTTCGGAGGTGGAGGATGGTTAGTTTTGATTTCCATTCCTTTCTATTCATAATTAGTATTATCTCGACAAATCAATGTTTTCAGTGGTGGAGGATGTGGTGGTGGATGTGGCGGTGGACTCGCTCTCCCATCTTTCCCATCTCTTCAACTTCCTAGCTTCGGAGGCTGTGGAGGAGGTTGTGGTGGTGCTCCATCAGGATGTGGAGGACACGCCGCCGCACCAGTTTACTCTGCCCCAGCTCCAGCCTACGCTCAACCAGCTCCAGTTTACTCTGCTCCAGCTCCAGTCTACTCTGCTCCAGCTCCAGTTTACTCCGCTCCAGCCCCAGTATACAACCCAGCTCCAGCTCCAGTCTACAACCCAGCTCCAGCCCCATCTTTCGCTCCATCCGGAGGGTATGCCTCTGCCGGTGCCGGAGCCCCAATTAGCACCGGATACGCTCCATCAGGAGCCGGAGCTCCATTCGGATCAGGATATGCTCAAGCTCTCCCAGCTGCCGCTCCAGTCCAATCTTTCGCCTCAGCTCAATCTTTTGCTCCAGTAGCTCAATCTTACGCTCAATCCACTGGAGTTCAATCTGCCCCAGTTGAGGGTCTCTCTGGAGGCGCTCCACTCCCAATCGGAGGAGGATATGCTCAAGGTGGATCTGCTCCAGTCTCCGGAGGTGTTTACGGAGATGCTTTAGCTCAAGCTCCAATTCAAAGTGCCCCAGTCGGTCAATCTTCATACCAAGCTCAACCACAAATCGGAGGAGGAGTAAGTTTTGTTGCAAACTTGAAAAATTCTAAAACAATCTATTTCAGAGCTACGCCGTTGGAAAGTAATCCAATCTCAGCTCCTTCATGAAATCTTTATTTTTTGCTATATGTATATAAACATTGTTAAAAAAAATAAAAAGTTGAATAGTATTGTCCCTGTATCTCTCTACCATAGTAAAAGACTTCTTAACACTTACTCTTCTTGACTAGAACGTCCCTTCGAAGAGCTGAAATGTGTTTGTATAACAACTAGACTGATAGTTTCATCCTGTTCGCCTTATCTGAGGGCAGAGCAATAAAGTTTTTCATGACTTTACCCTTCATCGTTACATGAACCTTTTTTATAAACGTATAAGAATTTATCAGATTGTTCGTTCAAATTTCATATCGACTCTGTACTTTCCAATATCAATTAATGGCACCAACTTGGATCTTCTTTGCATTTAGCTTCTAACCAAGACCATAGAAGGAAATCATCCGCAGTGGAAGGCTAGAAAATAATTATTCAAAGCTGACATTGCTTTGAGATTCCAACCTTCTTGTTCTGATAATCAAACTGAACCAACATCATTTGTTTTCTGGCGTTGTGTTCAGAAAAAGTAGTTTTCAACATCTTTGAAACTCTCTCAGACATACATTTTTGACAAAGTTTACAAATCTGGAACAAACATTTTAAGCTTCTTCTAACGATGTCTTACTTCTAGTGAACAGTTCTCACAGGTACTGTCTAAGCATTGATCCAAATGAACACTTATATCTCGATCGCTGATGAAAGATTCAACTTCATAAACTCTATGAATGTGTCATTAGTTTAGAACGGAGTATAAATATGATTCTTACTCTGAATTCAATTCTTCTTTCTCTATTGTTTTGCTAGGGACTGGATTAATGAGTCCAACGAGAGATAAGACGTTAAAGATTACTTGTTTGTAAAGTTGTTTGTTCTCGGCGAAATGCTCAGATGATAAATTTGGAGACATATTGGCCTGAGATACAGTAAAGTTGGGTGCAAGCTTAAGCTTCACTCGCCTCCATTAAGAAAACATTCAAGCTGTCATCCACAATGAAATCAAAGCGACTAAGCTCAAAGTATTTTGTAGGTATGTTGAGAAACTCAGATTGACTCAACATATCCAATTGTTTTGATTGAAAAACCTATGAGAAGCATCATGCAGAAGCCCTAAAGAAATTTTCAAACTTCTGCTATGATAGTTCCTATCTGTTCCCAGATGATCATGGGATTCATATTTTTCTGAATCAAATACGTATCCAACGTTTGTCTCCATCCCATCTTATGAATTGTGAAAAACTCTTTCAGTGATTCAATCTGTAATGAAGATACTTGTAAGATCTGATGTAATGAAGTGGAGTATCTACTTCCCAAATTGGTGTATAATCATCTCCCACAACATATTTATCAACATCAGAAGCATCAAATGGCTCATATGCATGTGGGCAGAATCTTAACTGAACTATAGCATCCATTATTTCATCGATGTAAGAACCTGATTATGACATCTCCAGTGTAAAGATATACCTTCAATGGTTTCAATGAAGTAACTACTGTATAAACGCCGATATCAAATTTTCTGAAAAACAATGAACGAAGAATCCCTTGTAAACGTACTATTCCTGTTATTCGATGATTAAATTCCCAAAAAAGACCAGGAACTTATCAAAATTATTCAAATCTGTAGCGTAAACTTTCAAAAGTTTTAGGCTGTTCGCAAAGTTATTAATTCAATTCTCTCCCTATTCCCATCCTCCAATACACAACTGTTGTCTCATTTCTATTCCAAAACTGATCGTTTTCATAATAAAAGTGCAAATGTTGCAAAACGATGAGAAGAGAAAACAAAAAAAAAGATTTCAAAACTGGGTCGAATGACTAAAAAATTGAAAATCAGAACGAACCTGCCGTCAATGAGCAGCGGGTTCTCAATGAAACGCTGAACAAAGGAATTGGTCCGAGTTAAATCCAATTCATTGAAATTAGTAATTTTTATGTTTCTGGAAATGAGGAAAAAAACATTTTTCAGACAATAGCTACAAACCTATGGGAATTGTCCTTTTGTACCCAAAGATAGTCCTCATGATCTTTGGCAAAGTTTAAGAACTTTTCTTTTTCGCCTGGCAAGCTAAATGCTTCAGGAACTCCTCTGGAGAGACTACTGGTAGCTAGAGAAACCTAAGAACTATTTTTTATGATCACATAGAATTAAAAGCCCTTGCTTTGCTCGTATAATATCCTGATCCCGGTACATGATTCACTGTTTGAGCGGGAGTAGCTCTCATTATGCTTTCCATATAAACAGGCTTTATAAGCGAGTATTCGTGAATCCACATAACAGTCCATGCTGACGATTTTGCTTCCTCGCCAGTTACAATCTTCAATTGGCATAATGAAAAAAGCAAGTTAATATGTAAATGATATGATCCACGTGGTGTTCACGTATACTTCATTTCCCTCAACGCGATTGTGTAGAACGGTTGATTGCATAACAGTTTGATTGAACTATAGTATTACCTATCTCACACCATACTAAGTAATTCTTAAGTTTATGCAATATATAATCCCTTCTTATATTTCTGATCAGCATATAAGTTATAATATTCTCCTATTAGATTTCATCCATATGTGGTCATGCGAAGGGTCATCAAAGTTTGCCATTGGAGACAAGGTCTGATTTGATGGATGTGCCAAGATGCTACAATCAGTCTCGAAGAGATTGAACGATTTTTTTTTGCTTCCCTTTTCTCACCGAAATATTTTCAAACAGAGGAGCAGCATAAGAAAGCAGGAGAGTCAACAAGGAAATGAAAATATCTTCTTGATGATCAAAAGCCGCAAAGGTTCAAACGATAACTCAACCATTATTGTTTTAGAAACAAACACATTCACTCAAACTTTCATTCAGTCATAACATCATCAATGGTCTGCTATTTTTTCTGTTTTTTTTTTTGCCGCAAAAAAATATGAATGTATACTATACGTATAGCATAGGACGATAGTATCAGATTTTCTTTTCTTAAAGAGGTTAGATTATAATCGACGTGTGCCTGGCAACACTCAGCTCCAGTTTAGAAAATCCTGTCCCCTTGCAGTTTCAATGAAACATTTTGTTGGTCAGAAAACAATTTGAAACATGGTAGTGGAAGTGTTGGATGTATACTTCCGGAAAATGATCATGAGACTATTACCTTGTAATTGGAATTAGCTCTTATGACCATCTTATTCTCAATGTGTGTTTTCAAATCCAAACATGGCTGTAATCGTATATACATAAACAGTCTGCACGCATGACAAAACTTTTGTCATCCGGTTGTTCATTCATCCATCGTCATCAGACCGTTTCAAGGCATAAACCCTCTTAAAAATATTGTTACTTGTCTGTATTTCAATTCTTCACCCCCCCCGCTCCCTCCCTGCCTTTTCAAAAATAATTTTCTTTTTTCCGCAACTCCTGGCTATTGCCGGTCATCGTCATGCAAGGACATTTGTTTATACAAAAACCGGTGAACTTCTGATTAAAGAAAGGCACATGGTTTCAAACAGCTGTATGCAAACACCATCTGAAAATCATTCAAATATAGCTGACCTACTGAGTACAAGCGTTCCAAAATGCAACTGTTTGATAACTTGAGAAGCTATCTCTAACAAACATGAAAAACGATTACAATCTAATGCTAAGTATAATATTTTATATCAGCGAATATTATAAGAGCTCTAAATGAGGTGATCAAGTTTCTTCCCAACTCATCTCATCATTGCAAATACTACACCCTATAGATAACGCTTTAATCTTATAATTTGCAACATTTTATTTTTACGTCACACTCTCAGCCATCGCAACATTTCGAGAGAATGAGAAAAGGTACGATTGGACTGTTCTTAAGAAAATATTGCGAAAAACGCCACAGTTTCAGAACTAAAAAAATATTGGACAAGGTGAAGAGACAAAACGAGACGACGAAACCACCGAACTCAATACTTTCCAATTTCTTTTTTTTTGCTTGTCAAGTGTTTCCTAAATGCACAATGCACTTTCATAGCACATATTTGAAGACAAATAGACATAGCCAATAGATTAGCAAAGATTCTTCGCAATTCTCAACAAAAACGAAATTAACTATCTATCGAAATAGATCATTATAGCAGAGAATCAACAATCACAATGACACCTTTAGATATCTGTGTGAATGTGCATGTGTGTTTGTGTGAAACCGTTTTTGTTGATCAAATCTCTATTTCGTTGGGCCACGCAAATCAATTAGACTTCTAACGGAAACATCTTGCAACATCACCCCCTCATTACGCTTCCCCTCACTCTTCTCCCGATGTTTGGAGTAATCCTGCTGAGTTTCCGAGAAAAAAATCATGTCCTGGTTTGTCAACAATGCTTATATTCAACGACTTCGTCAACAAACAAATATAGTCGAACGGTCAAATGCAGAAAATGTTTTTCTTCCTGATCAGAGCACATTTCGGATATTTTCAATTAAATTTTGAGTTTTGCTGGAAGAATTGAATCCCTCGCTTACTGTTCAGATTCGTTTGGCACAGTTGGATGCCCAAACATGACTAAAGACCACCCTGTTGATACAAAACATTTACATTCAGAATAGAATTTACGACATCGGCAACTACTACTTCTATATATCTTCCATTCTCATTTATTACAGAGGCCACCCGGACGACGGAGGACGAATATGATGAAACAACGTTTGAATTGATTTGATGAATGGACAGTCAACATATAGGCAGACAAGCCTATCGGTGACAACGACGTCAACACTTTGAAAATTTCCATACTGGCTGCCGCTCGATGCGTATTGTCTTCATCAGTAGTTGCTTTTCTTTTCTCTTGTTCGTTTCAGCCGATCCTTCTCTCTCTCTATCTATCTCTCTCTCTCTGTACATTTCTCTTTTTCTGTTAAAATAAGAAGATGAAGGGGGAAATGGAATTAGATAAAATCATGTAGACACAGATATCAGTTGTCTACATCTCCGCATCTACAACAACTATTCACACCTGTCAGACAAAAAGAGCCTTTCATTTTCCAAACATTGCAACAGAGTTGACCGGAAGATAGCAATCCAAAAATTCTGTTTAAGTAAGAAAGCAAAAGGGCAGGTGAACGAAGAATCTATAGTATAACATGAATTTTTGTTAAATTCACATAAATTTTGTTACAATTCAACTACGGAGTCTTGTCTCATCAATTCAATGGACTATGTAGAATGAGGTGCGATTTATCAAATAAATACATTGCACGTTCAACTGATCCTTTGTCACACAAATAATCAGTTTTCACACTTTACACTAAAGTGCAACAACTCTCCTCAAAATAATAAACTTTTTGTGTTTCTAATCACAAATTTTCAATTTTCAATTATAACAACTGCTTTCATTAGATACATCAATTGTCTCTTAACATTTGATCGGGCGAACGTTTTCATACAACTTTGCTGTATAGAAATTTACAAAGAATATTTAAGAAACGCATCCCCCCTCCCTATTCATCAAGTTTTTATTTCCATGCCCTTGGTCCGAAGCGTATCTACGATTCAAGCAAGTGTAGGCGGATGGATAACATTCGTTCAGTACGGGCTCGTAAAATTTGGCAACCATGACGTGCACGATAATTAATAATCTCTTTCCAAAAATCTCGCAGATTCCTTCGTTCTACTTCTCTCCTTTTTCTTTTTCTATCTCAACTTCTTATCTCTTTTTCCATACGTGTTTCTCATCTCTTCAAGTCTTACAGACGTCTCATATATAAATACTAAAAAATTATGCTAATTAGCAGCCAAGTACGTGACGCCCATTTCACGTATTTCATCTCCCGGCGCTTCTTCTCAACTTTTCATTCTGAGAAATCAAATCGCATTAACCGGTTGCAGAAATTCAAGGAAGCCAATATCATCTCTCTTTCTTCAGATAGAATGAACATGCAGAAGTGATGAACATTAAACCAAGAGGAATTCATTAAAGAATTTGAAAGAAACCTTCGTACCTTGTATCCTATAATCTCCAGAACTTCCACAATATGCGTCATATACGTTGAAAGAGGCTTAACAAAGTCTCATTAAACTTGTCGTTGCGTTTAGATTGATCACCTTCTCGCCATGGCCATCTACCCAAGCAATTTTAGTTAATGAAGTGCCCGACCCATACAGTTGGCATCTTCAACTTTAAACTTTTTTGAAAAAAACAAAAGAACATACATAGCGTCTGGATAGTACACTTTCATGAACACTGCTGTTAGCAAACATAATAATATAGTTCTGAAGTAGTTCGTAAAAGTACCCGGCATCTTCAACGAATCTTCCGAAGTTCAATCAAGAGATAATGAACACTAACAAAATATGGAATTCAATCAATAAGTGATATGGTACATGGACCTGTTCTTTCCTTTGTTCAAAAAACGCAACATTTCTATTTTCTTCCGTTGTTTTAAAAACTTCAGTACGCTTGTGTCATCTTTCGAGTGTTTTCATTGATAAATTCTTTCAGGTAGCCAGCTCCGTTTCAATTGTTTTTCTCATTTCGAATGTTTCCGTGTACTAACATAATAACAATGATGAAATCAACAACTTTTTCAGTAAAATTTACAATATAAGGCACTGAATATAAAACACTAATCTGTTTACATATATTGAACATCTATAAGAGCAACTACAGTCAAAATCATCGAAAGTGAGAAAGTTATTAGATCTCATTAATGCCTTTCACAGAAAAAAAGATGAAGGGAACATGGAATTGTAAAAGGTACTATTGAGTTCTCATTAATGTCATGTATATTTTGGAAGATATTTACACATGAGATGGCAAGTTGTGAAAGTTCACAGGTTAACGTTGACCAAACTTTTTTTTCAGAAAAAACGATCTAGGTTGAACCAAATAAAGATCAACGAGAACTGTGAAACACAGTGTGTAATTACCAAAACCTACAAGCACTATGATTTTAAAGAAATTGAAAAAGAATGAAAAGATGAGTGTGCGAGGATACCAGCTCTGGATTGGACTATACAAAGACTCATTTATATTGGGTCAACGTAACAAACTATATGATAAAGAGAAAGAATCTATGTAATTGGGGGATTCAATAGAGAACAAATCCACAGATCAAAAAATGTGAAGTGAACGATATCCGAAAAGCGATACGAAATTCACACGGAATTGAGGCACGTCATGGTGAACAAATTTTGGAAAGCCGCTCTGTACCTCCGTTGAAAAAAGGAAAAGTACATGTTATATTACATCTATAGTCAACTAAAGGATGTTGGGTCTAGAATGGGAAAAGACTAAAAGGAAATTCGTAACAGAAAAAAGAGAACAAATTTCTAAACGCAGCAACGCATATGTATAGAGAACGACAGGAAATAGCTGAGACTGAGAATGACCGATCAAGTTCGGATCCTGCTGAATCATTTGAGCTTGAACGGTGAATATACAAAAATACATTATTCTGTCACTAGGTGAGCCAAAGGTGGATTTCGCCACAACATTTTGAAGAAGACATATTTGAAAGAATCTCTATGATGGGGATTACCCCTTGGGGGTCCTACTGAGTAATGTGATAAATATGAAAGAGAGGTAATTACTATTTCTGTCATCTATACATATATGGGCTTTGGAATGAGAGTAGTTTCTAGTACCTAGAAGACTTCGGTAAGTTCTGGATTGCTCAAAACATTCAAAACTCATGCCTAAACATGGGAAAGATCTCAGAACCTCCTAGTACTTCTGAATTTTTCATATTTGACGAAGTGAAAATGTTTCGAAAGGTTAGATCCGTCCAGTTAGAAATTAATAAACGGTCAGGACGTGGTAGCAGTAATAGAACATATCTGTTGGAAAGCCCATATATGCACAAATAAATCCTCAACGTGAGAAAACTTCCGAACACACAAAGAGAGTTGCCAAAAAGAGAAACATGTAATTTCATCAGCAGGCCAAAAAATATATAGTCAACTGGAATTCGAATGAAGGCCATTTTCAAGAAAGAGTGGGAACTTCGTCAGAATTGAATAAATCGGATATGTGGTATTGAGCTATGCTAACCTTGAAATATAATGAAGAGAACGAAAAAATGAAATGTTGAAGAAAATACATGCAGACTATATAGAAATATATCAAGACTATGTAAATTTAAGGCAACTGCATGATAACTAAACCATTCAGTAAAGATCAGGAGGGAGAAAAAGGAGAGCTAACAGGACGGGTATAGATATGAATTGAGTGATCTGCTTGTTATTAGGGGAAAACCGATATTACGAGAGTTCAAGAAACAGCAGATAGTTCTCCGATCTCTCCTAACAAAACATCGAAATAGCTAATACATGAGATTGACTACTGTTGAAAGCAAAAGTGTATAGGAAAATAAAAACATATTAAATACTGATAAGGCAAATTGTAAAAAACAAACAAAAATTCTTAAAATGAATGAATTTGGTTATCGTAGCTAAGGTGGGTTGGGTAGATAAGACGACCGAGAGTATTCGACTAGTCACTAGGACTGATAGAAGGAGTTTACAGCTTTGCGGCTATCATTAATCGCAAAAAAATGATATCTAAGACGAGGTGGATGGGTACGGAAGTCCGCATGAGGTATGAGATACTGAGGGAGAAAGAAACCTTCAGATTCAGAAGAGGTGAAAAGGTTGATAATATGAGAAAGGCGGCTCAACAGCATAATGTTGAGGGTGGTAACAACGCAGAAGAGATACGTGATTAGTAAGAGGTTCGCATACTTCCTATACTCTCCAGGAGCCTGTGTAGACTGTCGTCTTCAGTTCTGTTATTTGATGCTCTTGATCGAGGAGATCCAGCGTCTGAACTACGTTCACTCGTGCTTGCTGATGATAAATAATCCGACATATCAGAGTTGTCAAGACGGGCTAAGCCCCACGCGAACGATTTATGACAATCTTCGGACTGTAAATAAATTGATCATGTATAAATTCTATTAAAACAACATACCGGAAGTTTCCCAATTTGAGTTGAGTAAATAGATGCAGGCCAGCTGGGTTCATCTCTAAACTTCAGTTGACCATGCCAAGTTGTCTGGTACTCATCGAAGAAGTGAGGACGAGAAAAGTTGTTAGCCTCATTCGCCACTCTGTTTCCAATAACATTCGTATTTTGTTTGATTGGAGCCATCATTTGCTGATTTGATCTGCTTGAACGATACTGAGGAAGTTTAGCGACATGAACAGCTGGGCCGTTCATAGATAGCAAGGTGTTGTATGAGTCGTTGAACTCCGATAATCTGGCTTCTTGAGCACAGGTACCCCATATCATGTCAGAAAAGAGAGGCTGAAAGAAGAAATGTTGGAAAAGAGTTCATATGGATCAAGTTTACCGTGGTCTCCGCATTTTGTCTGAGATTGGCGTTTTGTCGAGGATTGTTGTTCATCCAAGGCTGTTTTTGGGCGTTTTGTAAAGTCTGTAAAATATGAATGAGCTCGAGGATTTACATACTATGACATACATGGTTATTATACATTCTTTGCGGCGGTCTACAAACAAATGCTTCTGTTCGATCACGTCGATCATTATTAGGGACATGGAAACCATTGGACTTCTGAAGATCAATTAATTAAAAACCCCTCTTTTTGAATTTGAATTTTTTTTATCTTTCTCTGCAAATCTGCAGATCTGTTTCTTTGCAAGGCATGAAAACGTAAGCTTGTATCAAACGGTCATTAATCAACCGAAAGAAAGATGTCGTTACCGACAGTTGCAATAACCGGTATTTTGTTACAATGGTGAGTCGAAAAAGCTTGATAAGCATGTCTCGACTAGCGACAACAAACATACATATACATCCTTTCAAGATGTCACAGATTGATTACAGACTAGGAAAAACAATGCGGCAAATAAAAACTTACGTGGAGGAAGTCGCAGTTTGCGTTATTGGGCACGTTCTGAAAGCAAAGCAATTAATAACATAGTTGTCTCAAATAAAAAAAACAATGGAATAGATAAGAAAGTATACTTACCCTGTGTTGGCAATTGTCACATCTAACCGAAGAGTGAGTAAAAGAGTTATTATTCCTCCGGAGATCTTGTGGAGAAGTAAATCTACGAGCTTGTTTTTTGAGTTGAATTGCTCGTCGCCTTTGACAATCGAGGAAAGCCTTAAACATGTGAATAAGCGAAGGCGCTTTCTTCAAACAATACCTCATTATTAGCAACTTTGTCATATATTGAAAACATGATAGACAAATAATTATCTTCAATTTCTTCTCCGTTCTGAGTAGGAAAGACGAGAGGACTGACTGATACAAGAAGTCTAATGAGAAGAGCAGGGATATTCTGAACGAGACGGTCAAGAGGCATTAATTAATACTATAATCTTACGTCATCACTGATATTAACAATATTGGTATTGCCTTCAACGTATTCTTTGGGCTCACCAGACTTAGGCACATATAGGCGAATCGGGGTCAGGAGCAACTGACGCAGAGTGAGAATTGCGCAACGGACACATCCGATATTTTGTGAAAGACTTCGATATTGTTCACGAATAGCGATAGAACGATTTTTGAGCTTTTGTATAGATTGAAGAATCTTTTTTCTAGCTCCTTGGGTAACCTGAAGAGAAACTTTGTTGATGATTCACTGAAATACTAACTACCTGTCGTCGTTCTAACTCAACATCATCCAAGTTGAGCATTTCATCATAACTCATTGTTTGGAACATTTCTGTGTACTTGTGTAATCGGAGTGCTTTGAGCCAAGCAGGAACATCTAAAACAATTAAATTGGTCTTTCATTTTGAAATTTCAGTTTCAAAGGATTTTGGTCTTTGCATAGTTTTGTAAAGTGTAGTTCTCCCAAGTTTATTTCAATATCATCGCTGCCCATCTTTCACCCAACACCTTTTATCATAATAGAAAGGGCAAAAAGTATACAGTAATCGAAACTATCTGGCAGAAAGTCGTAAGGCCGAAAAAAAATCAGTTAAATTAAAGACCACGAAAAAGGCATTCCCACGTAGCAAATGAAAGAGGAACAATAGATTACTCATCTTCAAACTTCGAGCAATTCGAAATTAAGTGCACTTGTCAAACATACATTCTCTCTTTCAACGTTTCTTCTTTTGAAACTTTCTGACTGGCAGCTTAAGATTTCTAATCATTACGAACTGAGGATGACCTAGGAATGTTCGAATGAATGATGATGTACCAGCCGCTAGAAACAGTGGTCGTTGTAATCTCGGTGATTTGTGTTGTTTCGAAATTACCCATCGAAGTTTATGTTAACGCTCATAAATCAGCTACCATGTGCCAAGAAAGGAAACGTGAAATGGAAAGGGATAGCCTTCTTATGAATGTGTAATCAAAAAGAGACCGACATCTTACAACAGGAGAGTAAGAGAGGAGATTCCCCGAATAGTTCAGACTGATTGGCTATAGCATGATAAGCGTGTTGTCCAAACCTACAGACTGATGAGACACCCGATAAGAAGAGGATCATAATAATGTGATTGATGTGAATAGTCTGTAGATGATTCAAAGAAATACAGATATTTCATAAAGATAGCGTCAATCCCATAATATCACGTTTGTACTTTTATGTCTTGCCGGCCATTTGGTCTTTTCATAAACCAAGCCACACATTAGCTGGAAAACGTGGTTGGTGAATCACAAAAATTCAAAATCAAAGTTCTAGCTGAATGAAATCGGCAAGATGAAGATTTCGTATCTATGACCGTATCGTAGAAACGTATACCTTCTTGCCTAATTCTTATCGCAGACGAATCAAATTTTCTCCGTATTTATTTTGAAAGTGTTGCAAAAGACTGCTTTTGAAAAAATCGAGTCTCTAACTACTTTCCACAATAAGGGCAACTGGATCAGATTGTTAGTTTGATATCAAACAATGATTGTAACCTTCTAATCTAAGTACTAAAATGTAATCTATTTATATATCAGTGGGAAGTTCCCTTGCTTTATAGACACATTGAGAACAATGTTGCGTTTCTGACAGATAAGATAAGGGTGTTCAGACAGAAGCACGGATAACAATTGTTGCCAATAGATTGAGAAAAGCACATCTGCCCACCAAACAAAGTCCGTACGTCTGTACTAACAAAGGAATATCACTCTCACAAAAGGTGAGGAAAGATCTGCGGACATCGAGAGATAGGCAAGGGGAAGAAAGATATTTCTTTTCAGTATCTTTGCTTTGAAATTTGGTGTTTAGAACGAACCTAGGCGCGTGGACACAGCTGTCGTAAGTACAGACAACTTATCTCTCTCTCTCTCTACTGCTAATAGAACTGTTCAGTTCAATGCTAAGCCCAAATAGATAAAACGAGAGAAGCGAAACAATGAGGAATGGGATTCGGACTTAACAAATGTGAATAAAACGCTCACCTTTCATTCCTGGCTTGAAACTTTCACCAATCGTTCGTCGATTGTAATCGAATGAAGAAAATGATTTGACGGATCCTTTACAGGAATGGCGACAATTCATGGATGAAGAAGAGGAACTATCCTCATATGAACTGCTTGAGTCATGTTGCTGAAACGACATCCTTGTATGCTTGCTATGTGACTCTAAGCAGCACAATAAAACAATTGAGCTACTAATTAGTTATACTACTGAACAACGGTCAAATCTTGACCACGATAAGATAAGATAAGCAACTGTCCCAGGTTTGTCCTCATGATCTTTTGGGCTTATAACCCTCAAGTTTGCCGGTACAGCAATTAAATAGAGCAAACAACAGAAGAGCTACTAGTTCTTATCATTTCGTGATAATAATTGAACTTATTTGAAGAAAACTTACATAAGAAGGAGGAGATCTACTGCCTGATGACATTCCATCACTGAACGCAGTTGAATGCGATGAAGCAGCTCCGTGGGGAACTTGACCGAACTGCATATTTGAGGTAAAACGCTGCAAGTGAATCATGCCTTCATCTGAAATTTAAAACAATGAATAAAGGAAAAGTTGAGTGAACACAAAAATATGAAGAAAAAGTGAATGCAGATTAGACCATGAGAATATACGATATTATGACTGAGCTAGGTTTATATGTAAATGATCGTGGGAGGGGCGGAGAGCTATTTGTTTCAGCAAGGGGCCAGACAAAATCTCATCCACTTAAAAAAAGTGTCTAATGTCGAGCCTCTTCGATAACGGATTAATAAATTGAAGAACTAGTAACATTATGAGAAATATGCAGTTATGATTAATAAAATTCAGTCTGAGAAATAGTAAGCTTAGCCCGTCTATGATATGACGCAACTACAGAAAATAATCGCCAAATTAGCATAACGCCGTGACACATGAATTGGTTCGTGTTGAAGTTCAGCCAGTGATGAGAACATTGTCTTTTTCAGAGTGCTTCCTGAGAAGCTCCTCCTGGTGATCATCATCAACGAACGAATAAACTAATGAGCTGTATGGGACCCAGCTACCTTAGTAACATCCGATGACCTGATAGCAGGAAGGCGGTCAGTTGAAAGGTGTTCAAAATAAGATAGTGACTTAAGGCGAGATCGAGATGTTTCAAGAGGCACGCCGATATCATGACATTTTCGATGTGACAAAGTAAGCAAGATGAGAAATCAATCACAAGATCAAAGCGATAATACCAAGCCACAAGTTTAAAAATCAAAGTTTTGAAAGTATTAATAATATCGTTCGATTGTGACACCAAATAAACTATTTGAAAAAAAGCGAGTTGAGATTTACGCTGCGTATAGATAACTTCAAATGGCCAACCAGACCAAGCAGATCCACTAATAGCCATCGCGGGCATGAAGAATGCCTACTAAAACAATAATCTACACGATATCATCGAGAGACACCTGACTGGTTACGAATGGATTTAGGGCACTCTTCATAGTAGAGATGAACAGAATAATATATGGTCTGAAGATAGTGGTGATACGGATGACAAGATAGTCATATATCATATATGGTGAATGTTATTATGGGAATTAATAATAAAATAATAAGGAGAAAAGTTCAATAATCAAATTGAGATCAGACAGGCCTAAAAGTCTGACTGCGCGTTCAGGGAGCTCAGCGCATAAAAAAAAGCTTATCAAGCTTAAATTATAATATTAATATATGAAAATCAATTAAGGAATAAATGTTTCCAACATCCGAAAATAGTACGAAAAACAACTGTGCACCTATTAGTGCGCGTTGCTTTGTAAAAAGCACACAACCGCCTTCTGCGTAAAGGCGCTAGGAAATGAAAGCTCACGTACGAAACGGTTTGATGCGAACAGCTGTTTATGCAAATCGGTAGTTTTGTTTGCGACATCATAGCTGATGTAGGTATGAAAATGAAAAACAAAAATATTTCGAAAGAGACAAGTACAATCGGAGCAGTTAAAATCATGAGCAGACTTCACAATTGAGACAAAGAAGGAGGGGGGGTTGTAAATTAGGTAAAGTGCTAACTATACAACTGGCTGCTCTCAAAGTGCAGAATTGTATTTTCCAGAGGTCATGTAATAGTCTGATAACATGGGATGAAGCTATAAAATTATACAATGTAATATTTAAAAACTGTCTGGACATTATTCTGGTCAATTTGTCTAAGGGCAGAGTCAAGTGGAATGGGTATTCGTGGGAATATAACCGGAGGATATCAGAAAGTGATGAGCGCGAGGAAGTCCGGGTGTACCTAGTAGAACCACGTAAACAGATTCAAAGTTAATAACTGTTAAAAGGTTGAATGAAGAATAAAAAAAAGTCAAGGTGAACGCTTGTTGCAATTCTAATTGTAAACATCCGGGATCAGAAGCAAGTGCTGGGTTGCATAAACAGGAAGGATTAGTGCTCTAGCACAATATCAGAAACAGAAACTGGCCATTGGGGGGTATGTAAGATCTCTTAGGATTAATGACATGCCAGAGGTGTTTCGGAGGGGTCTAAGAGGTTTGACCTTTATAGGCTACGCAGCGAAGCTGACGTAACGCACGAACAGTTCAAATGATGGAATCTGATAAGCAAAAGAAAAGAGTGTATAAGCTTATGGATAAGAAACAGCTGAGAATAGTATTGTCGGATTAGGCGAAAAATGAGTTGGTAAGGGAGTGGTAGAAAGTTGAAGCTTCAGAATAAGAAAAACGCCCTACAGATAATAAAGACAACGATGTAAACATCCAAAATGCGTAATCAGATAATTAAACAAAGAAATACACGAAAATTAGGTTGTTTAGAACGGAGATGAAGAGCTATTGGTCTCAAAGAGAACTCATAACTCAGTTCTTTCAAATTTAATGAAAGTTTTGCAAAAAAAAGTTTGGCAACTCAGTAAGCTGCTTAAAGCGTGTATCTATGGATGGTTTCAGAAGTACTGAACGGAGAAAGTGCTTTCACTCTCTTTCTGGGTGATAGAGGAGGGAAAGTTGAAGACGGTAAATAAAGGTGATTGGACGAGAATGCAGCGTGGAAGAATGTTTTCTATCCCTCATCGCATCTTTGCTTCTCTCCCTCTCCATGGTTTACCTAAGGGAAGACTTCCTCTCACTCTCTCTTCTTTTCAACATCCGTACCTTTCTTTCTCTGGCTTTCTCTTTCAATCATTTAAGTAGTGAGCGCGTTAGAATTCGAATAAAAACTCAGATGATAAAGTGTTAAATACAAGTTTGGTTTCGAGATGTTGCGAAGTTATGAAGCACCGAGATCATGAAGAGTAATAAAACTAAAAAGGTGTAAAAAAAACATAAAAAATGGAAGATAAGAGTGATCGGCTTAGAGAAAAGATATCTAAGTACTCTTCTACTTCCAGAACTAACAGCGACCAACAGGCAACAGCAGCCTTTTCACCACATTGCAAGCGCCTAGACAGAATACTAGACAAGCCCCGCCTACTCTTCCTCGTCGTCGCCTAAACGATAAAAGTGCAACTAATGGGTGGAGCCTACGGTTGGCGACCGGGCGATGAGAAGACTCGTCTGACGTCGTTGTCCTGGGTTTGTCGAGATTCGACCAAGATGTCCCTAAGACCATCAAAGTTTCGTGTGGCTGGTCAGAAAGGAGAAGCTCGAAATGAGGGAGCAAGAGAGAATATTAGAACATGACCGTTCATACAAACATTAGCAATTGACGAGAGATGCCAAGAGGATCTTCGCACTACAGTAATTGGCAGTTGGAAGAAGAGTTACTTAGCACGATTGGGCAATCGTTGAAATGAAAGGCGTTTTTGAGTTTTAAACTCATTATCAATTATTGCTCAGTTTCATTCTGCATTCTCTTTCCTCTGATTATCTCATCTTTCTCTCTCTGACTTTTTTGAAAGAAATCTGAGCTATCTTGATGTTCTTCTTGCTCTCTCCACTACTCTTTGTCTTTCTTGTCGATAAGGGCGACAACTCCGATGAAATGTTGCACTATTGGTCTCTCGTTTTCATTTTTTCCGCTCAAATGTTGCGTTATCTTACATTTTTTTTCATGAAAGCAGGTATTTCTACCCAGAATCAAACGTCATATTTGGCAAATATTCTAAGTTGGAGGGGAGAGGTGGAGAAGTATGAGTAAATCAACGATCGTTCTTCCATATATGGAAGTTTATTCGAAAGTCAAAGAAAAGAGAGAAAATGGAGAAGAATCTGGGAAAGAATATCTCGGATTGAATAATCCGATAGGCGAAACGCTTACATCCATAATTGCAACCTGAAATTCATAGAAAATCTGGATAGTTGAGAGAATATGGCAAGCCAGGTGTTTAGACAGCAGATTTAAGCATGGATAAGCGTTAACTTGATTATTTTGATTTGAGTATTTGAAAAGTACAAAAGTGAAGAGAAAGGAGAAGAAATAAAAAACGGGGACCAGTTAAGGGAGTGAAAACTGGTCAAAATTGATAATGAGAGTCAGTTATCTGTGGCGAATGGACATTCGCATAAGGATGTCGTATCGTTTTGCTTGATTGCAACTTCTATCTTTCTGTGACTGTGAATTCTGCAACATTTGTATATGATATAAGGAATCTAATACAATTTGCTTGCACTTCACTATCTCCTTTTTTTTAGCTCAAAGTCTTCATTTCATTATCAATTGTATGCTTAAAACTCTTATAAAGTAAAAATAAACTTTGCTGAGAGAAATCATTTGTACTTATCATTCCTTTCATAGCTAATTATCGGCACTTGATGTTAAACTAACGTTGTAATCCGTTTAAGAGTTTCAGAAGATCAAAATAACGGAACTGGCTTCGACCTCGAACCAAAAGAGATGACTGTCTGATTTGTATCTTTTCTCCTTTGTTTCCATCTAGGCAACGACCATATAAAAGTATTTTTGTATCCTCACTTCTTTCCTCAAATCTCCCTCAATCTTCTTCATAAACATCATACTCTCTCGCCTTCTTCGTTCTCTTTTGTTGAACTCTTTGTAGCCACCATCTTCGGTATAAACAAAATATTCGAAAATTCTGAAAGAACATGCGCTCTTTGCCAGTCATCTGATTATGTTGCAATTCAGCTGACTCAATTCATCTACAGGGTCTAAACCAACAGATGGACCGACTGTCTGTGTGTGTGATCGGAACTGGACCAGACATGCAGCTGTCTGAAGAAAGGTTTCCGTGAGGTTGCATATGAAGCTCATAATGATGATCAGATAGATATCTGAGTCTCAAGCCATCATCTATTTCCCAACAATCAAGTGAAAGGTTGAGAGATGAAAAGGTGTGAGAAGGAGACAAAGACAACAAATCAGATCCTCATACGTTGCTTTGGACCTTTGCCAAGCAACTCCTCCAAAATAACGTAGAAAAAGCTGCAAAATTTCCCGATCGCAAAAAGAGTCAGTGACCTCCGGAAAATTGGTCTTAAGAGTGAAAAATCGCAGAAGTTCAGCAATGGTTTGTTGACTTTTGCCCGACGGCCAAAGCAATGTTGACGGTTTTTGTCGGAAGAACCAGCAGCCAGATGCACTTAGTTTGTTCGTTGAGTCTGCTCTCTCTCATCAGTTTATCTGTGAAGTTGCTTCTATTTCTCTTCTTTTTTCTCTTTATCTCTCAATGCAATAGTAGATTATCAGAAATCTCTTTCACGACACGTCTCTGAATCTCTCATAAGAATTGAATTCTATCAGCAGGTAGAATTTCTCTGTAGAGTTTGCACTCTTGTGCTTGAATTGACGAATGCAACAGACACAATGTTGCGAAGTTCGAGTCCATAATCATTTGAAAAACAGTGTATAGACTGTTCTTAAATGCGTTTTTTTTCAAATCGAATAACAGTAACTTTCCATTTTGAGTCCTTTTCAATGTTTTAACTTTTTTTCAGAGCAATTGCAGTCTTGTTTCAGACGAAAGAACAACATTCAAAGAGGACAAAGGCTCAAGTGACTTAGATGAAATACAAAAAGTCAATGCATTCTTCGGAATTTTGTCCAAGAACGTTGTAAATACAGATGAAAAAGTGAACTTACAGTTCAAATAGTTGCAATCTGTATTTGTCAAGGTATTGAAATATAAGAAAAGCTAGTAAGAAGTAAGATTTAGAAAAAAAAATTGTCTTTTTTCTCATTCGTCGTTCTCTTCTCAAGTTTTGAGAACGTTAAAGACATATGGCTTTTTCATATCGAAACTTCAATATGACGGAATAGAGGAATCGCAACATGAAAAAATTCTGCAGCTGGTTGACTCGAAAGAAGAGATAACCAGTAATAAGAAAAGAAAAAAAAAGATTATGATGAGAGAATATGGAAAAAGGCAATCGTTCATTGAAAAAATCTGTGATGGGAAAGGTGCAGACTGCTCTACAGTCCGTATATTAACGTTCGATCAGTCGTAACTGTATAGAATGATAGTTCGATCTCACGTGTAGCTATTTGTACGTGAAAGGTTATACCTGCTGATTAGAACGAAAGAATGAATCGGGTTGTAAGATAAATTGACGACTAAAAGCCAAAGAAAAGTACAAAAGTACTGATTGAACATCAGAAGAAAAATTAGAACTAGTAAGAGATAGGAGAGAGAAAAACGAAGTTGTTGGTTGACTGGTTGGTCGACTGAGTACAGTCCTGAAAACAAGGTGGAAGGTGAAAAAATCTGCAGAAGAAAGGAAAAAAGTAAAAAAAAATTTAGAGAAAAAGAGAGAGAGAGGAAGAGAGAAAAAGAGATGGATAGATTTCTGCATATTGAAAAGAGCAGAGAGATGTACATAAGTCCTTTGAAGTAAAAATAACATTTTGATACTGTATAAGGAAAACATTGGAGGTAAAAATGACAAGGGTGACTTCCTTTTTGTGATAAAAATAATGAAGTGGTACTTGTAAGTTTAACAGCTCTGAACTTATGTGGAGGGGGAGGACACAGGTAAACGTATAGCAATCGGGGGGATTCCTTCGTTTAATGAAGATAAAGAAGAAACAGCAAGATAAAGCCTAAAGTTTCGTTCCGCAGTTCAAAAGTCGTTGGCGTAGCCAATTGAGAGGGGAGATGAGCAATCGTATGGGTTCGAAGAGAAAATCTAAAGACGGTTGTAAGAGAACTCAATAGAGCAGCAGTTCAGAAAGATTGAGAAGAGAAAGAAGTAAATTGAGGGATAAGGAAAAGCGTCCGACTTTAGACTATGGACGAGCAGATACTTAGAGGACATCTCATCCTTTCTCTCTTATAATTGTTTCTCTGTAAATGTCTCTAACCTTTATAGTATCTTATTTAAAACTCTCGGTAGCCTTCTCTCATTGCCTAGCATAGATAACTGATTGCTGCTTATTTGCTTAAAACCTCTTGACTACAACTACATAAAGAGATGAAACATTTCGGTCATTCCGTGACCAGTAAGTCATATTTAGCTATAGATTTGTAGTAAGTTGTTAAAAAGAAAGATTAAAGGAGTTTTATAGGAGTCAAAAACATATTTGCCTTTTCATCCACCTCCTTCTTGTCGCATTGTTCTCCTTTAAGGGAAAACGCCATTTGTGTCGTTTACGGTAGCTTTTATGGTCAGTTAGGCATGTTTGATTAAAAGGTTGATAAGTAGTAATCAGAATTTTGAGTGGACCATGTTTCGTTCTTCATTTTTGATTTCTTAAGTAGTTGGAATCAAAAAAAAGAGGTTCTTCTATGCAAATATTTTGTTTATAAACCTGAGGTGTCAAGGTGGTGGTGTTTACTTTTTGTTTTTTTTGTTTTTTTTTACAAAAAAGGAGATCCGCTAATACCTCTTCCTCCCACTGTGAGACGGAAAAGGCGGATGAGGGTTAAGGATATTTAGTGTTAAACTAATAGAAGTAGCTTTAGATGTAAAAGTATGATGTACAAACAGAGTGAGAGTACTCTTATTGATACGTGTAATTTCTGTATTATATACATGATTAGCCAATGTAGGAAACATACAAAGAAGAAAGAAATATGACAGAAAAAAACAGAGATGGATAATCTCATATATAAATATGGTCATTATATGATTTTTTAATACCATAAAGTATGCCGACACAGAATCAGTTTTGCTTTAGTTAAATGATTGCGCAACTAATAATGATACATGAATGGTACTGAAGATGAGATAGAGTGAGGGAGAGATGAGCTAAGAATTTGAATCTCATTGCTACACACTTTTAGTTTTCATCTGATCTGAAGTAAGTGAAGAAGAAGAAGAAGGGGGGAGGGTGGAGCGAAAGAAGAAAAGTTTCAGAAATGAGGAAGAATGATTAATTACAGACTCATAAAAAATAATAAAGAAAACCGTCTTTCTGCTATGAGTCTTTACAAATCACTCAGACCACCCATCACCACTTACTATGCATATAGTTTACGAGGATATATTATATCGGCTTGTAAAAAGTATAAATAAATGGCGAGACAATACGGTTTTCCTATAAACTTCAAATGATTATTGTAGTTTTACAAAGAAACAAAGTTATGATGATGCTTTGTGCATATTCTTATACATATACCTCCCATTCTCATTTTCTCTTTCTATAACTACCTCTCTATCTCTCTCTATTTCTCTCTCTCTACGGGAGATAATTCTAAATCGTAACACTTTTTAGCATTTTCTATTCATTTGATGACAGAACTTTTGTTCGTTTTACAGCTATTGTTATTGAGAAATGTGCCTAATGGGTGGCCAAAAATAAAAAAAAAAGATTCAAAGTTTCTTCTTGAATATTCTGATGAATATGATTGAGGTAAGGAGGGAAGGAATAAAAATGAAAAAGTAAAATTAGAAAGAATAAGCTATAAAAAGAATTTGATTCTCTGTTTTGTTGATCAACAAAATAGTGTTTGAGCTACTATTTGTACCTCTGATACTCCTTATTGATAATTGTGATTGGAATGTACTTTTGATAGGAAGGTAATTCTTTGTTTGATTGATTAATTGTAAGGACCAGCATAAACTGACAAAAAAAAATCAACGAAAACGTATACAACCGCTCTACCTCGCATCACCAATGTGAAATGAAATTTGACATCCACGTGTACTACATGAGCTATGGAACATGAGTTTCACGTATTCTAATCATCACAAAGCTTCGGGATAGATAGGATGGACAGAGGCAGAAAAAAATATTGTGAAAGAAATATGAAAATAAAACAAATGAATCATATTATCCTTCTCAATCTTCTTCAATAGATTTCTGTTTTTTTTTCGTTTGACCGGAATTGAAGGTAAAAGAGTGAGAGAGAGTGGAGAAAAAATATATTTGTTATTGCCTCAGATCATCAGATGAAAACGTTGACTATCCACACACAGACACAGACACACACACATACACATACACACACACACACATACACACAAGAAAAAAAATAAGTGAATTCTGGAGATTTCTGTTTACTTGTCCCAACGTCATCCTTGCAACGTCGAGGTCTTATTAACAGTCCCGACTGCTTGGATGGTTGAACGTCGACGGCATGACAGTAACGACAATCATCATAACAATTTTAGATGTTTACCTCTTACAACGGCACTATCGAAAGAAGAAAAGGTGAAAATGTCAAGTATGAAGCTGTCATGAAGAAAGATTGCTGCATTAAATGAAGAAAAAAAATGATGAAAAATGATAAATGAATCCAAACAAAAGTATAATCTAGGGTCGTTGTTATTCTATGGTGAGAGAGAGTTGAAAGTTTTTTTCTGATTTCAAATACATTCAGATGAATGAACGAGAGACGAATAAAAGGAAGAAATTCAATAAAACAACGAGCTGAGAAAAGATTTTTGATTTGTTGGTTCGGTGTTATGACATCAGTTGAAATAGAAGAACGCAACATGCTTATGCAGGAGATGAATAACATTTTGGTCATCTGCTTATATTCGTTATAAAACGCATGAACTCTAAGGAACGACAACTTCTCTTATAAAAATGTTTTTGTGCAAGTCAATGATGTTTGCCTCAGCATGGTTGAATGTAAGACAGTTCTCTTATAAAAAAGGAGAAAAAAAATGTGTTGAAAGAGACAGTTCAGTGGTTACCTTCTTTGTCTGTAAGAAAGGCATCTCATTCGTATTGAATGAGAATTTCTTCAATTCCAGCTACAGCAATGAGCTAAGAAACAAAAAAAAATAAGAAAAACAGATTGAGAGGCAAACGAAATTTTCTACGTTTTTTTTTTCTTTTTGGAGAAATGGACATAACTGAAATCAAATACTGGTATTTGCTACTGCTGTTCCTTATTCAAACAACTTAGTAGATGATGATCAGTAAAACAATCACATATGTAAGTCTTAGTTTCGCTCAAAAACATTCAAATTCAACAAATTTCACAGTTTTTTTTACATTTTCAATGTGTGTTGAAGTATTTGAAAACAGGTAAGAAAAAGCAGATAAACAGTCAACAGATTGAGTCAGTTAGCTTTTCTGGATGATTCACGTGCGGCTTTTGAGGAATGGGTGGGTGGTTGAAGTTTTGGAACAATATTTTTGTTATTTTTTTCTTTAACTTCGAATAATGTATTGAATGTATACATATAAATAGTTGAAGAAGATTTGGTAAATTTAAGATTGGAAAGATAAAAAAAAAATGAGAGGAAGAGTGTTGAAAGGATCGGAATCGGCGCTGAAAACCATATGGAATTTACAGAAAACGAATTTTCAGGAAAGTGCTGAGAATTTGTGTTGAAAGAGAGAAAATGTGATTTCAATATGAAAAAAAAACACACAGTTATAACAGGAGATGAAGCACATGCTTCCCTCGTGTACAACAAGCTTTTTTTTATTTGAATATGATGGCCTCTGAGAGTTCAACAATCAAAAGTTTTCAAGGTTGTTTTAAAGCTTCTGCAAGCTTTAGAGTTGTAAATGATAAAGCTGCACTGATGTGGGACATGAAAAGAACAATGTGGAAACGGAAAAAGGACAAAAAAATCCGAATGATTAGAGAGAAATTAAAAGGTCTTTCTGAAGTGATCCGAAAACGCAACAACTTATGCTGTGTCCAATGGCTGGCCAGAGGGTTTTTCCCTCTATCTCACACTCTTCGGATTTCTCAATCATATATCTGAGTACATTCATTCTCTCGACGAGTCTTCTCGTTCCTCCCATATCATTATCTATGATTTCCTCTTATTTCTCTCATCCAAGCTTATTCTCTCTATCGTCTCTTCACTCTCTATCTCCATCTTTCCCTGTATATGTGTGTAAAAACGAAAGCGCCTTGTTGTTGCAATAGTCTGCTGACAACTGGCCACACCGCAACACACGCACCGGCTCTGAAACATTTCATAAGTCATTGGGAAGAAGATATAGGAAAGGGAAATAAAATTGAGGAATAATTTGATGAAGAAAGAAGGAAAGAGGAGGATGAGTAGGAAAAGAAGAAATTAAAAAAAATGGAGAGAAAAGTCAGATGAGTTGTGAGAAAAAGAGGTAATGGAATACCGACACACATACACACACAGACAAAACGCCTAGTACGTTAAACAGTTTTTTTTGATAAAAAAGAAATGGGCGACAAAAATAGAGAGGAATCAGTAATTGAAAGTGACATCATGAACTTACGAAATATCCAATGTGAGTTGTAGTAATTGATGGAAGACGAAAAAAAATGAATATAAATTCATTTTGTTACTTTCATTAGTATAAACCATTTGGCAACATTTTCATTTATTATTGTTGATAAGAGAAGAAGCTCAAACACATAACAGTCCACATTATTTCTAAGTTTTGATAAGGAAACTTGGAGTGCAGCGTATACACATATCTATTTCAGAGTTATTAAACTAAAACGGTATTTTTAGAAATGAAGAGAATTTGAAAAAAACGGCAAAAAACGCATCGAACACGCAGACGGTTACAAGTGAAGGGTTGATGATGTAAGATGTTTGAAAAACCGTATTCAGCTATGCTTACGTGGCTATTTGTGTGATTCAAATTTTTTAATTATTCAAAGATCACGTGGAAATGATCACGTGAATAGTATCACGTGAATGGATAATCATTTAATGGTACAATATCTAGCTGAACGGTTGATTTGTTTTGACTACTATACAATGGATAACAATTGTTATCTTTAAATGGTACTTCGATAGTTTATACTTGATGAAATTCCTTCCGAAATAGAGATGACGTGTTCTATTAGGTAAACACACTTTTTTCATTCATTTTTTTTCAATATTTTGGTAAAGAAAAACATTAAAATCCGTTCAATTCTATCCAAGTTCAAGGAAAATGACACTATGAACTAAGTGATGATGAAAAATGGCTTCAAAGAAGGATCTGTACCTTGACTATCTACTGTCTCTCATTCTTTCTCCTCATCTCTCCTTTTCTGACTTGTTTTGAATCGGAAACTGTCTTTATTTCTCAACATACGGTTAATTCTCATTAGTCTACCGTTAAGGACACCGGTTTGTCTTTTGAAATATTTCGAGTAAGATACGTTTTCCGCTAACAAAATGTTGCTTCGGGCATCTGAAGATGTCTGCCTCCAGGGGGCCAAGGAGACGCTGTCTACTTTTAGGACATTGTCTAGATATATTAGATTGAGTAATGGTTCACCGTTATAAATGAAAGACTGAAACGTCAAGATACTGATGAGCTCATTAAGAGTACATCAGGAGGAAATCGCATCTCTTTTTGCCAACTCTTCATTCTGCCGTCATCATCTTATATATTTGTAGGCTAAAACCGTCGTTTGTCTATTTCCTCGAAGGCCATTGCAAGTGGCCGACAATAATAATGAATAGGAGAATGCGTGAAAGATGGTTGGAACTCTTAAAGTTCATTTCTTCTTCTCTCTCTCTAACATATCAGATGTTTCAAATAAAGGGATTCATGGATAATTTCGTCTTTTTAAGAACAGTTTTTATGTTCTGTTCTGGTTTTTTTTGTTCGTACAAATCAACTTAGAAGAACAATTTCTTAATACTAAAAATATCATCGAAGAAATCAACTAGTATCCCAACGAGGTCAAAGCTGAAACTAATGAGCCAACTGCCCGAGTGCGAACAGGTGGTGTTTCATCGGATTCCATAGAAAAGCAAAACTGCCGAATGTAAGTGAGAAGACAAGAGATCAAAACGTAAAACGTGGAGTTACTTTTTTCTACCATAATCCTAGTGCTGCCATCTTTATAAATTGAAAATTGTTTTTTTAATATTCTATAGTAGGTATTAGCTGTTGGTCATTGAAAAGATGAGCTGCTAAGCTAGTAAAAAGACAACAGATGCACCTTTAGGAGAAAAAAAGTTTCTGATGTCATTGTGAGAGCGAAAAGAAAAACAATACCCACACGTTTGAAATAGGAAAAAACGAATGGAATGAGAGATGGATGAAAGAGTAAGGTTGTCATAAGTGTTATGAAAGAAAGAATAATAAAAATTGAGCTCTGACCATACGATTCATCAGTTGTTCTTTTTTTTTTATCGTTCTTGTTGGTTTCATAAACCAATAGGATCACGTGTGGCTTTCCGTCCGTCTAACACACAATATTTTCTGCTTAAAATTCTGTGTAGACACGATTGGAATGGCATGTGACTGTTTGTCTGATGATTTAAGACAGATCAGGTTTAACTCTCTTTCGAACATCTTATGATCGTTGAGTTTTGAAATTAAAAAGAAAAAACTCTTCAGCTCACAATCTGGGATGGGTCGAGTTGAAAGTCCAATTAAAAGCTATTACGTCAATTCAGCCGATTATTTCGACTGAATGTCGCTGAAGATTTTGGCATAAAACAATTTCTCATTTCATGTCTAGACGGTACAGCAATTTGAGAAAACAAAAAAAACTTGTCTTGGAAACAAAAAAAAGTTGAAAACGAGCCCACTGGTTGCTCATTAGTCAGCCTCTGTTCAAATCGGCTTCACTATTAAAGGACAATTGTCGGCAAGCGACAGACTTTTTATGTTCTGTCATCCGTGGTTTTTCATTTTCAGAATACCTCATCATCATTTGAGATGAGGTCGAAAAGATGATGAGAAGTAAAAAAACATATGATGAACATCTCATCTTCTAAGACATTCTGAGGAATGAAAAAGAAAAAATGAAGGTGAAACGAAGAAAATCACGGAAAAAAAAGAGAAACAAATAGAAAATTGGGAAATGTGGTGATGACCAACCGTTCCGCGCTAGCGTACACAACAGAATGACACCAAAAATTCCACGTGAGCTCCGAATTTTCACGTGAAAGTACAAATGTACCAGAACTGCATACTTCATTTAAACCGTTTGAAACATAAACTAAACGTTTCGGAAAAAAAACAAACTTCTGGAGCACTAAGATATTAGATGGGATATAGAATTACAAGGCCAGGAAAATCAATAGCTAAAAAAGGGAATTTATACCATCTATTTACGAAAATTAAAACAATTTTTTGTTTCTGAAAAAAAAACTGATAAAAACAAGTGAGAAGCACGTGGCGAAATAGGAGAAAACGGCTACCCCCTCCCTTACTTTCTGTCTCTTTCTCTGTATCTAGATTCTCTTTCGGTTGGCAACATTTTATTATTTCCCTCGCATTCACTCTCCTATTTCTCTCCTATTTTATCTATCGTTCTCTCTCTCTCTCTCTATGTTTCTTTTGCAGCAACAATGCCTTTTGGGCTTGATGTCAAGAAGAAAAAAAACTTGCTGTTCTTATGGGGTCGCAAATATAAGCCGATTAAGAAAAACAAAAATATTATTTTACTCTCTCATCTCGTCCATTCAGGCCGTTCGTTAGGTATTTGGCAACACAATCTTTGTTACTGCTGTCACAATTTTTCATTTGTTTCTATTGCAATTTTTTTCTCATTGAAAACATGTTTGGGATTTTGGAGAACCTCTTGGATTAGAAGAAAGGACAAGGATGGTTGATATTGGCAGAAAACGTTCCGAATAATTCTGAGAAACATAAAAAGGTATTCGATTATAATTTAAAACAGTGGCTGGCTAGAAAGACTGAACCGCTGGAATGAAAGAAAGACATGAAAATAAAGTCCAAAAATAATGTGCAAAAATGAGAGGAAAAAAGAAGCCAATCAAGAGAATCTATTGATGTAAGCTGTGTGTGTGTGCCGTTTGTTTACCAAAAAGTGCAGGTTTGCGATATGACGACTAGCTGTTGCGACAGCGGAGAGAGGAAGAAGCTAACGTCGAAAAGAAAGAGAAACTCGACCACCGCCAATTCATCCGCTTGAACCGAGCCAAATTGGTGAAGATTTTAATTTTCAAGAAACGTCAGTCCATAGTTCACATAGATTTCGAAAATGTATTGGTTGAATGATGTTTCAAGTGGTCAACAAGTCTCATTTTTTTTCGAAATAAAAAAAAATGTTTGAACATATGGTAAAGGACAACTTCGAAGGTGAAAGATCGCAGAGCTTTATACGAAATTCAGAAAAAGAATGAATCTCATACCGGCCTCCCCCATTTCCGTTCAACATATCTCTATCTCTCCAACAGCGCACTATGATCGTTCTCTCTTACTCCCTCTTTTTTTTAACGTAGAAGAATCGGAACTACAGTGTGGTGATGTTTCCATTTCTATTATCCCATGTTGCAATTTAATTCTTTTGAGCAAACGATTCCATCCACAATGAAAGTGAGTCTATCAGTTTGTGATGATGTCTTAGCATTTGTTATCCAACGTTTTTTATTCATGATGACCGTTCGCTCGAAAGAATATCATGCTTAGTGGCTATCGTAACAACTGCGTAAAATGGAATGAAATAGGAGAAAAAAATGTGTATGAAATGGGAAGATAAGAAGTTAATGATGAGGAGAAATAAAATAAGAAGAGAGAACATACGAAAATTAGATTGAAGAGACAGAAAGCAACGAATACACAGTCATGGACTTTCTTCGCAACACGCTTATCAACTGTTTTTCACTTGGTCTTTTAAGATATACGATCATCTACATGCAATTAACTAAAGTTTTTTTCAATGCTAGGTCATTTAAAATGTCAAATGATAAGTTATTTGTGACTATCTTGATAAGATTCTCTCAGTCCACTTCTTTCACACAACGAATCCTTCAACTATCGACACATGTTACTATCCATAAAGAAACACTACAATCATACAGAAGTGTTACAGAAAAAGTCGGATATGCATGACAGTAAATGTTGATTTGCGAAGTGAACAATGTTCACCGTAGATGGGCAATTTAAAAAAAAAAAAGATTGCTTGGAGGTATGGGGAATCGAACCCCAGACTTCTCGCATGCAAAGCGAGCGCTCTACCCCTGAGCTATACCCCCACCGAAATTGGTAGTTTTGTAAATAAATTCATCTCAAAAACAAAAGTTTTTTGTTAAAAAAATGAAAAAATTTGGACTTAAAGCCCAAACAAGAAGATGATGACCATTTCCAATACAATGTGTGCATGTTCCAGATGTCTCAACTGTTTATTTTACAAATAGTTTTACATAATAGGATATTGGGAGCTACATTGAAAATGAGTATGTACTAAACTGTTTTCAGCTGATCAAACACTAATATGTGCCCTTAGGTCTCTTTATTCTATGACTATTCTGCAAAAGCTGCAGATAAATGAAAATTAGGATAGAATGATGAGAAAAAAAAGCTTTGAATGAGATATGGAAAGGTGGAAGGTAGAGAGAGAGAGAGAGATCCATAAAGAGAAAGAGAGGTAGAGAGAGAAAGAGAGAAATCAAAAAAAGGGAAATGAGTGCTAAAGTACTGAAAAGTTTCACCCCCGTCTGATATCAATCTCTCTTCATCGGGATTTCCGATGTTTTACGAGAAAAGTAGTTTTTTCTCTTAAAAGTGCTCGTGAAATCGAACTCTCTGTGACTGAAAAAAGATGTGGCGTTAGTGAGAAACAAGCAGTGAATGAGTGCACTGATCATCTCTCTTTTAACCTTACATCCAAACTCTTTTCTGCAAGATTTGTCTCTCGAAATCTCTTTCTCTATTCATCTCTCTCTCTATCCCCATGTGTTCTACTCTCTCGTTATCTTTCTCTCACTAATTCATTTCAAACAAAAATCTTTTTTTATTATCTCCAAGACGAAAGTATCTTCATTTGGTTTTTCTCAACAAATTATCCCTTTTTTCGTTTTTTTTCTGTCGTCTCGTCTCGTCTCGCTGTTGAAAAGTTGATTGTGATATGAACAAAACGGAATTATTATCAAACACAATTTTTGATGTAAAAAACGTAAATTATGACTGATAAATAGAGGATTCATACTATCAGTAGTTATATTGATAACCTATAAGAATTTTTTTTACAATTTTAAGGACTAAAAAGCTCAATAAACCAGTGTACTATCATCCATTTATATTACTATGGGCACGTAGCACCAATCATGAAATGGATGTAAGACGAACGAAATTTAATACAAAAAACTTATTTTTAAAAAAAAAAACTAGTTGTATTGAATGGATTTTAAAGAAATGACAATTGTTTTAAGATGAAAAACCCAAGTACTATTGTCCTTGGGAGAGTTTTCTTGCAAGTTGATGATAAGGTATGAGCTGATATATTACATCGTAAGTTCTCTTTTTCTATCCCGTTTTGATTTTGTTCTGAAGTTGAGCTAGTCGTACAGTTGACCTAGAGAAAGTGAGGGGTGGAAGTGGAATCTTTTCAAGTATTCCTTTGGACAGAGTTTAATCCATCTATCCTTTTTTTTGCATAAATGCCATCCGGTAGTACTTCATGTGGCATCAAAGGCATAATTAGCATATGGTTAATAAGTTACACGTGGAAGAGCACGTGAAAGTGTTTTTTTTCATTTTTTATTGCAATGCACTCAAAGGCGGTTGCTACTCTAAAACCTTATAGGGAATCACATTGAAAAGTTCAATCTGTATCTTAAATGCCTTTTTAAACCTATTAAAGAAAAAAAGAAGATAATGATCAAAAGATAAACTATGCTAGAGAACCTTAGAACCTTATCTATTCTCGGAGATGTTTAACAACAGCTAGATGTTGCATAAAATTGGCTTGGAAAGAGAGTTTTTTTTATAATTTGAAAGAAAAGCTTTTTTTTTTCAAAAATGAAATTGAGAAGCTGACCTGAAACTTCATCAAGTTTCTTGTTTTTCGAATAAAAGATTTTGGTTTTTCAACGTTCAAAAAAATAGCACGTGGTCAGACATTTGTTTGAATAAGAAGATTACAAAACAAAAAAATTGCTCAAAAAAACGATTATTGAGTTCGTAGCAAATGAAAAATAATTAAACATTACCTGTATTTGGATTGTTTGTAGGCGTCAACGATTCAGATATGTTTGGTGATATCTTCAAGTTTGAATTGCTCCACGAAGAGATTGGAGATGGTTGATCCCAAATCGATGAAAAAGCTAAATTCCTTTTCTCGATCATCTGAAGATTGAAAGTGAATCATGAACAAAAAATAAATATGATAGAAGAAAACATTACAAATTGAAGAAGAACTTAAACACAATAGACAGAAGCATAGATTCGTTTTTCGAAACTTATACGGTAATATATGGAGCAAATAGTGACAATGCGGCAACAACTGAACTGTTGTGCTTCGGCGGCTCTGGGTGGGGAATAGTGAGGTGAGAGAGAGAAAAAGAATAAGAGGGTGTGGACTAGTGATTGACCGAGACAGATAGCCACAGAGGGTTGTAACAGCAACTCAGAATGACATCATTTTTTGAATATTCTGAAGATTGAAAAAGAGAAAACAACTACAATCAGATATAGGCATGAAAGACCAAAAAAAAAGCTGCGGTGAATGGACAAAAAAATGGTTCAAAACGTATCTTATATAGTTCAATTTCTTGCACCTCAAGATAAATATGAAGATGATATGAGCATACTATACACGACTAATTGACTATATAGTTTGGAAGGTGTATCATCCTCTTCATATAAGTATCAATTGCCCAAACGAACAGAGGTGCGGAAAGTATATGTGCGTGGGATGTAAAGACAACGCGATGTTGCAGCTTGATGTCGTTAGGGGGAAAACCTGCCCCTTTCTGGCACCCTAGATATCCTGAGGCTGTAAAAGGCCTGCAAACCTAATACAGTTGCAATGAAGATCGACTAAGAATCGAAAGAGAATAGAAGGAGAAGATTGAGAAACCCCCAACTAATCCAACATCGCAGTGTTATCTGCCATCTTCGATGAAGAGTTGCGAGAAAGAAGAACTTGCAAAAGAACATTCCGATAAATGCACTGTTTCAGCTTAATCACGAAACAAAATGCAACCGCCTCTACTAGTTGTGAAATAAGAAAGTGAGAGTTACGTCAGATTGCACGTAACCCTTGGCAGTACAGATTAGCATACAATGAAAACTACAGATAGAAAACCTGAATTGTAAAAAAGTGAAAAGTGAAACTTCAAGATCAAAAGCAATTTATGGCCACTGTTTCTTGAAAATTTCATATCAGGTGATGGCAACGAAAACTCGAACATTCCAACCCAACTGACCAATCGGACCAGTAACGACGCTAATGGTTAGTAAAGATGGAAATTCCATAATAAATTGATGTCAGAAAGCAGGGCCCGTTTCTCAATGCCGTTGATGATCTGTGTCGACATCGGATGTTGCGAAAAGATGATGAGAAAAAAAAACTAAAGATACAGACGTTCGACGTCTTCGTTGTCGTTTATTCGTCTTCATTTTGGACATCTGATGACAATCATCTCTCACTCTGTCATGGACAATAGTGAACGGCTGCAGATAGAGAACATGGAAATATAGGAAAGGTAGGAAGGGTTCGCAGTAAGAAAGATGAGACCTTTACGGGAGATTCTAAATTGATGTCCGAAAAAATGCCTGAGGAATTATTTTAAATAGCAGATTATTATGAATGGAGGCCACATTTTTTTCACCTGTAACTGTCTGCATGGCTCATGTCAGCTTATGGTCATTGTGATTTTGCAGAACTGGTTCGATAATTGTGAGGAGAACCATCTGTGTACGGTAGTCTTTATTCAAATTTAGGACAACGAAAGATAGAGATATGAGCTCTATGTATAAAGAAGGAGAGTGAGTAAGGTAATTGATAGATTCCATCTTTTTTTTATTTTCGCTAAGCATTTGAATAGCTGATCCCAGTCCTTGTTTGTATTCCTATGAAGATCAGAAGATCAACCTTGCCGATTCATCAATGATTGCTCATCTTGCTTTTTCTCTTTCAATTTCTTTTTTTTCTTGGAAAAGATAGAAGAAAAACTGAGAAAAAAAGAACGAAAGCGATTGTCAGTGCTACATGTTATGACAATTAACTGAAAGGAAGATGAGAAACCTCTTATAAGTAGAATAAGAAAAAGAATGTTGAAAGGAAATGCTGGGGGTCAGTAAGTACAAGGGAAAGACAATGAGTGAACTACAGTATCCAACTTCATATTTTTGACAGGAAAAGACAAAATCAGAAACAAACTCAGAAACACAGCTGGTCAACCACGATGAGTCGCAATGTGCTCAACCTTTGGAAATGGGGAATGGATAGTGAGAATGTGCTAGAGAAGAATGAAGGCGAAGAAAGATGAAGGGTTAGACGAATGTTTCGTGATCTCTTAATCTTGGATGAAAAAGGATTATTCCAGCACAATCAGTAAGAAGTAAGAGAGAGAGTTTTATGATAAAATGGCTGGAAAGGAAAATATTTGTGATAAGCACAGCTGATTATCAAGCCGATAAAAGCTTGATGTTTTATGGAAAAGCTACTTGATTTTCATGTTGCGAAAATTTTTATGATAAAACTTATTTCATTAACGATGGGAAACTATGAATGTGAAGATGCCATCCGCTGATAAGTTTATCATGTCGCGTACTAATTTCCGTATTTGAAAATTTAATTATCGTTTATTAAAAAGACATTTTCAAACAGAAGCTCAAGAGATAACTCAAAGGGACCAGCTTGGCTTATAAAAAGGGATAATATTTTCATTTCTATTTCTTAGAGCTCATCGGATAAAATATGAAAAAGCCCAAACGGTTTCGTACGACCCACGAGCACAACGGGGTTTTGGGAAAGAGAGAAAGAGAGAGGGGGGAACTCTCAATTACAATCTCGTTTTTTCATAAAAAAGGCGTTGTTTATTTAATTTATTGCGCAACATTCTATTGAAAGAAGAGTGCAACAATCGTTTGTATAAATTGTACTTAATGAAAAGAATTATGTGTTGGTGTACAAAGGGTTTTTCACAGATTACAATCCACATCTCACCTCTGCAACGGTTTCCGGACAGTGGCAATCCTTTTATGGATGGGATGTCCTTTCTGTTATGGAAAATATGGTTTCGAATATAAAGATTATATATTTGATCAGAGCAGATTGAACTCAATTTTTAAAAAATATTTTTCTTTTTTAAACTAAAAGTGTGAGAGAATGGGAGAAATGGGAATCCCTCTCCAGGCTAAACAAAATGCTGGGATGGTTGTTGGCTTTAGCTAATTAACTAAATGTTATCTTTTTCACAATATAATCCTCGGTCAACAGGCTACTTGTTGTCAACTTTTTCGGGGCCACAAAAAGGAATTCGTGAAGGTTATCGACCAAAGTTTATAAAAACGAATACATCAAGCCAGACACAATTTGTTTAGAAGATTAATGAAAGTGTGAAAACAGAACAAAACTTGAATGATAACACTCCGAAAGTCTATGTCAAGCGCATCTCATTGTGGAATCTTCTTCCTTTCTCTCCGACAACACTGAACAAAACATTTTTTCGCTCATTTTCAACAGTCTTTAAACCAGTAAGTAACTAGCTGAGTGGTTCAAATCCTTTTATGGCACCTCACAAGCTTTTCTCACTTTTTTCGGTTAAATTCCTATTGTTACAGCTGACCTATCCTATGGTATTTCATCACCTCAGCTGCTGGATGAAGCTGTCAACTGTTGCACTTACTCTGAGTCGAAACCAACAAAAAATACAAAATATTTTTTATGATGCTCAAGTTCAAGAGTGCCAGGGGTTTTCTGTTTCTCACGTAAGCAGTAGTAAGCAAAGCTTGGATCGATGAGAGAACAAATCGTTTGAACAGAACCAGGCGCTCTTGAACGGTTGTACTACTCAGCGTTTCCTGTGAAAGATATTGCTTCGACAGCTGAACTCATGATTTGACGATATTATTGCTGTTTTATCAACATTTTGTTGTTTGATTCCTTCTCATATGAATTTCTCCTTTAAAGATAGCGCACAACCCTGAGACATTGCTATTATGAGTATTCAACAACTTCTTGATGCTCGCTTGATTTGCAAAGGGCCCATTGACCGGATTTCTTATTGGAAAGTGAATGGTAGAAGGAGAAATTGCGTGGGGTTATGCAATTTACATCCAATAAAATCGACTGAATGATCATTTGACTGATAGGCCAATACCTGTTAAGGATTACCGAATCAGTTGACAAATCAATCTATTCGTGAAACCTCTCGTACTGTTCCTCACTTGGCTACTTACTCCTATTGTAACCATTATCTTTCTGACGAAGCATTCGGAACAAAAATCAAATCTATGGTGCAATACAGTTTTCTTCATAATCAGTCCGAAATGTGGAATTTTGACGGGTTTACGATGAGTTAAAATCAGAGAAGACAATCGAAAGATGAAGATGAATCCTAATGAGCAACGATCATCAGAGGGACGAAATGGTAAGATTGACATGTCTATGGGCTAATTCTCAACATCTTCACACCTCTTCAGACATATTTTATTGTTTGAACATATTGTAAAATTTGAAAAATACTCCTCTGCATATTTATGCACATCATATGTTTCAAAGAATTTCCAAATTGGATCGTAAACTACAAAAACATGTTAAGAAAGTATGAGATTGTGCAACATTTCAATCGTTTCATCATTTAATGTGTTCAACAAGGTGGGGGAGGAGGTGCGGAGGGACCAGAAGTGGAATGGAGAAGAAGGAGAAAAAGAGAGAGAGAGAGAGGGTAAGAAGAAGAAAATGAGACGAATTTTGAAAGAAAAAAACTTTTTTTTCCAGCGAAAACGGATATTTGAAAGGATTTCTTAGTTTAATATGTGTCTGTCAGTTAAAGTACATCAGTACTATGAAGATTGGAATTGCTTTCTGATCAACTGATTTTTTTCTTAAATGACTGTAGTTGATTTCGATTTCTTGATATTTTGATATTGATATGATTGACAAAAAAAGGAACTTGTGCAGGTGTTTAATTAGTGAAGGAAGCCATCTGTTTCAAAGGTAATGAAGATAACAACAGATGAATAAACACGAATGAGTCGATGAATCAGTTTTATGTGTAGGGGGGGGGGGGGGGGGG